>JAPPVO010000017.1:153914347-153977850 GCA_030407325.1 Camellia japonica | reverse complement strand
TTTATTCATTTTAGCAGGACATATTTTAGATGTTGTTTTAACTCACGAAACGAGCTCATTTTTTATTGGTTCATGTAAACTGAAGTAAAAAATTATTTTGCGCACTTTTTGTGTTTTGAACTTTTTCTAAAAAAAATCATCTTATGGCAATTTCTGTTCGTTTTCAGCTTTAGATTTTTCAGTTGAATTCCATCTAGGTTATTCTATCCAGTTTTTCTCTAAACCTGTTCAGTTTCTACTAAATTCGTTCGTGCTTCTTTTATAAAATTTGATTATGTACAACTTTTATTTTTTGAGTTTTGGTCAATTCGAATTATTTAAGTATGAAACGGTATATTTTTATGCTTCTTTAGCAAGTTACTTATGATTAAATTATATTAACTAAAAAATCTAGAAATCTCCTAGATGTTGATTTGTGATTATGTATCAATTTTAAGCAGTAAACAACAATCCCAATCAAACAATCAAGACAAATCGACACAATGATTTTACGTGAAAAAACCACAATTAGAACCTCCAATTGTAATAAAAAAACCACGGGCAACTGTCACAAAACAATCCACTAAGAAGATATAAAGGAATTACACAGGTATACTCTCAATTACCTAGCGAATCTACGCCCGAATTGAATTAACCCCTATGTGCCTCTTCCATCTCCGTCTTCACCTCGGAATTATCTTGACGATGAGCCACTCCAGAATCCACCAAAGCTTTAGGCTCGAATTCTTCAGAATCCACCGAAGAACAACTCTTTCTTTTGTGTAGAACAAACAAATAATCCTTTGATGTATACTCTTTAAACCATGAGTTGAATACTCAATTAAAACATCAGAGAAAACTAGCAAAATATCCCCAGATATAAACCCTAGAACCCAAGAAGAAGATCTGGAGAAGTAATCATAGATTTGGACTGAAACACGTATTATAGAAAATTGTCCTGCGATTTCCGCTCGAGCGTCAGATTGGCCGCTCGAGCGGACCTACGCTTGAGCGCGGAAAGTTCCGCTGAGCGGGAAAAAACAACATCCAGTATTTTTGTAGGCGAACTAAACTTCTGGAACTCAGCATTCTCCGCTCGAGCGGGGTAATGTCCGCTCGAGCGGACAGGCAACTTTAAATGCATTTTTGCATTTTGCTTCGGGGGCGCTGCCCCTCCACCCCGCCGTGCGCTGCCTCAGACCCGCCAAGGGGCGCTGCTCCCTGGACCTCAGCGAGCTGACCGGCAGCTCGATTCTCGTCATAATCAGCGAAGTAGCAATCTTGAAAGTATTAACATCACAAACTTTTCTGCAAGGCACAATTTGGGTCGGATTCGCATCTAACAACTCATAGTCTCACTGAAATAAAAAGTGCGAAAACAAGTACAACTGAAAGGAGTTTTGTCAAACGGAATTGCCAAGAATAAAAACCTAACACTAACTTTATTTTTTGCAAGATGGTGGTTCTTACTAACCTTTTATGCAGGGTTGACCCACCATATTTTTATTTCTATTTTGTTTATTTTATACTCAATTTGTATTTCATTGTGTACGGGCAAGAAAATAAATGCCACCGTATTTGGGAAACTACCGTAACAGCCCGCGAGGGACCTCGCTACAGTTCGGACTCGATTTTTGCGGTTCTAAATCTCGAATCAAAGAGTCCAAATCCGGCAAATCGTTTTGAGAAAACTGATTTTTGAAAGAAGTGCCAAACATGGACTGCTTTGCCAGATAACAAGTCGCCACCTAAATATTTTTAAATGGGAAATTTAGGAAACCCTAACTCAGTGCCAAAGGCCACGTGTCCGTCATTACCAAAGTTGGCTCGGGAACTCGGGTCGATTGGGAAGGTCACATCGTGAGCACCCCGCTCGCCCGGTCAAAGACCGGCCTCTACTAACCATGATATCTGTTTTGAAAACTTTGTGAGTTCTTATTCCGATTATTAGCCTAGGATTACTATGTGATGCTCGCAGCAAACAAGTATAGACTGGGCCGCCTGAATTGGAACAAAACATTTGAAAATGGTTTGATGGTGCTACCCGCAGGTAGGCTAAAACGCGGATTGCCACCCTCAGGTGGGCTTAGAAAACATGATTGATGAATTGTCCCAATTCAATAACTCAACCTCCACCCACAGGCATTCAAGGCAGTTATATCATATAAGCACATAGCCTCATGGCAAGCATGCTATCATGGCGACACTCACACGCATGCAAGGATGCTAAAGCATAAAACTCACCTAGTACTCCAAGCCAAAACAGGAACCGATTAGAAATCATGCATGGATCCTAAGTATAACAGAATGCCTAATGCAAACATGCAAAATGCAACTATAGCAGGCTCGGCTATTCTAAATGGCATATGAAATGCTACAACTATCATGTATTCAATTTGGAATTGAAATACGAATGCAGTTTGTATTATGCGCCGAGCCCGGTCGTGCAAAACAGATGAAGATGCAAACATGCTGTCATACCGTTATGCTAATTGAAATATGCCCTATATCTAACCATCATAAGGGTAAATAAAAGGGAGAAAAGAAATGGGGTTGGAAGACATACATCACACTCACACCCACTTATTACAGTTATGCCCTCGCGCAGAGGGTCCGATAAATAATACAGTCCGAATGAAGAATAATACAGTCCAAATATTACAGATTCTTAATTAATTAACAATTAACTAAGAAAAACAGTAAACTGGCACGCAGGCCAGGACTGCCTTGCTTCTGATGTATGATGTATGTTGGGCTGCCTCGGGCGGAAATCCACCGGGATGCCCTGATTAGCCTCTGTTTTGCAGTGTTCTCGAAATGCGCGCCAGACTCCGAAAGTTGCTAATCTCTGAGTTTTTGCTTGCAACAGAGAGCAGAAAGGGCACAGCAGTGTATTTCACAATATATGCATGCCTCGATCCTCGTGCCACCAATCGCGCATACCGATGCATGATGCCGAGGAATCGGATTGCACAACTCAATATAGGGATGAATGCAGATGATGCTAAAACAACACTTAACTCCATCATGGATATCCGGATGTCGGTGACTTGGGAATTGAGACCCGTTCCGTTACTCGGAGTACGAAACGTGCCTCGTTTCCCGTGCAATATGCATGATATGCATGAAATGCAGCTAATATACAGCCTAGTATGCAAAATGCTATGAAAATGAGATGGAAATGAGATGAAAATGAGACGCCTCGAAAAGCGTGCACGCGGGCACGCGAACCGAGGCGATGATGTGAAATGCGAAACGGATAAAACAGAGTGCCTCGAAATGCGTGCACACGGGCACGCAAACCGAGGCGATGATATGAAATGCAAATCGGATAAAACCGAAGTGCCTCGAAATGTGTGCCCACAGGCACGCACACCGAGGCGATGACAAAATGGAAAATCGGATAAAACCGAAGTGCCTCGAAATGTGTGCCCACAGGCACGCACACCGAGGCGATGACAAAATGTGGAAATCGGATAAAACCGAAGTGCCTCGAAATGTGTGCCCACAGGCACGCACACCGAGGCGATGACAAAATGTGGAAATCGGATAAAACCGAAGTGCCTCGAAATGTGTGCCCACAGGCACGCACACCGAGGCGATGACAAAATGCGGAAAATCGGATAAAACCGAAGTGCCTCGAAATGTGTGCCCACAGGCACGCACACCGAGGCGATGACAAACAGGTATGAAAAATGTAGATTGGGCTTACACTAACATGAGAGGGCCTCAGCCACACTCACATCAGATGCCGGTGACGAAAACGGAGCGCCTCGAAGTGCGCGCCCACGGGCGCGCAAACCGAGGCAAGGCGGAATGACATGGGAAATGATATCCAAGCATGGCAATGGAATTTCAGCACTCACGAATGATGTAAAACAGCCCCGAAATGATACGGAATAACAACCGAAGCATGCAATCATCCCGAAAATGTGAAATTAAGCCCCGAAATGGCCTACGGCCATGCTAAACATGCAAAATATGATCATGGAAGCAATAACAGTAGCAAGGCAGTCCCAAATATGGCATTTTTTCAGTAATAAACATGGCCAAAATGCAAGCACAGATATGGCAACAATAGCTCGCAAGATTAATGGCCAAAAGAGCATTATAAAGGGAGATGGTATATAGAAAATGCAAATGGACAAACTTTCTTCTACAACATCAAAGAGGACCCAAAAATAAGCATATATGAAGAAGATGGCAGCCTCTAAATCATAAGACAAACATGCCAAAAATGGAAGGCAAAATGGAGCCGCAAAAGGGTATAACACAAGACATGCAATCTATACATCAAATGACCAAACCTTCTTCATGAAACATGTAAAGGGGGTCAAAATAAGACCAAAACCAGTAGGGGTCAAAGTCCCAAAAACAAACACAAATAGGTCAAAAATTGGATACAAAATATGGCATACTTGATGAAATTGAAGGAACTAGTATATACAATGGCCAAATGAAGTTGAGCCTCCTCTACAATGTTGTAGAGGGGCTCAAAATAAGCAAGAAAGAAGTAGGGGTCGGAGCCCCAAAAACCAACACAAATAGGTTAATTTTAGCATGCAAAAATGTGACAATCTTGATGAATATTGAAGGAACTAGTATATACAAATACCAAATGAAGTTGAGCCCTTCTACAATGTTGTAGAGGGGCTCAAAATGAGCACAAAGAAGTAGGGGTCGGAGCCCCAATTCTCAACCAATTAGAGTATAAAAAAAGATCAAGAAAAAGCCTAAAAGTTGGTTTTGAATACTTACCCTTGAAGACTTGTCTTTCTTTGCTTCTTGGCTTGGATTTATGGCTTCTCAACCTCTGAAATTCACTTCCTAGCTGCTGGAATCAAAGTTGGAATGGTGAGGCTAGGTGTTGGTGAAGAAATCAAGCAAGACATAGCTTTTTTGAAGGTTTTGGCTATGGAGATTAGGGTTTTTGCTTAAGTGTTCTTGAAGGCAAATGTTCTAACCTAGGCAAAGGAGCCCTTGGTTCCTTTAAATAGGCAAAACAAGGTGTAAAAGGGGAGGGCAAAGCATCCAAGCTTTCCCTCCCAAAATACCCCCGGATGGGGGAGATATTTGGCAAAAATATCCGGACAGCTGTGCTGAGCTGGAAAGCAAGAATCCGGCCGGCCAGGTAGATTTCTGGGAGGTGGCCGGCCGGCCACCCCACCTGGTCGGCCAGCCACTCAGCCTAGCCGACCGGCCACCCAAGAAAATGAACAGAAGATTTTCTGGCCGACCAGTATGCCAAAGTGTCCTCCCAAGTGTGTAGATCAATGCCCCAAGGTCGGAATCTGGCAACTCTGAAGCAGAAGTCACAACATAGAGCTTGAAGAAGAGGCTCAAAAATGAACTGTATAATTTCTGGCCGACCACCAACTTTTTGTGTCCTCCAAGATGTGTAGAACAAGGATCCAAGGTTGAAATTCGGCAACACTGAAGCAGGAGCCACAACATAGAGCTTGAAGGAGAGGCCCAAAAATGAAAACCACAGTTTCTGGCTGACCAGTAGTTTTTAGGGTCCTCCTATGTCCCCTGATCACAGATATGTAGCTTTGGTCGGAAGAAAATGGGCCTAGGGTGTTCAACATTGGCCCGGAAGTGAGCAAAACGGGCGCCGGAGGAGCGAAATTGGTTATCTGGGATAATTGCTGGCCTCCTACCCTCCAGTGATCTTCCCAATGTTGAAACAGAGGTACCTGCCAAATTTGAACAAAAACTAATGAGAAATGAACGCTTGGGGCCAAAACCGAGCCATTCGGGATCCCGAAAATGGGCTGCGGGTGCCGGAAGTGGTGTACGGCCACGAAGTGGTCATCGGGGGCCCCAGTGTTCCTCAAAATGATAAAACAGAGATACTAGCCAAGAACCGGAGAAACCTGATGCGAAATGAAAGCTCGGGGCCAAATCACGCAGTTCGGGGTCCCGAAAACCGGCTGTAGGCACCGGAAGTGGCATACGGCCACGAAGTGGGCATCGGGGGCCCCAGTGTTCCTCAAAATGATAAAACAGAGATACTAGCCAAGAACCGGAGATCGGAGATGGTTGGGCGGTAGCCGAGGCACACGGCCTGACGGCCCCGAAAACCGGGAACCGGGCTCCGAATGGGAAAAATGGCCTACGGCCACGAAAAGTAGCTCACGGCCACCGGGGGATGGTACAGGACCTCTCCCTCAGGAAAGAAAAAGAGAAAACCGAGTCTGGTTCGCAAACCGAGACAAGGCACAGAAGAGGATTCGGAAGTTCGGAGGCGGGGCGCACGGCCGCGACTCTGAGACTTCTGAATGAGCACAGTATGCAACATCACCGAGCGCTCAATCGGTGACGTCTGAGCCTTAAGGTCGGTCAAAAATGGGGTGTCTACACTACCCACTTGTCTTGGTGCGGATGGAACTACTTGTCTTGTCCCGTAACAAGAATTAAATGTATTTTTTTATTTGTGTCTGGTGGACACGTGAGTGTTAAATCTTATACTCATACCAGTAAACTTGTATACTAACCCGGTTTGTCTTTTGGCATCCCGGGTGCGTTCTATTTGAGCGAAACCGAGCTTCATTTGCAGGATTAATTGGGACTATGGTGGTGACAAGAAATAACTATGATTGTAGGACATGTCTTTTGGAATTCTTTTGTTTTCTTGAGCTTAAGGTTGATACTAGTTTATGTATTTATTTTTTTATGACCTTAGTATTTTGATAATTTGGCATGGTTTGTAACTTTACCTTATTTAAGTTATTTTGACTATTTATTGTTACTTTAATATTTGAGGTATTGGTTAGTTATGAAATTATAGTGGATGATTTGGTTGGCATTTTGTTAATTTTTTTTTAATCCCTTGTAATCTTTTGAGGATGAAAATTTACTTAAACCTTTTGGAGACGTGAACGTTTAGTTTTTTTTTGTTTTACCCCTAGGATTTGGATAATGGAATATTGATTGGGGTTTAGTCCTAATTTAATATTTAATTGTCCAAATTTTGGAGTGTGACATCACACCTGGCAGCTTCAGGAAGAAGGAAAGTTTAAGGCAATTGTAGCAGTTGCAGATCATGGACAGATATGGGGAGCCAGTGTTGGCACCATAAATTGGAAGTATTCTTTCGACAAAGGCATCACCATTGGCAATGAAGGTCCAAGATTAAAGGACATAAAGGTAGTGGCTCAAAAAGGAAGATTGAGGGTGTGACACTTGGCAACTTTGAAAGGAAAGAGAATTCAAGACAGTTGTAGCAGTTGTAGATTGGGCAGATATGGAGAGTCAGCAAATGGACACGTGGCAGTATGGCATGGCCAGTGAAGCCATATAAAAGTTTGAAATTCAAAGAAGAAAGGACCTTTAACCAAATTCGCAATTCATGTGAAATCTGGGAGTAGTGTAATTTATGTAGGAGTAGTCTATCCTAACTTAGGAGTAGTTCATCTGTAATTCAACTTTTGTACACAGTTTGGCCATGCCATGTTGATTGTAATCTTATTTGAACTTGTAATTTGATTCTTGTAATTAAGTGACAAGTTTGAGTGTCATTTAATCGATTTTTAGTTTGTTTGTGTTTGTTTGTTCACATTACAATCTCCAAAGAAGTCCTTAAAACTGTCAAAGTATAGAACACCAATCACATTGCTTGATCTGTCTTTTTTGTGTTTGTGAAAATTGGTTTTCCTATTAATATTTCTCTGTCGATTGTATTTATGTAATATGAATGTAACAGCTCACAACATTGAGTACTCAACAATATTGTGTTTCCTTGTAGAGAAGAAGCGTGTGTTTAATGGCACCTAATGCATATATTAAATAGGTTCTTTTATCATCTTGCTATCTTTGATCAGATTAAAGAATAATAGATAATTTAAAGAACTGGTTCTCTTTCAAATATTTTAATTTCTCAACACGTAGAATGAAGTACAGTAAATCCACTCATAGCATCAAACCTTAAAATAATGTAGCACTAATTATTTAGGTATAGTTTTTTGTTTTCATTTTTTAATATATTTTTATCTCTTTTTGGTAGATTAGCATAATTTTCATATAAAATAGAATATGTTGAAGAATGTAGAAGGAGATCATTGTCATGTCATAGTTGTATCATCCATTATGTCAATTATTTACCCAAAAATAAAAATAAAAATAACACAAACAGTATGTGGCTTCCATACTAGTATGATATAGTGAACAATTTCATTGATGATTATTGGGAGCATCCACTAGGGTATAATTTATTTGGAATTTGAGTTTTTGGTGGCTATTTGTTGACTTTTTTTTTTTTTTTTTTCATCTTTACTAGATTTTTTCTTTGAATGTAGTATACTAACCGTCTTTATAATTTGACGTTTATATCATTTTGATCATTGATTTTTTAATTGTGATACATTTGATCCTTTTTTAATCTTGTTCTAAATAAGAACAATTGAAGATATCATTACTCAATTTCAAGGGCAAATTCATCAATTTGATAAAATATAAACTAATTTGACAAAAATAAATGTCAAACAATATTTTTGAATTTTTAAAAATTATTTCTATCCACCAAAGATAAAATTAATAATTTTTTATGCATTTATTTTTTATTTATTTTACCAAATTAATTTTTATTATGTGTTTGGATGATAATCATGTAATAGGTGGTTGTTAGATTTTTAATGTGTAATCGTTATATTTAATATATGAATGTTTTTAGTTTTGGATCTTTTGATTTAATGGATTGGTTTAATAATGATATCAAAGTTGTAGCCATATTTGATTTTTGAAAAAATAGAAACTAATTTAATGAAAATAAAAACACATGATCATCATCCAAACACAATAAAAATTAATTTGGTAAAAAAAAAAAAATGTGTAAAAGATTTATCAATTTTACATAATTTTATCTTTGGTAGGTAGAAATAATTTTTGAAAATTCAAAAATATTTTTTTAACACTTATTTTTATCAAATTAGTTTATATTTTATTAAATTGATGACTTTACCCTTGAAATTGAGTAATGATATTTTCAATTGTCCTTGTTTGGAATATGGTAAATTACACTAACAATCCCTATAGTTTGAGACTCGTATCACTTTAGTTCCTAACTTTTCAATTGTGACACATTTGGCCCTGTATTTTGAATCTTGTTCCAAATAAGGACAATTGAAAATACCATTACTTAATGTCAAGGGCAAAATGGTCAATTTGATAAAATATAAACTAATTTGACAAAAATAAATGTCAAAAAAATATTTTTAAATTTTAAAAAATTATTTCTGCACACCAAAGATAAAATTATGTAAAATTAATAAATTTTTTGGGCATTTATTTATTTATTTATTTTTATCAAATTAATTTTTATTATGTGTTTGGATGATAATCATATAATGGGTGGTTGTCAAGATTTTAATGTGTAATCGATATATTTAACATATAAAATATTTTACTTTTGGATTTTTTTAATTTAACGGATTGGTTTAATAACGATATTAAAATTGTCTTCATATTTGACTTTTGAAAAAATAGATTCTAATTTAATAAAAATAAAAACAATCACCCATTACATGATCATCATCCAAACACATAATAAAAATTAATGTGATAAAAAATAAATAAATAAATGTCTAAAAGATTTATTAATTTTACATAATTTTATCTTTATTGATAAAAATAATTTTTAAAAATTTAAAAATATTTTTTTGACATTTATTTTTGTCAAATTAGTATATATTTTATCAAATTGACGATTTTGCCCTTGAAATTAAGCAATGATACCTTTAATTGTCCTTATTTGGAATAAGATTCAAAATTCAGGATCAAATGTGTTACAATTGAAAAGTCATGGACTAAAGTGACACAAGTCCCAAACTATAGAGACCGTTAGTATAATTTGCCTTTTGGAATACGATTCAAAATTCAAGGTCAAATTTATCACAACTGAAAAGTTAGGAACCACAGTGACTCAAGTCCCAAAATATAGGGATCGTTAGTATAATTTTCCCTCTTTAAAAAAAAAAAAAAAATTCAAAAAGTATTAGTCTTTTAGGTTCTATGATGAACTAGATTAGTAAAAAAAAATTAAAAATTTGAACTAAGGTACACTAAAGGTAAGAAAAATAAATTATTATTATTATTTTTTAGATTCTTTGACACTAGACAAATGGGAAAAATAAAAAATTGACACAAATTTTCAAAAAAATAAAAAACAAAACAAAAAAAAATTGAAAAAATAAATGACTGTATTAGTAGGTGAACAATAAATTTAAGTTTTCTTAGTTTGATTTATATTAGTGTTACCGTCAATCTCTATTGATAAACGTGTTTTGCGAGTGAACTACAACTAATGAGTATTAGACATTGTATGGTTTGCAAGCGACAACCAGCTATTTGGTTCACTAAATCAAATAATTTCTCTTGTTTGTCCACGATTTTTATTGACATACGTGTTTTACAAGTGACTATAACTAATAGAAATTAGCTTTAAATTTTTTGCCGACCTTAAGACTGCATTTGATTTATGATTATTATTATTATTATTATTTTTTTTCTAAATCTCTCATCAAATTTATAAACCAAACACAATTTAAACGAATTTCTAAGATATGACTTTATGCTAGAGTTTAGTAATTTTTGGCATTTACGAACCATATGACCATATGCCAATTTCAAAACAAAGTAAAATAAAACTAGAAAATTGGGAGAAAAAATAATATTTGAAAAAGAAAACAATTAAATTGTCATACTTGCAACTGATTTTTTTTTGCATATATCTATCTATCTATCTATAAGACAAAATAACTCTACTTGCACCGGCATGTATACAAGTATATTTAAAGATCGAAGATTGAGTCAACCTTCAAATTAGATAGTTAAATGAGGAACAACAATGATTCATCCCCCCTTTTCTCCCCACCCCCTTTGACCCCCTCTCTCTCTCATTGGTCCCCTTTTCTTTTTCTTTTTCTTTTTTTTTCCTGCTCTTCCAATTACCACCCGTCACGTGACAAAGGGGGTGAGGGGGTGACCCCCAAAAGGGGGTCCCAAGCATTATTCCATGAGGAAATTGACCGTCAAATATATAACATTTATTTATTTATATTTTTTTAAACATATTGATTTTTTTTAACATATCTAAATTAATCTTGTGATATATAATAGTTTTTTTTCCCTTTTGTATTAGCAAAATAATAAAATGAAATATACTTCTAATGTTCAAAAGAAAAATAATATATAACATCTATTTTTTTTCATTTTTAAAACATGTGTAAATTAATCTCATAATATATAATAGTCTTATCTTCTTCTTCTTTTTATTAGCAAAATTATAAATGGAAATATAATTCTAATGTCGTATTTAAATAAAATTAAAAGTGATTTTAGTAAAATAAAATAAAATATACTTCAAATAAAAAAATAAAATATATTTTGAATTTAACATTGTCATTATAAATAATTCAAAAGAACAAAACAATATTTTTAGAAGTTATTCTTCTTCATAATTTCCTAATCAAATATGAGATTCACTAAAATATTCATTTACAGATATCTAATTCCATGACAATCTCATAACAAAACAACATGGGATACATTATTTTCAGCCATCTACTTCATGGATTATTTATTCTAGGAGTAACAGTCCGTTGCATTATAATCTCCCTTTATCCAGTTTGTGCAAACAAATATAACCTATAGGTAGACATACATATATAGGTGCTTAAAGTATGAATTGCGTTATGGAAGCAAGACAAGTTTGTTACATTTACACATATAGGCGAGTGAACACTACCCAGTTTGGTTTGAAGTTTTTAAAAATATTTTTTTTAAGTTTTGAATTTATATATTTTTTATTTTTAGTAATTTTTTTAATAGTTTAATTTTTTTTTAAATTTTTAGATTCACTTAATCTAAATACTTAAAAGTACGAAATTGATGCAAAAATCTTTTCAAATTGCATTTAATACAAAAAATATAAATTTAATATATTTTCGTATTTTGTTATATTTAATGAATTAAAAAAATAGACAAATTTTATACTTTTTAAGTGTATTTAAATTAAATGAATTTAAAAAATAAAAAAAAATTAATTAAAATATTAAAATAATCACTGAAAAAAATATAAATTTAAAATAAAAATAGAAAACTATTTTTCAAAATTTCAAATCAAACAAAAATTTGATTTTGAGCTTGAATTTTGATTTTGAACTTCAAAATTTCATTTGATTGACTTTTTATCTACTATTTTACTTTAGACCGTGTATAAGAATTAACGTAGGGTTCCCATTATTAGTCAAATTCCTAAGCGGAATGGGGATCTAACGTGCGTCATGACACAGGAGACAGCTGTGATACCACAATGACTTATCCCGAGTCTCCTTCAATTATTCGAATCTTTCATATTGTAAGATTTATTAAGTAAATTATCTATACAAAAAAATTAAATTGATTGAGTATTTATATTATCATAAAAAGAACATATTTATTTTTTTAAAAAATAACGGTTAATATGATTTTTATAATTTTTTAAAAATAATTATGACTTGATTATAGGATTACGAATATCTGATTAATTTGATTTTTTTTTCATGAATAATAAACTTAACAAACCTTACTATATGAACAATTCATATAATCAAAAGAATAAAGCTTAAGACTCCCACCCCCAGTGACCCCCCCAGTGCCACGTGGCACTGCGTGATTGGAAGGAAAAAAAAAAAATTTTTTTTGGCCTACTGGGAGTGCTGGGGTCCCTACCACCGTTGAAATAGTCACTTCCCAAAAGAACCCCCAAGGCCACGTTTGTTTATCTTTACAAGATGGAGAGGATTAAGAATACGATGGGATTAAGTGAGAAAATTATTAGTATGGTGGCATTAGATTGGAGATGTAAGATAAAAAGTATTTATTTGTCAACTACCGGATTAATAATGTTATAGATAATATTAATATTTTTTAATATTATAATTTTTTTTCCTTCTAAAAAATATAAATTTTACTTTAAAATCATTTAAAAATTTACTAAATGTAAAAATAATCATATTTTTTAGTATCTATTAAAAATATATATATATATATATATATTTCTTTCACTAATACATTATTTAAAACATAATAATATTAAAACTAGTCTTTTATTTTTAATCTAAGGGGATTGTATTAACAATCCCAACTCTCCAATGGCTATGCTAATCCCACCCTTAGAGAGGATTGGTAGTCCAATTGGACTAATAATCCTATAACATTTTAACACAACAAACATGATTTTGATAGGCCTTACGAATTGTTAATCCAATCCATTCTTTTAAGAGGTTAAACAAACATGACTTAAATGTAGATCCACAAAACACTCATTGCATCTCAATCACATATAACAATTCTCAATAAATTTCTTTGTAAAAATTTTGACACCGTGTACTAATAATAATTTATGCCAATAGGTTCACTAAATCAAATTGGATAAGTTTCCTATATTTTCCACTCTCCATAATGTGAAATATTGTATATAGCGTTACTCTTAAAGTTCAGTCTTATGTTAAGATTTTGTGTGAGTGTGGGAGCAACAGCGTTTTCCACTTTAGACTAGACTTGCCGTTATTTGCAAAAAATCGATTTCAACCCTTGAGTTGTCAATTTTTTTGTTGTTTTGTTGACATGCAAGTCCTTTGACGTTTTAGGTCCACACCCTGATCCCTGGGGTATATCAATTACCCCTTCTTCTTTTTTAAATAAAATTTTCATTTTTTGTGATTGTTTTTACAAAAATTACAAAAAAAAAAAAAAAAAAATTAGAAAAATCTATAAAAATATAAATAAAAAAAATTTGAAAACAAGTCCACTAAAGGGGGAAAAAATATTATTTTACTTTTTTTTGTCTTTAATGATTTTTTTTTTTTTTGGAATTTGTTTTACTTTTAAATCCTTTTAAATTAGAACGACCAAAAATAAATAAATAAATTTAAAAGAAAAAAATTCAAAAGGAGACTACTTGACCCAGGGAAAAAAAAGAAGGAAAAATAATAACACAGTGGTAATAGAAAAAAAATAATACATAATCATAAAAAGTATAACATTTTGATTATTAAAATGTATAAATTTTATCACTGATTTATAATTTTTTTATTTTATTTTATTTTATTCTTTTTGGGGACAACTGGGCTGTTATTTCCTCCGAAAAAAATCATGTGGTTGATGTGAACAGCTAAGAAACGTGAGAGCCCAAAATTTTCCTTTGACGTTTTAGGTCCACACCCTCATCCCTGGGGTATATCAATTACCCCTTCTTCTTTTTTAAATAAAATTTTCATTTTTTGTGATTGTTTTTACAAAAATTACAAAAAAAAAAAAAAAAAGAAAAAAAAGGGTAAATTACATTTACCTCCCCTGAGGTTTCTGACAAATACAGGGACCTCCCCTGTAGTTTGAATAATTACAGTAACACCCCCTACTTTACCTGACATTGTCAAGATGCCCCCATTCCGTCTTTTTTGCACAAACGACGTTAGTATCGAATAGAAAATGACCATGTGACCCTTGCTTTTGCTTGCAAGAAGACCGAAAAGCCCTTTGTTCACAAAATCCCTAATCAATACATTCACATACAAATCGATTTCTTCAGAGAAAGAAGAGAGAGAGGGAGGCGATCGTCGTGAACCGATCGTCGATTGTGAAGAACACGAAAAAGCTTGAGGTTTTGAACCGATCGTCGTTGCCAGTACACAATGTAAAAGAGTTTAATCGGTGAGAAGTTGCTATTACGGCTTCCAGGTAAGATTTCGAACTGTTTAAGCTTCGAATGTTTAAGCTTCGAATAGTGTTTTAAAATGTGTGTTGATGATTTTCGATTTTTTTCCATATTTTTTCTTACAAATTTGTTTCTATTCTGTGTTTGATTTGATGAAATGTATGTGAAAATGGTTTTCTTCGTTTAGGGCTTTTTAGGGCTTTTAGGGCTTTTATGAGATTTGCAATGTTTATGGGTTTTTATTTGATTTGCAATGTAGGGATTTAATATGTTTAGGGCTTTTAATATAAATTTCTGATTTTATTTGAAATTTCTGATTTTTAGGGCTTTTATTTGAGATGTATGTTTAGGGTTTTTATTTGATTTGCAATGTTTAGGGCTTTTATTTGATTTGCAAAATTTCTGATTGGAAAAAAAGGAATTTGTTGAAAATTTACGAATTTCTCATTTTTTGGGTGTTATTCATGAGATGTATACTTAGGATGAATTTCTGGTTTGTTGGGTTTTACTTATGCTTGTTTAATATTAGTATAATTATAGTTTAATTTAGGGATTTCTTCATGTCTTCATATTTTCTTCAGTTAATTGTTGAGTACTGAGTTGATTTTTACATGATTTTTCTTCTTGTTCTTGCCAATTTGTCATTGTCATCATTATGATGACAGTATGGCTGCATTTCCTTATTTTGATTTAATCATGAACTACAAAGGGAAAGTGGGAAGAGTGTTTGATGTGGACCCAAATATGTATTGCTACATTGATGCCTTGAAGGATGTAACTGCAACAGTCCTGTCTCACATTTCTTGTAGTGAAGCAATAGCAATCACATTGCATTGTGATATGCCTGGTACTGACACAAGAAGATTAGTAGAAAATGATCTTGATGTGCTAGACATGTTTTATGTGCAAGGTAGGAGTAAAACAATTAACTTGTATGTAGACATAGAATATTCTATTGGAATGAGTGGTGGTGGACATAAAAGTGATGTTGGAAATGAAAATCATGGAGTAGATGCTGTAGATGTAGAGCAAGACTACCATACTGTAGATGTAGATGAAGAGTACCATGAGGACAATGTTTATGGGTTTAGTGATGAGGATAGGGACTGGCATGCAACTGGTGAGGATGAAAACCAATCAGATGACATTGACATTTTGAGTGATGATGATAATGAGTGGTCAAGTGAAGATGATGATGCTGAACTGAGTGATTACCAATCTGGTGATGATGAAGTGCCATATTCTACTACTGATGATGATTATGATGATGAAGCAGACTGTGTAGATGATGAAGAGATGAGGTTTCCAGGCATGAAGTATGATGGTACCTACAATGGGAAAGAGCCATATATGAATCAACATGGAGAAGTTGTATTGGAAGAAGGGATGATTTTTCCAGAAGTGAATAGTTTCAGGGCTACATTGAGGGACTATACAGTGCAAACTGGTTTCAAGATAGTAAGAGACAAAAATGAGAAGTCTAGAGTAACAGCCCATTGTGCTGCTGAGGGCTGCCCTTGGAGAATTCATGCATCTCCACTTCCAGATGGGATCACCTACAAGATTAAAACCTTAGTACCTACTCACACATGTAGCAGGATGAACACAAACACTGAAGCTACATCAGCTTGGATTGCTAAAAAAATGGTTGAAAGTTTTAAGGACAATCCACACATGGGCTTAGATACCATGCAAATGAAACTGAAAAAAATGTTTGGGATTGAGGCATCAAGAATGCAACTGTATAGAGCCAAAAGGAGGTGCAAGGAGGAGCTGGAGGGTGATCATGGGAGCCAATATGTGTTGTTGCCAACATATGCTAAGGAAATCAACAATACAAACCCTGGCAGCTTGGTGGTTATAAAGTATGACATACCCTCTACCCCAGTCTCAGAAGATGGAGAACAACCAGACCCTACCATTCCTAAATATCCAGTGTTCCAAAGAATTTTCATATCATTTGATGCAATGAAAGCAGGGTTCATTAATGGATGTAGGCCATTCATAGGGGTAGATGGTTGTCACTTGAAGGGTCCCTATGGTGGTGTTTTGATTTCAGCAGTTGCCTTAGATGGAAATAATGGCTTGTTTCCATTGGCATTGGCAGTAGTAGAGGGTGAATGCAAGGACAGTTGGTCTTTTTTCTTGCACAACTTGAGAACAATCATAGAAGATGCACTACCTTCTAGACCATGGACCATCATGTCTGATCAACAAAAGGTACTTTACTGACATATTCCACAACTACTTTATTTACATAATTACAAATGATTCTGTAATTTTAAACTTCTAATGGTTAGTAATCTTTCATTGTTTTTGTATGCAGGGCCTTGATAAGATTGTGAGTGACATTATACCAGAGGCAACTCATAGAAGATGTTGCATGCACCTATATAACAATTTCAGAGCCAAATTTCCTGGTTTAATTTTGAGGAAGCAATTTTGGAGAGCAGCAAGGGCTTACAATCAGATGGAGTATGATCAGGCTATGCAAGCCATTAAGAACCTGAACAATGATGCTTTCATTTGGTTGCAGAAGGTTCCAGTTGAAGGAAGGTCTAGGCATGCATTTGATGGTAGGATTAGAAGTGATCACATCACAAATAACATGACAGAGTCCTTCAACAATTGGTTAGGAAATTTGAGAAGTCAGCCAATTTTAACTATGTTAGAGGGCATAAGGTGCAAGTTGATGGGTAAGTTTCAGATGAGGTACCAAAAGGCAATGCAATGGAAATCTAATGTCACATTGAATGTGAAGAAACAGCTTGAGGTCACACTGAAATGGTCAAGGACTTGCACAGTGGAGTATGCAGGAGGCAATGAGTATGAGGTGAAGGATAATGAGGGGGTTAATCATATTGTCCATATTGGGGCAATGACTTGTGCATGTAGACAGTGGGAAGTATCTGGTCTTCCATGCAAGCATGCTGTGGCTGCAATTTCTCACAGTAGGTTAAACATAGAAGAATTTGTCCACCCTTACTATTCTAAGGCAACTTACTTGAGAGCCAATGGTGGAATGATACATCCCATCTTGCACCATAGCATGTGGACACTTATACTTGGGGACCCTTTACAACCCCCACCACTGAAAAGATTGCCAGGAAGGCCAAGGACTTCAAGAAAGAGAGCTGCTCATGAGCCACCAGCTGGAACAAGTCAGACCAAAAGGTCTAGTACCTTGAGATGCAAATGGTGCATGCAATTTGGACACAACAAGAGAACTTGCCAAAGAGGTCCAGTCAGGGGTGAAGCATCTGCTGCTGGTAGGGGCAGTGGCACATCCAGTGGTAGAGGCAGTGGCAAAACTGATGGCACATCCAGTGGCAGAGGCAGTGCCAAAACTGCTGGTAGGGGTAGGGGCAGTGGCAGATCTGTGAGTAGGGGTAGAGGTAGAGGCAATTCAAGTGGGAGAGGTAGTTCAGCTAAGAGGGGCAATGCAAGTGGTAGAGGCAATTCAAGTGGGAGGGACAGTTCAGCTGGGATGGGAAATACAACTACAAAAGGAAGTTCAGCTGGGAAGGAAAGTTCAAGTGGGAGAGGCAAGGGCAAGGCCAACCATGCACAAGTAAGTTTTTTCTATTTGTTTTGCCTTTTCATTTGTGATTTTTATTTGTTTTCTATCAATTTATGATATTGATATGCATATTTATTACCTTACTTTGGTTTTCAATTTAGGATATTCCAAGAGGGACCCCCCCAATGCCTGCTGAATGTGTGACACAGGTTACACAACATCATGTTAGCTAAGCTGTTGATATTTTGGGTACAAGGTATAACATAGGTTAAAGGTATAAAATATATGTTGCTTTACTGTATAGTTAGTGAGGATCATGTTCCACTTTTTTGTATTTTTGTAGTGGACATGCAATGCTAAGAATAGCAATATGATGATGTGGCCATTTTTGTTTTTTTGTAGTGGCCATGAAGTATTTTATAAATACTCATTTTGGGAATGTACATGATGTAATTGCATAGACTTGACAAATATGGTCCATGCAATGATGTAACTGAACATATCTGATAGAAATGATGTAAGTAAACTACTTTAACATAACTGAACATATTTGACAACAACCATGATGTAATTAAACAGGTGCATATTTATGGAATGGTTTTACTTGATGTTTAGATGATGTAATGGAATGGTTTTTATGTTTACAGGTCATTACAGGGCCATTACATATTGTCCATTACAGGTCATTACAGGGTCATTACAGGGTTAATCATATTGTCCATATTGTCAAATGAGATGTGCATATTTACATAATGCTAAAATAACTTCATCATATTTACATATGGTCCATTACATATTGTCCATTACAGGTCATTACAGGGTCATTACAGGGTTAATCATATTGTCCATATTGTCAAATGAGATGTGCATATTTACATAATGCTGAAATAACTTCATCATATTTACATATGGTCCATTACAAAACATGCTGCATTACAAACATAAGGTCTATGACAAAATATTACAAAACCTTACATCAGGGCCATTACAAAAGGGCCATTACAGGGCCATTACAAAACATTAGGTAAATCATTACCATTACATTTTTAGAGCAACCATTAGGGAAATCAAACACATCACAAAATTCATGATCATTATCATCTTTATAAATCCCATGTTTGCTTCAAGTACTTGCATCCTTGTTTGCATAGCCCCCATTTGGTTCATTAAATTCATTGCAGGACTTTCTTCTTCATAGGATAAAGTGTGTCTGTTAACAGTTGTTTGAGTGTCTTCCATCATTATTTCTCCTCCAACAGATGAGTTTACTGGTTTGCACCACTCCCAGAATCCGCATTTCCCATTTGGGCATAAATAATACAATTTGCCTCTGTTTTTTTCAGATTCAGTGACTTTTATTGTTGCTTTGCTCCCACAATAACAGATCTTGCTTCTATATTTCATCACCCCTCCTCCATTACTTGATGATGATATATCCATCCAATGAACCTACATTCATGAAATGTGACAGTTATAATGCATTTTCAGGACATATATGGATGGGACATACCTGTGTTACCTGTGTTTGTGCTTCATTTCTCAATAATGGATCATAGTTGTAATGTATTTTCACATGCAATTTTTTTTTTTTTTAAATAGGTAATGTGAGTGGGAACATATGTGTTGTGCTTGTGCTTCATTTCTCAATAATGCATCATACTTATAATGCATTTTCATATGCAAATTTTTTTTTTTAAATAGTTAATGTGACTGGGAACATACCTTTGTTGTGCTTGGCCCTTTCTTCTTTATTTTGTTCTTCAGTTTTGGTTGCCTTTGTAAATTTTTCTCTCTCACTTGGATTTACTGAAGCTGGAGACTAGCATTTGCTATATATAGATGGCTTGAGGGTATTATTGGCATTTAATTGTTTACATTTGATGACATAGGCAGGGTCTGTTAGGGGTTTAAACGGCTGTCAACTTTTGGGGGCATCTTGACAATGTCAGGTAAAGTAGGGGGTGTTACTGTAATTATTCAAACTACAGGGGAGGTCCCTGTATTTGTCAGAAACCTCAGGGGAGGTAAATGTAATTTACCCAAAGAAAAATCTATAAAAATATAAATAAAAAAAATTGAAAACAAGTCCACTAAAGGGGAAAAAAAATATTATTTTACTTTTTTTTTGTCTTTAATGATTTTTTTTTTTTTTTTGGAATTTGTTTTACTTTTAAATCCTTTTAAATTAGAACGACCAAAAATAAATAAATAAATTTAAAAGAAAAAAATTCAAAAGGAGACTACTTGACCCAGGGAAAAAAAAGAAGGAAAAATAATAACACAGTGGTAATAGAAAAAATAATACATAATCATAAAAAGTATAACATTTTGATTATTAAAATGTATAAATTTTATCACTGATTTATAATTTTTTTATTTTATTTTATTTTATTCTTTTTGGGGACAACTGGGCTGTTATTTCCTCCGAAAAAAATCATGTGGTTGATGTGAACAGCTAAGAAACGTGAGAGCCCAAAATTTTCCTTTTTTTGAAAGGAAAAAAAAAATTTATGACACATGGAATATAAATAATGACTTTTATGGATGTTTCCCACTCACTTTTAAATTCAAACATAAAGATTTAGAAATTAGAAATTACTCAAAATTTTACATTAATGACTTAGATTCATTTCATATATGGATCTCACACTTTGTCAACTCAATCTCCACCACACATACTCA
The DNA here is from genome assembly GCA_030407325.1 of Camellia japonica. NCBI lineage: Eukaryota > Viridiplantae > Streptophyta > Magnoliopsida > Ericales > Theaceae > Camellia > Camellia japonica. The sequence goes on along the minus strand of JAPPVO010000017.1, from coordinate 153,956,974 downwards.
TTTCTGAGTAAATTTTAGGTCCTCAAATTTTGGAACCCTAGCTTTTTCGTTTAAATATATTGGGCTGGTGTAATTTATTCATAACTAAAATTTGATAATTAAAAAGTAGAAAGTCAAAAGCACCCTGCAACAAAAGCTCCACCAAATAATTGGACACAACTCTCAAATTAAAATAAGTTATAATTAACTCATTTATAAATTGCAACAAACACCAAAATTATTACATTTCAATGCAAAAACTCATCCTATTGAATGGAGGCATGTAAAAAGATCGCATTTCACAAATGAAAATGGAAGATTGAAAATGAATATGAAATGATTCTTAATGGATAGACAAATGTTATTGGGAATAAAATACATTGTGCCTTGTGTTGGACTACTCTATATGGAGTTCTGCTCTGTTTTTAATTGGACCCTCCACTAATAAATGGTGAAATTAGTCGTCTAAACATTAATCAAGATACACACAAACTGGTCTGGATATTAGTACATGGTGTCCATAGGGAATTTCACGTATTGGGTTCTCTAAAGTACTATCACGCAAGTCCAACCCATGAAAAGTTCCTATATTGTGCCTGTTTGGTGCAGCTTAAAAGCTGCTTATTTCAGCTTTCAGCTTAATTTAAGCTATTTTAATGTGTTTGGTTTAGTTTATAACTTATAACTTATAACTTTTTGGAAGTCAGAAATCAGCTTATTCTTTGAGTGGGGCAGGAGATGCTTAATTTATAAGTCAGAAATCAACTTATGGTCATAGTTATAAGCTATAAGCTGTTTAGGCATAAGCTATAAACACTTTCCCACAGCTCTACCAAACAGGGCCATTAAAGACTATCATCACTGGCCCATTAATTTTCAAGATACAAAATTGCTAAATAAGTTTTACAATGAAGTTTTTTTTTTAATATATTTTTTCAATTGATAATATTTTAATTATTTAAATTTCCTAATTAACTTTAACGAAAAAGAAATGTTGATATTGTTGAAATTTAGGCTTAATATACTTCATTATTTCGAAGCCCAGATAAATAAATAAATAAATAAGATAATTTTATTATGAAAATTCTAGTACATGTTTGATCAAGTACAAATATACAAGAAAAAACGGATTTTGAACTTTTAAATTATAATTTGAGCATATGAAGCCTTTTGAACCTTTTTTTTTTTTTACCTAAAGAAATAACAGATTTTTATTTATTTCTTTTTTTTAGTAGTGCCCAATACTGAAAGCCTTTACTTAATACATAATTAAACATCATTAAGAAGAATTTAATACGAGAAAGGAGAATAAAAAGAAAATGAGAAAGAATTGATAGGATTGAAATTCTAGATTATGTTTTGTTAAGTTGGGAAATGAAAAAAATAAATAAAAAATAAAAAAATACACCTAAAGTGAACTAAAAAAAAAATAAAAAGTGGGATTGTATTTCCCTCACTTTTTTTTTTTTTTTTTTTTTTTTTTGTATTTTCCATTATAATCAAACAAGAAATGAGATTACATTTCATTTTTTTATTTATTTATCTTATCAAATTCTCTAACCAAACACTATAAGGGGACCTACTCAAATATGTCTTCCTAGACAGTTGTCTCAAGTTGTGTAACTTGTCTAATGGAGGGTCACACTGAAGTGAAAAGAAAATAAAATAAAACATGAATAAAACAATAGTTCAAATTTTGTCACTTTTTCCTGTCCTTTACCTATGAGTGTGGACATGGCCCGAGTTTGGGTAGATTTATAATGGGCCAAAACTACATAAAAAAAAAAATAAATAAATAAAATTGTATATTATAGCTTGTAAGCAGCTCTGAGTTAAAAGTGCTCTTCCCAAGTCCGTTCTATATTATAATCGGATTTTAAAAAAAAATTCACAACCTGATCCAATGAGTCTAAACTAGAATCACAAGCCTTATAAATAAGAGCCTGGATTTGTTCAAGCTGAGAATCTTAACTTGACGGTGAAATTAATCTATTATTGAATAAACTTAGACTCATTTAGGTAATTTAAACTGTTCATTTTATTCAATTAACTAAAAAAATTATTTATGTAAAAAATTAAGTTGATCTAATATCAATTATCATACTATTATATTATTTTTTTGTGTGGGGCTTACATGTTTTTAAGAGTGCACCGTACATATGTTATTAACATATTTTGATTTAATCATGTGATTATTTATCACTACAAAAATTTCGATTTTTTGCGACGGCAAAATGTCATCTCAAAAACTTTTTTGCAACGGCAACCGACTTTTAGCTACAACAAGTAGGGGGTCACAACAAAGAGCGTTGCTAAAAGTTTTTAGCGACGGCAAAGTGACATCGCCTTTTTTTTTGCGACGGCAAAATTGCTTTTTTGTGACGGAATTATGTTGTCGGCATTAATATGTAAAAATCTGAGATTTTTTGAGACGGCACTGTGTTGCCGTCGCTAAAAGTGTTATTTGCGACGGCAAAAAATGCCATCGCGAAAGTGTTTTATTTGTGATTAGAAACTTGCCGTTGCTAAAAAGTTATTTGAGACAACATGACGTGCCGTCGCTAACAGATTGTTTGCGACGGCATTGGTTACGTCGCAAAAAAAATTTGGTCCTAATTTTTTTTGAGACGGTGTGGTGCCGTTTCAAAAAAAAAAAAAAAAAACAGTAATAAAATTATTAAAAATATGAAAATTACCTGTATTAAATGAAAAATAACTGAAAAAGAAACCGATAATCATATAATAATATAAAAATTTCAGTATAAAATAACAATTCATCCATAATAAAAATATTCTTCCATATATAACAACACATCAACAAAATTATCCCACTACATAATGTTACATAATATATATATAATGTCTGAATACATAATGTCGTTCACAATTCAAAATAACGTAAATCAAAAACAAAAGTTTTCCTCATAATTCTTCCGTGGGTAACAAAAACAAAAGTTAATCGCAATCTTCACACGCCTGCATTCTACAAGAAGCAAACTGCTACTTTGAAAATATCTGTAAACAAAAAATAAAAATAATTGATGACAATATAATTATGTGTTAATATTTTAATTACAAAAAAACATAAAAAATTAACTACTATATAATTACAAAGATAATTAAGTAAATAATTTTGGCTAGACAAAAATCCGGCTCTAACTCCCAAACCGGGAACCCGATTAGAGTCCCGTCTTCTCCCACAAGTCTCTCGTGCCTAGGCGGTCATATGTGCCAAGTTTCATACTAAACCGACGCCGTTTGGTGATTTTGGGACGTCAACACCTCGAATTCAAATTTCTTAAGGAACTAGTTTGTCTAGGCCGAAATCCAGCTCTAACTCCCAAACAGAGAATCCAATTCGAGTCCCATCTTCTCCCACAACTCTCTCGTGCCTAGGCGGTCGTGTGTGCCAAGTTTCATGCTAATCCGACCCCGTTTGGTGATTTTGGGGCATCAACACCTTGAATTCAAGTTTCTTAAGAAACTAGTTTGCCTAGAGTGAAATCCGGCTCTAACTCCCAAACGGGAACCTGATTTGAGTCCCGTTTTCTCCCACAAGTCTCTCGTTCCTACACGGTCGTGTGTGCCAAGTTTTTTGCTAAACCGATACCGTTTGGTGATTTTGGGGCGTCAACACCTCGAATTCAAGTTTCTTAAGGAACTAGTTTACCTAGAGTGAAATCCGGCTCTAACTCCTAAACCGGGAACCCGATTCGAGCCCTGTTTTCTCCCACAAGTCTCTCTTGCCTAGGCAGTCGCGTGTGCCAAGTTTCGTGTTAATCCGACCCCGTTTGGTGATTTTGGGGTGTCAACACCTTGAATTCAAGTTTCTTAAGGAACTAGTTTACCTAGAATGAAATCCGGCTCTAACTCCTAAACCGGGAACCCGATTCAAGCCCCGTCTTCTCCCACAAGTCTCTCGTTCCTACGCGGTCGTGTGTGCCAAGTTTTGTGCTAATCCGATCCCGTTTGGTGATTTTAGGCGTGAACACCTCGAATTTAAGTTTTTTAAGGAACTAGTTTGCCTAGAGTAAAATTCGGCTCTAACTCCCAAACCGGGAACCCAATTCGAGCCCCATCTTCTCTCACAAGTCTCTCGTTCCTAGGTGTTCGTGTGTGCCAAGTTTCGTGCTACTCCGACCCCGTTTGGTGATTTTGGGGTATGAACACCTCGAAATCAAATTTTTAGGCTAGGTTTGGCATAACCTATATAATCCATCTTTTTATCTTTTTTCCATCACATCACCTCTCTACTTTTCTGCACATCTTTTCGTAAAAAGACAAAAAGTGTACTTTTTTAGGACACCCCAAACCAACTTAATGAACTATTTTGCCTAGACCGAAATCCGGCTCTAACTCCCAAACCAAGAACCCGATTGGAGTCTCGTTTTCTCCCACAAGTCTCTCGTGCCTAGGCGGTCGTGTGTGCCAAGTTTCATGCTAATCCGACCACGTTTGGTGATTTTGGCGCGTCAACACCTCGAATTCAAGTTTCTTAAGGAACTAGTTTGCCTATAGTGAAATCCAGCTCTAACTCCCAAAACTGGGAACCCGATTCGAGCCCCGTCTTCTCCCACAAGTCTCTTATGCCTAGGCGGTCGTGTGTGCCAAGTTTCGTGCTAATCTGACCCCGTTTGGTGATTTTGGGGTGTGAACACCTCGAATTCAAGTTTCTTAAGGAACTAGTTTGCTTAGAGTAAAATCTGGCTCTAACTCCTAAATCGGGAACCCAATTCGAGCCATGTCTTCTCCCACAAGTCTCTCATGCCTAGGCGGTCGTGTATGCCAAGTTTTGTTCTAATCTGACCTTGTTTGGTGATTTTGGGGTGCGAACACCTCGAATTCAAATTTCTTAATGAACAATTTTGCCTAGACCGAAATCTAACTCTAACTCCCAAAACTGGGAACCGATTGGAGTCCCGTCTTCTCCCACAAGTCTCTCATACCTAGGCGGTCGTGTGTGCCAAGTTTCATGCTAAACCGACCCCGTTTGGTGATTTTGGGACGTGAACACCTCGAATTCAAGTTTCTTAAGGAACTAGTTTGCTTAGAGTAAAATCTGGCTCTAACTCCTAAACCGGGAACCCGATTCGAGCCCCGTCTTCTCCCACAAGTCTCTCATGCCTAGGCGGTCGTGTATGCCAAGTTTTGTGCTAATCTGAACGCGTTTGGTGATTTTGGGGCGCGAACACCTCAAATTCAAATTTCTTAATAAACTATTTTGCCTAGACCGAAATCTGGCTCTAACTCCCAAACCGGGAACCCGATTGGAGTCCCGTCTTCTCCCACAAGTCTCTCGTGCCTAGGCGGTCATGTGTGCCAAGTTTCGTGCTAATCCGACCCCGTTTGGTTATTTTGGGGGCGTCAACACCTCGAATTCAAGTTTTTTAAGGAATTAGTTTGCCTAGAGTGAAATCTGGCTCTACCTCCGAAACCGAAAACCCGATTCGAGTCTCGTCTTCTCCCACAAGTCTCTCATGCCTAGGCAGTCGTGTGTGCCAAATTTTGTGTTAATCCGACCCTGTTTGGTGATTTTGGGACGTCAACACCTCGAGTTCTCGGTTTATGTTAATTTATGTGTACAGTTAATTTATGGTTATTCTTAGTTTAGAATGCAAAGATACATTTTATACCTGATCTTCTGGTGGTGGTGTATATGGATTCTCATCTCCAGTAGATTTCCTAAATGTTCGATGGCCACTCGATGCATCAGAAACCTATGATAGTCAATATATAATGTGTTAATCGTATTCAAATTTTATTATATATATGTACATATATGTTGTGTGAAAATGTAACTATCAAACAATTTAATTTATATCGAATCTGTCTGTTGGGATCCACACTCGCCCCCTGTGACACAAAGGCCATCATCTCAATTCTCATCTGCTATAAATGTGTAGAGAACTCTGCTCGCATCTCCTCCCTCAGCTCCTCCTTCAACTCATCCCTTAGCTCTGCACGAACCTACTGGGTGATTTGAACAATAGTCAATGGCTGGGGTGTTGACTGTGATGGCCCAGCACCAACTTTATACACCGCTCTCCGCAACACAGTTCTCCCGTATGTGTGACAATATCCATGTCTGTGATGACCTATCAACTCATGGAAAATGGCATTCCTAGCCTCCAAAGTCCGACAATCCTCAGGTAGCATGGAGAGTTGACGATTAAACTCATCCTGTATTGAATAAGACATACAAGTATATGTCAAATTAAGATGGTTGACACACAAAAAATAAAAAATAAACTTCAAATACAATGTTAGGTGTTTGGAAACTACCAAGGTTTGGATAACCTCAGGGTCATCTGCTCTACATGTCATAAGTCAAACATTCATCTTATCAGTAGACTCCCCCTTATTGGTCATCTAGATTTTTTAAGAAATATGAAAATTAGAATCCAAATAATTTGCAAATATACAATGTTTATTTATATACAAAAATAAAACAATAAAATATAAACCTCATGCCGTATCTGAGCGAAAGTAGTACGTCATGTGGTATGAGCTATGCCGTGAGCATGCCGATTTTTAGCGTTCCTAGTTACAATTTTCTATAACAGGTTCAACAAATGTAAGTATATAAATATGATTTGTATATTTACATATTGAAAAATCTAGAAACCCTAGATGTTGATTTGTGATTATGTACCAATTTTAAGCAAAATATAACAATCCCAATCAAACAATCAAGAGAAAGAGACACAAAGATTTTACGTGGAAAAACCACAATTGGACACCTTCCAATTGTGATCAAAAACCACGGGCAACTGCCACAAGACAATCCACTAAGAAGATTTAAAGGAATTACACAGGTATCACTCTCAATTATCTAGCGAATCCACAACCCTAATTGAACCAACCTCTATGTGCCTCTTCCAACCCCATCTTCACCACGGAATTGTCTTTCTGATGAGCCACTCCGGATTCCACCAAAGCTTCAGGCTCGAATTCTTCAGAATCCACAACTGAAGAACAACTCTCTCTTTTGTGTATAACAAACAAACCTTTGATGTACTCTCTTTAAACCATGAGTTGAATACTCAATAAAAACATCAAAGAAAACTTTAAAAAAATATCTCCAGATATAACCCTTAAGAACCAAAAAGAAGATCTGGAGAGATTCAATGAATGAATCAATGAATAGCCTAGATTTGGGAGAAACCCAACTATTTATAGAAAACCAAAGCAATCCTAGTTGGGAAAGAAAACCAACTTCTTGTAGAAAACCAACTTCTTACAGAACTCCAAAGTAATCCTGTTTTTGAAGGAAACCAACTTCTTAAAGAACTCTTGTTACAACCTTGGTTTTGATCCATGGAATTTGACAACAAAAGGTCCTAACAATCTCCCTCTTTGTCAAATCTTGGATAAAACCAATCTAAAACAAATTTCCTAACAAAATCTCTCAAGCAGCACCACCAACTATGAACCAACACTCAAATCCATGCTCTTGAACAATTATCCTGAAATAAAATAACCACACACAAGCCAACCAAAATATGTGAAACTGGATTAAATAAACAAAATATAAATCAATCCATAAACAAAATACTAACAATCCAACTGTACCAAAGAAGGATATAAGCAAAAGTAAAAACACTGTACCATCAACCAAACTATTGTACCATCAATATACATCAAACACTGGTAATGATGAACCAAACTCCCCCTCATTAAAAAACAACCACAAACTCTGAAAACAGTGAACAAGAAGAAAAACGACAAAAAATAATATGGTGGAGCAAGTAAGGAATTTCAGATTTGTACCTTAAAACACACAAGATTATCCAAGAAGCACAGTTACTAGTAAACACAATGTGCACAGTCTGTAGAAGATTCCTCATGAAAGAAAGTGATGCATTATGTGAAAAGCATAGATCCCATGATAAAAGTGTGTGTGTGACTCTTGGAGTTCGACAAACACAAGATTCAAATTCTAGTAGTGATATGAAAGCTGGACCTCCGACAAGAGAATCTAAGCACAACTAAGGAAAGTCAAACCACTAGGAATCAAGGGGTATTTGGTGAGTAAAGGCGGAGGCTCCCCCTCAATCAATGAATCCCTTTTTTTTCTTTTCTTTTTTTTTACATTTTTTTTCTCTTTTCTTTCGTTTGCACATTTATTTTCTTTCTTTTCTTTCTTGTGCACATTTTTTTTTTCTTTCTTTTGCACACTCATCGGCGGCTGACACGCTCAAGAGTATGGAAACCGAACCAGAGAAGCATGGATATATTAAGGATGGCCTGGTTGGTGACTCTGAGGTAGCCTTTTCCTCATGCATGGATTACAAAGAATAGAGGGGAAAGCTATGGAGATGCAAAAAGATGGAAGATGATTAAGAGACTCAACATCACCCATGATGTGCCAGTATAGGTCAATTCCTCTAGAAAAGCAAAAGATACAATGCCAGAAGTCCATAGAGAAAAATAATCACTAAGGCGGAAGACTTCAATATTTGCTAATCCAAGAGTGTGTACAGAATGAGACATACTAATCAAAGAACACACACTCCAAAATGAGTAAGGACTATAGAAAGCACACACATATCAACATGTAATGGATATTCTCATCAATTCCAATATGCACCAAGGACTACTCAAAAATTTCAAGCTTGCAAAACCATACTAAGAAAATCTTTTTGGGATTTTTTTTTTCTTTAAACAAAGCAAGACAAAAAAACGAACATGCACACAAATCAAACAAGATCTCGTTCTAAAAGAAATTTAAAAAAAAAAAAAAAAATATAGAGCGATCTAAAAGAAGTTTTTTTTAAAAAAAAAAAAAAAATAGAACGACCTGCTCTGATACCAATTGAAAAATCTAGAAACCCTAGATGTTGATTTGTGATTATGTACCAATTTTAAGCAAAACATAACAATCCAATCAAACAATCAAGAGAAAGAGACACAAAGATTTTACGTGGAAAAACCACAATTGGACACCTTCCAATTGTGATAAAAAACCACGGGCAACTGACACAAGACAATCCACTAAGAAGATTTAAAGGAATTACACAGGTATCACTCTCAATTATCTAGCGAATCCACAACGCCTAATTGAACCAACCTCTATGTGCCTCTTCCAACCCCATCTTCACCACGGAATTGTCTTTCTGATGAGCCACTACGGATTCCACCAAAGCTTCAGGCTCGAATTCTTCAGAATCCACAACTGAAGAACAACTCTCTCTTTTGTGTATAACAAACAAACCTTTGATGTACTCTTTTTAAACCATGAGTTGAATACTCAATAAAAACATCAAAGAAAACTTAAAAAAAATATCTCCAGATATAACCCTTAAGAACCAAAAAGAAGATCTGGAGAGATTCAATGAATGAATCAATGAATAGCCTAGATTTGGGAGAAACCCAACTATTTATAGAAAACCAAAGCAATCCTAGTTGGGAAAGAAAACCAACTTCTTGTAGAAAACCAACTTCTTGCAGAACTCCAAAGTAATCCTGTTTTTGAAGGAAACCAACTTCTTAAAGAACTCTTGTTACAACCTTGGTTTTGATCCATGGAATTTGACAACAAAAGGTCCTAACACATATTATACATATAACTTATTTATATACCTCAGCATCTGAAGTACACCAATACTCCACAAGTTCTTCCCACTGGCTTAGCACAATGTACAAATGAACATCATCCTTCAAATTAGGATAAGAACTTCTAGGCTTGAAATACTTAATCTTAATCTTATTCTTGTGATCATTCCATATGCTGTTGCAGGTTTTCATGTAGATTGGCTTATACTTCTCTGGACATATATTCAAATTGTCCTATAAAACACAATTTCAAAGTTTAAATAATAATAACACAATTTTGGAATTTGAATTTTTGGACAAAAATATACTTTTGCCTTCACATCCTTCCAGATAGCATCAAGAATATCATCAGGCACAGTGTTCCAGTCAAGAAAAGTAAGAGGAATAATGTTACCATTCCATACAATAATGCCAACTGTTGGGACATGCATCCCACGTCTTATACGTGAAGCCCAAATCTGTTGTGACCTTTTGAGCTTTATAATATGAGTACGAGAGTTTCACACCCAATGGGAATGCCTCATTCAATAACTTAAGCAACATGTCAACAGACTTGTCTATCCACTGATTAAGCACCTTCAAATGTAGAAGTCGAACAATGAATGACAAAGATGTGAACTTCTGACAACCTGGATACAATTCACTTTGTGCATCTTGAAGAAATTTGAAATACTTTGCAGTCTTTGCATTTAGACCAAGCTGGGGTTCAAATGCATGTGGATCAGGCCCCTGTGGTTCATTACCCTCAACAATTATACCGGCATGTGGATTTCCCATAGCCCTTTGTATCATTCCAACCATATCATCCTTAATGTCTAAATTAGCCAATGTTTCATTCTCTCGATTACCATGCAGAGATACGTAAGATTCTCCATGATTAATCCAATATTTGTACTTTTTAAAAAAACAATTCATAATCAGACGCTCCCATACACCCTCTCGTACAAGATGGTATCGATTCTCACACTTCCTATACGGACAACTGATCATTGAATCTTCAACTCTATTGGTGTAGGCAAACACAAGGAATTCATCAATCCCATTAATGTATTCCCTCGACATCCTATTTGGCAAATCAATCCAACTCTTATTCATCATCTGTACTTTCCTCAAATATCGCTTCTGCATACATCCACAAAAATATCTCATCAAAGTAACTCTAAATATAATACATACGTATTCATGCACCATGATACCTATCCGTCCAATTTCTCTCAAATAGGTAGGTGGTCTTATCCCAGTTAGTTATTTACCGATTTGATGTGAGAATATAAAAAATGAAATACTTATACAACAACACGTGGGACATAAAAATGCTGCAAAACACTAAGTATTCGATCACTAATTCAACATGTCTAGAACATCAAGAGGTGCACAGAACATCATAGGCTTTAAGAGCCAGGGAAAAAAAAATGCAGACAAAAATAATTACACCCTCATCTCTCAAAACAAGCAGTACACTTCCATTCCATAGCAATGAATTTAGCTATCCATTAAATTTTAAGGATCTAAAATGAATTGATTTTAGATGGAATATAAAGATCATATTCATTCAGACTCCTTAAGTTTAAAAAACTTTTGCGTAAGACATTTAGTTCTAAAAAATACGACAAGTTTTGACATGAATAAGACACTTAGTTCTAAATGTTTGTGCTTGTTAAACTTCTACCTCCCCATCTAATACATGTGGTCATGCACTAATGCATTAATGGTATCCATTAGTCAATGACCTTCACCATACATACACGGGTGATCCTATTGTCTATATTTGTGTGTACTTGTATGTATATATACACTACATATTCTTAGGCATTATTTGGTATTAATTTTTTAAAAAGTGAAGTAATTTAAAATTAAGTGATCAGAAGGCCATCACACAATAATTCAAAACGTTGATCTCACTATCTTACACCATTGATCTCACTTTCACAGAATTCACTTGAAGGCCATCACACGATATATCCTTAAAAAAAACATCACTATATCCCACCATAAACATCACACACTAGAGCATAACATGCCTTACAGTACTTTGATATTGTGTGACCCCCACAAATGTGTCACGTGACAAACACGAATTTTGGCAACAATACATATCAATGACGACAATGTCCTTTCACAACGGACAGGACCAAACGAAACATTAAAAAATATATGGAAGCAATTGGATCATAAATTCAACAATTGAGATTTATTGATAAATCTTCCTTTAAAATATGTTAATAAGTGTACTTAAATCAATCATTAACTTGAGTATCACATGTATATTATTGACTAATATACCATGTTGGACGCATCAATCAATTTTAAGTTTGTTGATTTGAATAATAAACCTCCATGAAGAAAAATTATTCGGTGTGCACGTGATATACATGGTCTTATTCTAAACAAATTTTAACAAAGATTCCGACATAAAAGTAATAATATACAAAAATATATATATAATGATATAACAAAATTATAGACCTATTATTTTAAAACATAAGAAGTATTTCATAATATCAAAAATATCATTGACACATTATTTCAGTAAATAATTTTGTATAATAGTTTCAGAATTATAATAATATTTTTCATAAATCAATAGTTAGGCCAAGTTTGGCTATCCTAAATAAGTACACACTTTTTATCTTTTTTCCATCACATCATCTTTCTACTTTTCTGCACATCTTTTCGTAAAAAGACAAAAAGTGCACTTATTTAGGTCATCCCAAACAATCCTTAATATTTTTGTCACATGCAACACTAAATAATTTTCACACCACGAGATTCACAAGGTACTGTTTCATCAACATACGCCAAACACCCACATGAATCAAAATACCAGTTCACCTATCCCTCACGACTTTCATCTTAGATGATCCCCATCCCCTCTCACCCATCCCTCTCTCTTCCACTCTTTCTGATTTACATGTTCAACTTTCAACAATCCGAGTGTATCTTCTAAGGAGACATATATAATACATATATATATATATAGAGAGAGAGAGAGGAGAGAGCATACAGGCGTCACTCGCTGAGTGAGTGAGAAAGGAGCGCTTGAGATTGATTGAGCTCGCGTGAGAGAAAGATAGAGATGCCACACCACCGCTAGCCGTCATCGAGAGCGATTGAGCCTGCTCGCCGTCGTCGCTCATTCAGAGAGAAATCGTCGGTGAACACTCGAGCTTGTTTGGGGATTTTGAGGGAAAAAGATCTTGTTTCAAAGATTTAGGGATTTTGGATCAAAATGATCGAGCGCCAAACAATGGGAGAAACGGGACAAAAAAAATTTATGACTTTTTGCGACGGTATATTTAAACCGTCACAAATGATAAATAAAAATAGGTAAAACGACGCCGTTTTTCTAATGGTTTTTTTGCGACGGACATTAGCCGTCACAAATTGTCCACTATTTGCGACAGCAAATTTTTCTCGTATAAAAAAAAAAAAATTTCGACGGTACTCAAATGCGTCGCGAATACTTCCATATTTATCACACCTTTTCGTGTATGTTTATTAGCGACGGGATAACTACCGTCGTAAAAGCTATTTACTTGAGACGGTTTACACTGCCGTCGCAAAAGATCATTTTTTGCGACGGGAAACGCGCCATCGCAAAAGGTTTCGTGTTTTATAAGGCCTTTTCTTGTAGTGTATGTTTTGTCAACTCATTTTTTTACATATATATATTCTTCTCAGCATGTCGTATGCGATGAACAATTCAGATCATTAACATGAGTACAAATTAATCTCACAATGCGCTAACTTCACCCGTAAAATTGAGGTCATCAATTTTAACAAATTCAAACTATATAAATTATTGGCAAGCTTAACTGGCCATCGACCCTATGTTACTTTTTCATTCACAAATTTCTTATTAAATCTAAGATCCAACTTCATTCACAAATTTCTTATTGGTCGACAATGATTTAATTAGTTACACATTCTTTACCTTCCGTGCTATAGCTTTTACCTAAAAACAAAGGCCTCCTTCATGTGATGAGCTATCGTTAATATACATCGAAACAAGAGGAGTTGAAATTCTGAACCATATAACATACTACAAATCTTTCATTGTTGGAGAAACAAAAAGTAGAAGATGTACAAATAATTCAATGAATAAGTCTCTTCAATCTTTCATGCACTCTTGAAGTCTCTATCCCAATTCTTGAATATAAAACCTGCAAATCATCAGCCAACGTTTTGTTAGCATTATGGTTGATGAACCCACTGCCAACATAATGCAATGAAAATTACCATTTCTATTTAAGAAGGATTGGGCTTTTCTCAATCTTAGGGTTTGAGGGGCTCATCATGGATTCTGTTTCAATAATCTAATCATTTATTTTGTAAAATTTTTCCTATATATCATTAATAGAAAAAAAATAGGTCTATCTAATAATTACAACATTTTCATTTTATTGTATTTGTTTAAAAAAATTAACAATAAGTATATTTTTTAAAATAAGCCATTCATTTATTTTTTTTAAAACACAATAAAATAAAAATGTTATGGATCGACCTAATTTTTTTTAAAAAAATAATACACACAGAAAATCTTACAAAATGAACAGTTTAAATTATTTAAGCAAAATCCATAACGAATCCCATAGACCCCAATATATGATAAAATTCAAATTTTGAACTTTGATATAATCCCCCCATCCATTAATAATACTGTTATATGGCTTATATAATATGATTATCTCTTGTAATCTCTTGCAACAAAATATGTAATGCATTTAGAGGCACCCAATCCTTTTTGCATTGACATGTGGAGCAAAAGGCTCAACCAACCCACAGCTTGGACAGTGAGAAGATGACAGATTCAAAATTTGAGTAGACAAAATAATTGCCTCCTTTGTTATGATCTGACTTAATAATCAACTATGGTCTTATCATTTGCCACAAAAAAAACCAACTATGGTCCTATCATTTGTCAATATATATATATATATAAAAAGTCAACCAACCCGATGCCCCACGTCAATAGAAGAACTAAATAGGGTATATATATATAGCAGTCCTCTACTTCAAAATACAAAGCAAAACAAGACATAGATACCTTGCAATGAATAGTGTAGAAGGTCTGGTTTCCCACAGAAGAGTAACTAGCACTTTCAACTTCAACTCCTTCTTCCTTGAGAACACTCAAAACTTCATGTAACTTCAAGTTGTTGTTCAACCCGGCAATCAAATTCACCTCCAAAATAGAATCCATGTCTCGTATCGTCAAAACCGGTAATCTCTCATCTTGAGAACCAACCTTATTATCGCCTTCCAGCTCCACCTTCCTCCGCTTCAGCTCCTCCGCATTTTGTTTCAGCTCCACTACATAGTTGGTGGCTTGCTCTAACATATCATGCAACGGCAATATTTCCTGAAAAAATAGCCTATTCATTAATTATGATATTATTATATAAGAATATATTAAATTGGTAGTACCAACTCATTACCTAAAAGCTTAAACTATTAGGCAGACAGAGGTAAATTTATTATTTATATTATATTTCTAATAAAATTTAATATAAAGATGACTTTCTTGAGAACAAAGTCTAAGGTAAAGAAACAAAGGTAGGGTGGATTTTTAGTTACTATGCTTGGACTTGCATGGCTGTGTTCCCTTTGTTGGTTGAGGCTCGGCCTTTGACTCTACTTTTCATGTCAAGTGTGCAAGTGTAGTTTAGTGAGATTTATTACTCGACAGTATTATTAATTAATAAAAAATTACACATTACAATAATGAGGATTGCATTTGTTTGGCCTAAAGTGATGGGAGTATTTATCAAGTTTTATTTGCAGGCTTCTATTAGCTAATAACATTGTGTGTATAATAGATTCAGATGTCATTATTATATATAATATTTATAATAAATCCATATATCATCATTATGTCCAAGGATCCTTTGTCTCCAAAAATTTATGTTCCCATATTCTAAATCACTCACAATCATTGGATATATCTTGGGATTCTTAAATCTTGGGATTCTCAAAGCTTGGGATTTTCAAATGACCAACGATTGTGAGTGATTTGGAATAGGGGAACAAGAATTTTTGGAGACAGGGGATACTTGCTCCATCATTATACACTATTCAAATATAATTATCAACACAATTCAATAATGAGTAATATTATGCAGACAGTATTTTCATATAAATTATATACAAAAGAATGACATGGTCTTTCTTAATCTTTTTGTTTCAAGTTAAAACACTCATTATTATGATTCATAATTACAAAATATTTTACTGTCACACCACTCTAAATGTTTTTTTTTATGTATAAAAATTTTGTTTGTGAATTGTTTTTTTTTTTTCCAATAATTATTATCTCCCAAGTGTGGTTCAGTTTGTATGCATACATGATAGTTTACTATTGAAAAATATTGATTTGTTTCTCCTTTATGAGAGAGAGAGAGAGAGAGAGAGAGAGAGAAACTACCTTTCAGGGTTGGTTAGGGATGAGAGAAGTAAGCTTGGAATAGAGATCTTTGGTTTGCAATCTTCGATTTTTCTCAACTGGATTTCGATCAAGTTTAGATAAGCGTCCACTAGCCCCCGGCTTCATTTTGTCTCTCTCTCTCTCTCTCTCTACACAAATACAGGCAAGATGCTATATATATATATATATAGAGAGAGAGAGAGAGAGAGAGAGAAAGAGAGAGAGGGAGCCCCAAATGTGTAACATGAGTGTGTATGAACATGAACAAATGTGCATATGTCTAGAGAAACAAAAGTAGATTACAAACGAGACAATATAGGCACCCCATTTTTGACCGTCCTCAAGACTTGGACGTTATCGTTTGAACATTCGATGATCATCCATGCTCGTGTTCGTTTTGAGTTCCTGAAAGTCTCGGCCGTGCGCCTTGCCTTGGAGCCTCTCAACTTGTCTGTTTTATGCTTGGTTGTGGACCAAAAGCTTGTGGCTTTGTTTCTGAGGGAAGCGGGTCGCCTGCTGGCCAGCCCTACAACCCATCGGCCAGGTCCTGTGCCCATCGGTCATGCCCTCCTTCCATCAGCCATCAGTGTTGGCCGGTCGGCATCACTGATGGCCGGTCGGCACCTTTGATGGCCGGTCGGCCATTTTTTTTGCCCTGGACCCTTTTTCTGCTTTTGCAGATATTTTTCTTTTAGCTGGTGCCAGCTGTTGATCACTTTGTGTATCCTCCATACACGTGTATGGATGGATTCACACAAGCTTTAGCTTGTCAAGGAAGCTTTAGCTTGTGTTTTTCTATATAAGGGGAGGCCCTCTCCCCTTCCAGAGGTTTTGAAATTTTGCTTAGAGCTGAAGTTTCTTCTCTCTCTCTATATTTCTCCCTCTCTCTCTATATTTGTGCTCAAAAGTGTCATTTCTTCACACTTTTGCACACAAACACCTAGTGAAACACCTTCACCATTGAGCTGAGGTTCTTGGAGGTTGTATTGGGGTGGTTTTGACTTGGTTTTTGCCTCTGAATTGGCTGTTATGAAGTGGTTCTTCAAGGGTGAGTCTTTAGCCCCTTTAAAGCTTTGTTTTCATTGTTTATTTGGCCCTATTTGCATGATGTTTTAGGCCTAGCTTTCAACTAAAAAAAGTTCTGTATTTAAGTGCTTAAAATGTTTGTTTAAGGCTTTGTTTGATTTAGGGGTGGTTTACCTCCCTTGGTGGCTTGTTTGGCCTTGCCTTGAGTCATCTCTTAAGGCCTTTGAGGTCATCTCTTTTTGACCTTCCTACCACTGAAACACTGAATTCCAAGGGAATTTCAGTGGTGGAAATGTGGTTTTGAGGTCCCAAATGGGTGGTGGTTGTCCCCCCTCTCTACTCTTATGGCTTATGTTGATGGCCCATCAAAGAGCATGTATTTCTATCTTCTTGAGGCTTTGTTTGAGAACTTTTTTGTGAATTCTTAGACCTGTCATGACTCTGTTTTTGGCTATCTTGGTCACATCTTGCATGCTTCTAGTACTTGTAGTGTAATCCTACTTGTAGCCTTGCAAAGTAGCATGTCTCTCTAGCATGTTTTGGTCCTATCTCAGCATGTTTTTGGTGCTATTTTAGCATGATATAGCTCTGTTTTGGGTCGGTTTGACTGCTTCTTGCATGCTTCATACCCTTGCAATGCAATCCTCTCTATTGCCTTAACATGCATCATGCTTTGGACCATCATTTTAGCATGATTTTGGCTCCACTCTAGTAAGCTTTTACTCATGTTTTGCCATGCTTAAGCTCTGTTTTAAGTTATTTTGGTCATGCATGCCTTGCTTTGTGTAGCCATAGTGCAATCTTGCTCATTAGCTTTGAGTTTCATAGTCTCTAGCATGGCTTACTTGAGGTGTTTGCATGCTTTGGCCTCATCTCTAACATGATTTCAGTGTGAATAGTGTAGTCATACTCTCCCATGCTTCACTCTTTCAATGCTTATGGAAGGTTATGCTTTATGCCTTAATCATGAGCCAATTTGTATGCTAGCTTGCCTAAGCCTTTGGGCCACCATCTGTAGACACCCCATTTTTGACCGACCTTAAGACTCAGATGTCATTGATTGAGCGCTCGGTAATTGCGCATGTTGTGCTCGTTTCGAGGTTTTAGAGTTTTCGGCTAAGTGCCTTGCCTCCGGGCCTCTGAACTCTTTGTGTTTCAACTCGATTTGCGGACCAAGCCTTGTTTTCCTTGCCTGAGGGAAGGAGAGGTCTTATAAACCCCTTTTTGTGGTCGTAGACCACTTTTCGTGGTCGTAGGTCACTTTTCCCGTCTGGAGACTAGTTTCCGATTTTCAGAGCCTTTAGCCGCGCGCCTTGTCTCGAGACCACTTAACGTTCTCCGTTTGGCGTGGTTTTTGAACCACACCCTGTTTCCTTGGCCTTGAAGGCCAGTGTGGTTTGGGAGACCACTTTTGTGGTCGTAAACCACTTTTGGTGCTTGTCAGCTAGTTTTCGAGGCTCCCGGCTGCGCGCTTTGCCTCCCGAACTTTCATCTTGCATCCGTTTTGGTTTGTTTTTGGTACAAACCTTGTTTTCCTTGTTTGGAAGGTGGTACAAGTGTGGAAGACCAGTTTCTCTCCCCGCAAACCACTTTTCTTTCTGCCAGCCAATTTTCTGGTCTGACAACTGGTCTCCCTGATCTTTGGACCATCAAAAGTGGTCGGCCACCACACCATTTGCTTGTTTTCATGCTGCTGACCTTCTCCTACCATGGCCGACCACTTTTATTTTTGGGAGACCACTTATAGTGGTCAGCCGACCACTTAAAGTAGCTGGCGGACCACTTCAAATGGTCAGCTGCTTTTTGTCACCTTTTTGGAGATATTTTCTTCCAGCTATCACAGCTGGAAGGTACCAGAACTATCCTCCATACACGTGTATGAAGGGATGGCCTTGAACCTTAGCTTCTTCAAGAAGCTTGAGCTTTTGGTTCTCTTTAAGAGAGAACCTTCTCCTCCCTCCTCTAAGTTCAGAAAATTTGGCCTTGAGAGATAGATATACACTTGTATCTATATTTCCTTGTTTGTTTTTGTTTTGTGCCTTAAAGTGTCATTTTGTCTCACTTTTATACACAAACACACACTCAAACACTATCCTTTGGTTGCTGAGGCTTCTTGAGGTTTGTTTTGGAGTTCTTGGATTGGTTTGAGCTCAAAGAAGTCGTTGGAGTTGCAGCTTTGAAGGTGGTCTTCAAGGGTGAGCTTTTAACCTTTTAAACCCCCATTTTTGCTTAAGATTTTAGCCCTACTCGCATGCTGTTTTAAGCTTAACTTTGAACTACAAAAAGTTCTATTTTTCAGTCCTTAACATGTTTGTTTAAGGTCACTTTTATGTTGGGGGTGATCTACCCCCTCTTAGGCCTTGTTAGGCCTTGTTTTGAGCCATCCATTTTGGCTCTTGTTCTAGCCTTTGCATGACCTTTCTACCACTGAAATCCAGAGGATTTTCAGTAGTGGAAAGGTGGTTTTGGAGTCCCAAATAGGAGAGGGTCATCCCCTCTCCTTGTATTTTGAATACTTGCTTCATATGCCTCATGTGTGAGCATGTTTGTTAAGCTTATGTTGGCCATATCTTAGCTTGTATTTAGGGTTATTTTACTGTGGCATACCACTGTTTTTACTTGGTTTTGTCACTCCATGCATGCCTTATACACTTATAGTGTAAATCACACAAACTAATCTTGTATGCTTCATGAAGTAGCATGTCATTCTAGCTTCATTTGAGTCCATCTTAGCATGTTTTTGGTGATGTTTTGCCATGTCATACCTCTGTTAAGGTTTGGTTTGGTCACCTCTTGCATGCTCTATGCACTTGTAGTGCAATTCCTTGAATTAGCCTAACATGCATCATGTTTTAACATGTCATTCTAGCATGCTTTTGGCTTAAGCTTGAGAAGCTTTTGTCCATGTTTTAACATGATTTAGCTCTGATTTGTATTGTTTTGGTCATGCATGCCATGCTTTGTATAGCTATAGTGCATTCTAGCTTGTTAGCTTTGTGTGTCAAGTCCACTAGCATGCATTACTTGGCCTATTTGAATGATTTGGCATCATTTCATATGTGATTTCAGTCCATGTTTCATGGTCATGCACTTGCATTTTTCACTCATTCAATGCATTGGAGGGTTTGCCCCTTTATGCCTTAACATGAACCATTGCATATGTCTTCATGCCTAAGCTTGCGAGCTATCATTTCAGTGCTTATTTGGGGTTATTTTGCCATGATATAACTCTGATTTTTATTGGTTAAGTCATCCCATGCTTGGTCTTAATAGGTGTAGTGTAATCCACCTTATTTGCCTTGTATGTATCATGCCTTATGTCCTTCATGCTAGCTTGTTTTGGCTTCCTTCCATACATGTTTTAGTATCATTTTGACATATTCTAGGACTGTTTTGGGTTGCCTTTGCCATATGCTTCATGCTTTGAATAGCTGTAGTGCAATTGACCTTGCTAGCTTTGTGTTTTGGTGACTCATGCATGCTATCTTTGAGCAATGCAGATGATTTGGCATTACTTAATACTTCATTTCAGAGCATGTAGCATGACTATGTTCCCACTTCTTTCATGATTTAAGTGCTTAAAAGGGTTGTGCATTATTACCTTGCTTATGGCCTAGCTTGTATGCTTGCATGCCTCGACCTTTGAGCCCCTAACTTAGCATGTTTTGGTCATTGTCTTGACCTATTTCAGCTCTGTCCATGTTTGGTTTATGCATTTGTGTCATGTATTGCATGCCTTCTTTGTAGTCCTCCTTATTAGCTTTCATGCTTTAGGACCTTTGCATGCTATGCTTGCTTTGTTTGAATGATTTGACATCATTTCTTACTTAATTTCAGTGCATTTAGTGTTGTTACACTTCTGCATTTGTCACTCCTTGAGCCTTCTTGAGGGTTGTACTCTTAGGCCTACTTGGTTGGCCAATGCATTGTGCATGCATGCCTTGCTTTTTGTGCCTTTATCTTGGTGTTATGGCCATTGATTTGGGCATGGCTGAGGTCTGTCCATTTTGGTTTAAGTCCATTGAGCATTGTGTATGTCATGTTACATCGCGTCGTGCATGTTATGTTATTGTTCGCATTGCGCATGCCATGCTCTTAATTCGCATTGTGTATGCCATGATCATATTGCATTGAGTATGCCATGATAGTCATTGCATTGAGTATGCCATATTGTTCATTGCATTTGTGTATGCTATTTTCATTTGCACTGTGCATGCTAGTTGTTGTTCATATTGTTGCATGCTTATGTTGTCTTGCATCGAATATGCATGCATTAGCATTGTGCATCGTGCATGCCATTAGCCTTGTTAGGTTGTTCATGTTGCATTGCATGTTTGCATGCTTGTTCCTCCCATGTTGTTCGCATGCTTGTTTTCTTGCATTGCATGTTTGCATGCTTGAGTCGCATTGTGCATGCCATGGTATGTGTTGCATTGTGTTTGGAATAGGTGTTAGTCTAAACACGGGAAACGAGGGACGTTTCATACTTGAAGTGATGAAACGTGCCTTAATTCTCGGTCGCCGACGCTCTTGATCATACATGATAGAGTTTTAGGCCTTATGTGTTTACTTGTGCATTCATTTTACATTGAATCGTGCAACTTCGCCTCTCAGCCATCATGCATTCATTTTACTTTTTAATGCTAGCATTTCAGAGCATCTCAGCCACTATTTTGGCATGCATGAGGACTGTTTAGGGTTGCTTTAGTCCATTGAGCATTGTATTGCATGCCTCTTGTATAATGCTCTTTATTTGCTCTAATGCTTTAGCCTTCAAACATGCCATGCATGCATTGTCCACGTGATAGAATCTTGTGCATGCCATTAGCATTGATAGGTTGATCATGTTGTATGTGTTGCATTGTGTTTGGATTGGACGTCAATCCAAACACGAGGAATGTCGCACATTTCATACTTGAAGTGATGAAACGCGCCTCATTTCTCGGTCGCCGACCCTCTTGATCATGCATGATAGAGGCGGAGGCTTTTATGTGTTATTTGTGCATTCATTGACATTGAATTGTGCAAGCTTGGCTTCTCGGCCGTCATGCATTGCGATGCTTGGTTGGTGGCTCGAGAGTTGAGTACCACACCTCCCTTGAGCTTTAGAAATGATAGGGAGGGTGGTTGTGCACACATTCCTTGCAAATACACTACCATGCCTCTGTTTGTACTCTGCTGCAGCAAAAGGAGAGATTGCAGGAAGCAGTGGCCGACCGACCATCAAAGCTGCCGACCGGCCATCAAGGCTGCCGATCGACTATTAGAATTGGCCGATGGCCATAAACTCTGGCCGATGGCCACCATCTTTGGCCGATCATTCCTCAGCATGTTCCTAAGGTGGGTCAGAAACTTTTTGGAAGTTAGCATAATTTTAAGAAGTACAAAAGTGTGCAAACCGAGGCATCATGAGGCACGGTAGTGGATTTCTGGAAGGACGCGACCGAGCATGCATCCTTCATTGTTCAAGGCGGAGCTGTGGTAGCCTAATTTAGATGCTTTTCATACTTAGTTGGTTTTGTAATTTGATTAATTAGTTGGTTTGTAATAATTAGTTTAATTAGCGTAACTAGTTAGCTAAATTCATTCGAACCCTCCGTCGAGAAGGCACATTTTGTAATAAGTGTGCGTGTGTGTGATGCATGTCTTCCAATCTCATTTCTTTCTCCTTTTTACTTATCAGCTTTCGATGGTTCGTTTAGGGCATATTTCAATTAGCATACTTATATTTGCATGCGTGCATCATTCATTCGTATTGCATGCACCGGACTCGGCGCATCATTCAAATTGCATTGTATTTCAATTTTTATTTGAATACATATATCAATTGTCGCATTCATATGCCATTCTAGATAGCCGAGCCTATTTTAGTTGCATTTTGCATGTGTTGCATTAGGCACTGTTGACATAGCTAGGATCATGCATTGATTACTAACTAGCTTCTATTTTGGCTCGGAGTACACTGTGAGTGTTTATGCTTTAGCATCCTTGCATGCGTGTAAGTGACTGCCATGATAGCATGCTTGCCATGAGGCCATTTGCTTAAGTGTTTAGCTGGATGAATGCCTGTGGATGAAGGCTTCATTGCTTGAATTGGAACAATTCATCAAAATGTGCGTTTTAGCCCACTTGTTTGTGGCGAATCATGTTTTAAGCCCACTTGAGGGTGGCAAATCTGCATTTTAGCCTACTTGAAGGTAGCAACTTCAAACCATTTTCGAAAAACAAACATGAGATGTTTTGTTCCAACTTGAGTGATTTAATCTATACTTGTGTGTTGTGTGCATCACATAGTAAGTTAGCTAATAAACCGGAATAAGAACACATGTGTTTTCAAAAACAACATATCATGCTTAGTAAAGGCCGTTCTTTGATCGGGCGAGCGGGGGTGCTCATTTCATGACCTTCCCCCCTCGTACCCAAGTTCCCGAGCCGAGGCAACTTTGGTGATGACGGACACGTGGCCTTAGGCACGAGTCAGGGTTTTCTAAATTTTCCAAAATAAAATATTTAGGTGGCGACTCTAAAATCTGGCAAAGCAGTCCATGTTTGGCGCTTTTTGATTAAAATCGATTTTCCAAAACAATTTGTCGGATTTGGACTCTTTGGTGATTTATCAGTCTTACATTGCACTTTGTGAGATTAGATTCAGAACTGTGACAGGAGTCTGAACTGTAGTAGCTATGAACTACAATTCGCGCCCTCGCGCGCGGAGCGGAGTTCGGGCAGTCTACAGTTTCTGGCGACTCTGCTGGGGATTTAGAGAACTTGACTCGAACTCATGATATGTTGTTTTGTTCACACTTATGTATTTCTTTGCATTGCATTTGCATTGGTGCACCTAGGACACCGTGTTTACCGTCTGTTATTCCTGAACGGTTTGCCGGAGGCTGCGTGCCATAAGGCTGACCGGTTACGGGCTCTGCCACGATGGGAACACAGACCTCGGTTTTCACCGAGGCACCCTTTTTGACCATTCGACCTAGTTGCATATCGGAAGCCATAGAGACCATTCCAAACTAGGACAGGTTGCTTACCCGATTGTAGGTTGTTTGAAACCGCTGCGTGCGTAGTGAAACCCTAATTCTTGACGAAATTAGGACAGGGAAACCCTACCCCTCCATAGGGTTGTTTTGGCTCTCACTTGCTTGCTATGTGCTTTTAGAGTGTGTCTCTACAGGAATGCATGTATCAGTTTGCAAGTCTGGGTATCAACCTGTGGACATCAGTATTTAGGAGAATCAGTTTTACCTGAGGATATCAGATTCGAGGCAGTGATTTGGGGGCAGTGATCAATGTTGGGAACAGTGTGTTCAGGTTACAATATCAACTGTGTGTTGTTTTTATTTAAGCCGAAATGCTGCCCGTTTTTCTAGTTGTTTGTTTCCTTATTTTGCTTTATTTATCTTTTTGCAAGGTAGTATAGCATCATTGCTTCCGAGGAGGCAGTTTCCCCCAAAGCACTCTGGGTTAGAGGTAGAAGGCTTCATCGATCCAAGGATCTAGTTGACAGACAAGCAGTGTTCTGTTCATTACCCCCGGTTACAAGACGGAGGGCAGTTAGGCAGAGAGTATCAGTGCAATAGTCAGTTCAGAGGTCTTTGTCTACCCCACCTGTGCACAGTAGGGATCAGATTTCTGTTTCTACTGCAGAGAGGGAACATACATCGGCTCAGTCAAATCCACACTTTACAGTCGAAATGGAGGACATAATGCGCCAGCTCCAAGAGACCATGCAGGCCATGCAGCGGGATGCTACCCGCCAGACACAGATTGTGGCTCAACAGGCAGAGCTGATTGCCAGACTTCAGCAACAGCAGCAACCACAACAAGCCAGAGCGTCTGCATCGCATCCACCCCCGCCCCCACCTAGAGTTCCAACACTCGGGGATACTGCAAACGTCTAGGAAAATACGGACATTCCAACAGGACCAGTTCCGCCACCAATTCTACCGCAGGTTTCAAAGACACCGGCCTTCGAAACAGATACACCGTTTGAATCTGAGATGGACTCAACCGCTTTGAAGATGAGTAAGCTTGAAAAGCTATTTAAACGAGCCCAGGGGGTCAATTTCATTCCGGACATAGAGGATGGGTACACCGACTCAACGGTGACGTTGCCGAGCCGGTTCAAGATTCCATATATAGACCGTTTTGAAGGTTCTGGAGATCCCATGGTACATCTGCGGTTGTTCTCGGATATCCTACGGCCAATGGGCCTCTCCAGATTGCAAAAGCTTTCACTCTTCGGCCGGACCCTGTCGGGTATCGCGGCCATCTGGTACACCAAACTGGAAGACTCAATGAAAAGAAGTTGGGAGGAAATGGCCGACGCCTTCATTGCCCAGTACTCATATAACACACAGATCGAGATCACAACTCGTGATCTCGAGACAACGAGGCAACAGCCAAAAGAGGGCTTCTCTGACTTTGTAACCCGTTGGAGAGCCAAAGCTTCTATGATGACCACCACGCGGTCGAGAAGGATCAGATACGAATGGTTGTACGCAACCTCCAACCCAAACTGATGCAAAAGATGATCGTCTTACCCCTCCCCACCTTTGCGGATTTACACGAGATTGGGGTACAGGTTGAGGACGCCGGGTCTGATTGACCACGAGAGAGAGCAACCCAAGAGGGCATTTACCCGCAGTTCGAATGCAGGCACGAGTAATGCTGCAGCTGCCAGAACTTTCGATGTGGGCATGACCACTACTACCACACCAAAAACAGCAACCCCATTCACCGGTGCGTCCGGTACCAGCTCACAAACAGACAGATATCCACCCTGAGGCCAGAGAACCTTTATTTCACTGTACATGCCTCTGTCTAAAGCTTTGGGGGTTCTAATCAAGAAAGGCATTTGAAGCCCCTAGAGCCGCGGCAATTACCAGACAAACTTCCTGCTTCCCATAACCCAGCTAAATATTGTGTCTTTCACCAACAGCATGGTCACGACACCGACCAGTGCTACAGACTGCGTCATGAGATCCAGTATCTCATTAACAATAAGGTGATTGCACCTCCAGAAAAACCAAATGTCGCAACCAACCCCCTCCCACCACATAACCAAGCTCCACCACCTAAACACATCAACCTGATCCAAACCGTGGCCATTCCATATGACCCAAGCATATACATCACACCCTCCCACCTACCTAAGCCTGAGGTGTTCATCCCAGACAGCACAAAGACTTGTGCATGTTGAGCACCTCCCTAACCCAACCCGAACCGGTGGTGGTGACTGTCGAAGACAGAACCGGGATGACTTTGGAGGTAGATAGGAATGTTGATTCAGAGCCAAAGGGGTTTGGGAGCTTTGTGTACAACCTGAGTGGTTATATCATATCAACAGATCAAGTTAAGCTGAGGGTAGAATTGCCAGTTGAGGCAGAGATCAGTGTGGTTCGGGAGGATGGACCTAGTCAGGGGTTAGATGACCTAACAGAGCTGGAAGAGGATATTGCCAACCTTCAGTTCTTCAATGAACAGGATCTGGGGGACGTGACTGTCAACTGGTTTGATCTAGACGGATCGGTAGAAAATACAAGGTGGCTCAGTGACGAGCCAGATGTTGTTGAACAGCCTCAGCCGGAATAGGGACCATCAGGAACGAGAACATCAACAGTGGCCAGAATGGCTGAGAATCAGGAGAAATCACCGGAGAGCACCGGTGTGAAGAATTATGCTCGGGAACTGGGCAGTTTATGTACAGCAGACGCTGAACAAGAGGCTGTATTGAAGCAACTTGAGCAAGAAAAAATCCAGGATCTTGAGAGGGCTAGGAAAGCCAAGGCGCCTGAGGGTGCAGAATGTGCTGTGAGCACCAAAATAGTTACAACGGAGCCGGACAGCTGTTTGTCGGTTGCCGATGCTATGTGGTGGGAAGACGACGACTTACGTCTTGCCCACACTGACGAAGATTGGGGGCAGAACCAATCGGATGACACCTGGTATGTTGAGGAGATTGACCATATGACCAGGAGTGGGCGGTATTTCAAGGCCCCACACTTGGACCAGCCAGAGGCGTCCGGGAAGGACAAAAAAGCGGAGAGGCAGAAAGAAAAGCTGTTAGAAGAGGAGGTTGTACTAAAATAACTTAAGAAAATCCAAGTAGACATCTCCATCTGGGGACTGCTTATGGCCTCGAGGGTTCACAGACAGGCCGTCCTTACAGCCATGGAGAAGGCGAAACTTTCAATCGATACAACTGTTGAGCATTTGGTAGAGCTGGTTTTCCCGGGAGGAGCTTCCCCGACCTTGACCTTCACTGACAAGGAACTGCTGCCTGAGGGCTCAGATCATAACAAACCACTCTACATCTCCGTGGAGTGTAGAGAGAAATGGATATCGGTGGTCCTTGTTGACACATGATTTGCTATCAATGTGTATCCGTCGAGAACGGCATATGCTATCGGGTTGAAGCCCGCGGATTTTGTGCCTATAGCCCAGGTGATACGGGCCTATGATAATACCAGCCAAGAGGTGATGGGGACCGTACGAATCAAGACTAAGATTGGCCCGGGGCAGCATGACATTGAGTTTCATGTCTTGGATGTTCCCGCAACCTTCAATCTACTTCTTGGGCGGCCGTGGCTGCACCAGGTGAAAGCCGTCTCTTCTACCTTACACCAAATGCTGAAGTACCTCCACAGGAAGGGGGTGGCAATCATTTTTGGAAATTCTTCGATACATCTGCCGCCAGAGGTTTCTACACTAGTTCTGGAGATTAAGCATGGCGCAAAGGATGTATTTTTGTCAGGATTCACCCTAGCTGAGGCCCGGGTTGTACAGAATATGATAGCTGTTGATGAGGGGCTATACGTCAATGCACAGTCTGTCTACCTTATGAACAAGCTTCAGCACATGCCCGGGATGAGATTAGAGCGAAGTGGCCGGAAGGGCGTTGCAGCATCGGTCGAAGTGCCACATAACCCATATACCTTTGGCCTAGGTTATTTGCCTACCAAGGAGGATTGGGCAAAGAAAGGGAGAGAAATGGTCGGAAGAGCCAAGGCAAAGCAAGCCGAGAAGCATTATGAGTTGGTGCACCGACCTATCCAGGGGACCCTGAACAGACGCTTTGTCCGGGAGGGGAAAGACTTCCCGTTTTGCGACTTTCCGGAGCCCTGGATGAATTCAGAGAAGCGGCGCTTGCCCGGCTTCAAAATCTTTTTTCATCTTCAGTTGTCTGGGGATGAAGTTGCCGAAGAGCAGACAGACCCACCAGCTGAGGCTGAGCAATGCAAGGAGGAGGATTCCGAGAGCACAAAAATTGAGATGATGGGGGTAGCACTGGCTTGCCTCCTCTCAGATCCTCAGATCGTACCAGAGTGCTTAAAGGATTACTCATCAGTTTCTATGATCGGGGATAAAGCGGCTGTGGGCCCGCCTTCTGGCATTCTCGATGCATCCATCGCACCCTCCCTCGTCTGGCAATACGAGGAGGGCTTTTTATCGAGCAGTTCCGGGTCAGGTAGTGAGCCGGAATCTGATTCCACCGAGTCTGTGGAGTCGGAATCAGATTCCAGCTCTTCTGAGTCTAAGTTCGGTATTCCTAGGGGTGATAACTTGGATGCCACTGTCCTGTCCAGGTCGTCTTTTTCTTTTTCCTTTGAGTCTATTGTAACAGAGGAGTCAAACGGACTGGATGTTATTAATGAGAACTGTACGGCTGTGGCTTCCGAGTATTTTTTTTGTGCCTTAATTTATTGCATTAATCAAGACTTTCAAAATTTTGATGAAAACGACGAGGAAGAAATTCCTCCGGTTTTACAACATTTGATTGATCAAGAGCAGGAGAGTTTGTAAAACCTTTGGTTGATGAAATCACCACAATTAATGTTGGTACTGAGAAGGACCCGCGGCTGGTCCAGATCGAGTCCACGTTGTCTTCGGAGGAGCGCGAGCGCTTAGTCGCTTTATTAAAAGATTTCAAAGATGTTTTCACGTGGTCCTACGAAGACATGCCTGGAATCGATCCTGAGATTGTACAGCACCAAATCCCTCTTGACCCAGAGGCCCGACCTGTTAAGCAGAAGCTCTGAAGGATTCGCCCGGACTGGGCTTTGAAAATCAAAGAAGAGGTCACCAAGCAGATTGACGCAGGGTTCTTGTTGGCATCTGAATACCCTACTTGGTTGGCCAATATAGTTCCGGTGCTGAAGAAGGACGACAGAATTCGGGTATGTGTGGACTTCAGGGATTTGAACAAAGCCAGTTCGAAGGACGACTTTCCTCTGCCACATATTGACGAATTAGTAGACTTCACTGCTAGGCTTGCGTTGCTCTCGTTCTTGGATGGGTTTTCAGGCTACAATTAGATTTTGATGGCACCCGAAGACAGGGAGAAGACTGCTTTCACCACCCTGTGGGGGGCCTATTGTTATAGGGTGATGCCGTTCGACTTGAAGAACGCTGGGGCTACGTATCAACCGGCTGCGACCATGATTTTGCACGATATGATCCATAAAGAGGTTGAGGTGTATGTGGACGACATGATTGTCAAGTCCAAGGAAAGAGAGGGCCACTACATCGCCTTGCAGAAATTCTTCCAACGGATCAGAGAGTATCGGTTGCAGCTGAATCCTCAGAAATGTACATTTGGCGTTACAGCAAGGAAAATGCTAGGGTTCTTGATCACGCAAAGGAGTATCGAGGTCGATCCTTCCAAAATCAAGGCCATCTTAGAAATGCCACCACCGAGGACTGAAAAGGAGGTACGATGCTTTCTGGGTAAAGTGCAATTCATAAGACGGTTTATTGCAAAATTAACCTTGACTTGTGAACCAATGTTTGGTCTCCTGAAGAAAGGAAAGAAGTTCCAATGGGACGACCGATGCTGAGTTGCTTTCGAACAAATCAAGCAATATCTACAGAACCCATATGTGTTGTCACCGCCTGAGCCGGGAAACCGTTGATTCTGTACCTATCAGTGACCGAAACGACAATGGGCTGCATGCTTGCACAGGAGTCTGAGGACAAAGTGGAGAAGGCTATCTACAACCTGAGCAAGAAAATGTTGGATTACGAGACCCACTACACTCTGCTGGAGAAGGCTTGTCTGGCGTTGGTATGGGCTACTAGGAAGTTGAGGCATTACCCGTTAGCTCACTCTATAATACTGGTTTCGAGATTAGATCCCATCAAATATCTCTTCGAGAAACCAGCACTTACGGGTAGGCTAGCCCGTTGGTTGCTTCTGCTTTCCGAATTTGATCTGAAGTACATGACGCGCAAGTCAGTGAAAGGGAGAGTAGTAGTGGAGTTCCTAGCCGACCACCCAGTTGAAGGGGATGAAGCAGTTGAGTATCTGTTCCCAGACGAGGCCATTCTGCATGTCGAAGAAGAGACTTAGACGATGTACTTTGACGGAGCGTCAAACCAATACGGGTATGGGATAGGGTGTTGCTGATAGCACCCGACAATTCCCGCATACCCTTAGCATTCAAACTCCGGTTCAAAGTGTCGAACAATGAGGCAGAGTATGAGGTATGTATTGCTGGACTAGAAGCCGCCCTGGAACTGGGGGCAAAACGATTGGATGTCATCAGAGACTCGAACCTTGTTGTATCTCAAGCTAAAGGGGATTGGAAAGTTAAAGAAGAAAAGATGAGAATCTATCACCAGACCTTGGACACTCTGATTCCTCGGCTTGAGAAACTGAATTTCGCCCATCTGTTAAGAGAGAACAACAGGTTCGCTGATTCATTCACTCATACTCATCTATGATAGACATCCTTTCGGAGTCTGGATGCGTCCGATCATCATGAACAGAAATTCGTGCCGGCCTACGAGCTGATTGCTACCATAGATAAGGTACAAGATGAGAATCCCTGGTATTACGACGTCTGGAACTTCTTGAAAAAGGAAGCTTATCCACCAGGGGCAAATGCCAAAGATAAGAGAGCAATTCGAAGAATGGTTGCTCAATTCATCGTCTGTGGGGAAAAACTGTACAAGAGGGGTCATCTCGAGATGCATAAGCTATGCGTTGATGCTGAAGAACCAAGAGCCTGATGAAGGCCATCCATGGAGGAGAATGTGAAGCGCACATGAGCAGGGTGATGCTGGCCCGGAAGATCCTTAGACAGGGTTATTACTGGTCAACCATGGAGGAAGATTGTGTTGGCTTTGTCCGGCAATGCCACAAATGCCAGATCCATGCAAACCGAAGAACATTCCGCCGTCGAAGCTGTACAACATGACTTCGCCATGGCCGTTTTCAGTCTGGGGGATTGATGTGATTGGGGCTGTCACTCCAAAGGGGTCTAACGGGCATGAGTATATTCTGGTAGGGATAGACTACTTCACGAAGTGGGTTAAGGCCCAATCTTACGCGGTGTTGAAGGCATCGCATGTTGCGAAGTTCATCAGAAACAACATCATCTGTCGTTATGGGGTCCCGAATGAGATTATTTCGGATAATGGTTCCCACTTCAAGAAGGAGGTGATCGACTTGTTAGAGAAGTACAACGTGGCTTTTCATAAGTCATCTACATATTGGCTGCAAACCAACGGAGCTGTTGAGGCCGCCAACAAGAACATCAAGCACATTCTGCAGAAGATGATGGAAACCTACAGGGACTGGCCAGATAAGCTGCCATTTGCTCTTTGGGGCTACCGGACTTCAATTCGAACTTCTACTAGGGCAACTCCGTATTCCTTGGTATATAGGATGGAGGTTGTTCTGTCTATCGAAGTTGAGGTTCCGTCATTACGGGTATTGGTTGAGTGTCAAATAGCTGAGGCAGATTGGCAGCAAAGCAGGTTCGAAGAACTTATGCTCTTTGATGAAAGAAGGCTGAAAGCACTGTATCACGTCCAGGGTTATCAACGAAGAATTGCCAGGGCTTTCAACAAGAAGGTTATGTCCAGGAATTTGAAAAAGGGAGATCTAGTGCTCAAAGACAACCGAGCTCCCGTCCACGACCCTAGGGGCAAGTTCAGACCCAATTGGACGGGTCCCTATATCATTAAGTCTATTTGGTCAGGTGGAGCTGTCGTTCTGATGGACTTAGATGGCCTTGAGTTCTCCCAGCCAATCAACATGGACAAGTTGAAGAAATACTATCCTTGAGTGGCTCGCTAGGCTGAAAAACCGAAAGGGTGATCTAGGCAAAAGTTAGAGCACAGAAAATTTGAAATAATAAAAACTGAGCTCGCAAGGTTGAAAATCCAGAAAGGGCGACCTTGGCAAAAGTTAGAGTGCAAAAGGAGAGTGTTAATACACAAGTGAATCTGAACCAAACTACGTAAGGCTTGATTCCCATCTTCAGGATACGTAGACAACTTCACTCTGAAGTCCAGCCATAAACATTTCCAAATCAACTTTGTCCATGTGATCATGTTAGTCATCTTTGTCTATTCTACATTCAAGAGCTCGGTTGTGATCTCTAGTGCAGTGCTATTCAGACTAGGGGCAACTTTCCAGTCGATTGGATTCGGGGTTGTACATCTCAGTGATAGATCTCGGGCATGTCCAGTTATGATCCATATCGAAAATGGTTTTGAAAAGTTTTAATAAAAGTTGATTTTGCTCAAATTAATCTTTTACAACTTAGACCATTTTTGGACCAAACGGAAAATTTTCAGTACCCACAACCTTCAATTACATTGATTTCAGTACAGAGTTCTCCTACTCTTGAATACAAATTGAAGTTGCTTTTTATTACATTCATAAAGAAAACTTGAAAGTACTGATAAAGCAATAAACTCGGGGCATAGATAAGTCAGGTGTTCCTGCGCCCCCTTCCAGAGCTTGTGGAAGCCTCTGATGCCAAAGTAGGCCCAACCTGTGCCTCTTCATCGAGCCAAGCTATGCACTCATCAGAGAGGGTGCAACTGAAAGCGGAAGCGGGGGCCAGAAGCGCTCTCGTCCTCCATGTTGTGGCATATCGAGCTAGCTGTGCACCTCGGACTGGAAATGCGGCAGGGTACTCTATCCCTTCTTCCGGGCAAGTCTGATCACGCCCAAATTGGCGTCGGATTCAAAATGGGAAGTAAAAGATACAATGTGTTAGGCCGACCAACTGAATCCCCAGCTGGCGAGACATGCTGTAACTCATCGCTGACAGATTGAGCCAGGGGTAGCGCCAAGTAATGTTGACAGTAGACAGACTGCACATCCATTCGCACCACCATCCCTCATCTGGGGCAGCAACTAGACGTTGTCGGAAGAAATAGCCGCGAGCTGAATATGTTGGGCATGTGTCCACAACCCTCAACTTGTCCATCAACCATATCTGGGGAGGGATGAAAAATGAGAGATTAAAGAATAGAGAGGTGTACGCGGAGAGAAAAGTGAGCAAGGGTTTTGAGAGAAAAACCGAGCCTGAGGGCCGAGTGATGTGAGGAATATAGGTGAGATAGGGTGAGAAACATTACCTGCTACAGTAGTGGACTCCCTGCGAATATAGTCGTCTCTCGGCGATGGAAAGCATCCAAACCCATCAATGTCTCAGCTAGTGTCATGGCAATGCAGCTCTTACCCTCTTTTAAGCCTTGGGCAACCTCACTCAAACAGACGCTAGACCCTCTGGAGCTTGGGGCAAGTAAGAAATGAGACAACATGCACAAGCAAAGCGCATGTCGCCGAAAACCCTGCCAGTGATGATCGTCGCGGTCACCGGCATCAGAAAACCGACGAATCAGGCTTGGAATGTCCAGTTCTCCGTCACGAATCAAAGACCAAGCGTCATGTAAAGTAAGTCCACGCATCTGTCCCAAAGCTTAGATGTGGCCGAAGCGGAATTAAGGCAAGATCTCTTCATCGTGCTGGGACTCCATCAAAGCTTGGAAGTCTTCAAAAGTGGGACATATCTTTTGTCCGCCAAAGCTAAAAACATGAGTTACCGGATTCCAACACCTTACCGTAGCATGGAGGAACAGAAAACGCAGCGGGGTGCGACTTAGCGTGAATAGTGCATTTATTCCGAAGCCCCAGAAATTCAACTTTTCCGATCCATCCAAGTTTGCAATCCAATTTGTGAGGTTTTGGACAAGAAATGCTTCCATTTGGGGCAAAAATAGAGTTGAAATGGAGAAAATACGAAGCTGGAGCTTTTGTAGGAGATAAGGTGTTGAGTGGAAGACAGGTGTCAACAATCTGGAGATTTTTTGCATTAGTGGCCGATCGGCCAAGATTTATGGCCGACCGACCATTTTTATAGCCGATCGGCTAGTTCTAGTGGCCGATGGCCCTCTATGGTGGCCAGTGGTCTCTACCTTTGGCCAATGGCCTCTCTTTTTGCTCCATGAGCTGTCTATGTGTTGGAAGTGCTGAGAACTTGTGTCTTGTTTCACTTTGGATGCATTTTGTGGCGATTTTGTGAAGTCGTGCTTGTGTTACTTCAATTTGTTTATCGAGTTGTTGCATTTTTGTTTATCGAGTTTTATTATGCATTGATTGTTAAGTTCTTATCTTGCTTATCGAGTTGTATTCACATTTGGTTAGCATGTCAAGTCCTGGTCTTGCTTATCGAGTTGTTTTGTTCTTTCAGTTGTTAGTTGGTTCACTACCTGATTTAGACATTGCAATTCGAGTGTGTAGTTTTCAAGCAAAATTCAATCTCATTTACATGGCATGTGATGCGATGCGATGTGATGCTTTGAATGCAAAATATAACACTTTTCAAACAAAAGTCGTTTTCATTCCATCATCATTTCTTTTGCAAAAGAGTACAAGTTTTAGAAAAACATAAAACTGCCTACGGCTGTACAATGTGCAAAAAAACTAAAGCAAAAAGAAAAAGAAAGCAAAAACAAAAACATCTGAATCGGCGCCAGTCGCCTCAAGAGCGGGAAGCCCTCCTCGTCCTCTTCCTCGACGAAGGCCCAGAACTAACGCCGTCAGCTCCGCTACTAGCGTCTGAGCCTAAACCATCTCCAGCCTCATCTCCATCCTGAGATAACTCTGATGGGTGCGTTTGTTTGGATGGACTGAATAAGGGGGGATTGTAGTCCATCGGACTATTAGTCCTGGGATACATTGTCCCGGGACTATTTGGTTGGACTAAATTTGTATCATATGTTTGTTTAGTTATGGGATTAGATGTCTGGATTGTACTATTTTTATTTATCCAATGTTTGTTTGGGATATTATGGAGAAGGATAAATGCTTAAATGACTATTTTAATCCTTTTCAATTATTTACTAAGTAATAACAATATTAAACATAGCTTTAATATTTTAATTATTTTTAGCTAGATTAAATAAAAATTTATTTTATTTTATTTTTTGCACAATATTTTAATTATTTTAATTTATTATTTTCAATTAAATTAAATTTATAATTTATAATTTATATTTTTTATTTAATATATAATTTTAAATCAACGACAATAAAAAATAATTTTATTTAATATATAAATTAAATTTTCAACAACACTAAAAAAAATTTATTTTTAAGGCCATAATTTATAATTATTATTTTTAAATAAATTTAATTTATAATTCATATTTTTTATTTAATATATAATTTTAAATTAACAACACTAAAAAAATAATTTAATTTAATATGTAAATTTAATTTTTAACAACACTAAAAAAAATTAATTTATAAGGCCATAATTTATAATTTATTATTTTTAATTAAATTTAATTTATAATTTATAATTTTTTATTTAATATATAATTTTAAATTAACAACACAAAAAAATAATTTATAAATGTTCAAAAGACTATTTTATCCTTTTCTAATTGTTTGCTAAGTAATAGCATGGAGGGTAAAATGGACATTTCACAAAATAATCCCATGGGATACTAATCCCATGGTTTCTATCCCACCCTCCCCCATGGCATAGGATAGTCCCATATTTGTGGGACTAATAATCCGGGGGGACTATTAGTCCGGAGCAAAAAAAATGAAACAAACAATGGACTATTAGTCCGGTGGGACTAATAGTCCAATCCCACCCCCTAATCCTTCAAAACAAACACACCCGACTCACTGCCTCCTCGTCAGACTCATCATCATTTGGGGTAACCTCCCGCGAACTGCTCTCGGTACGAGTACGCCTATCTCTGCCTCGGCTGTGCACAGACATCTCTCGTCCCACTCCCCCTACTGCTCAGGGAGGCACTGAAGGACCCGCTGAGGCGCCCGCTGTGGCTGGTATCTAGAATGGGGCCTGAAAAGAACAATTTGGAAAATGCATCAGTTATGCTATGCGAAGCTGAGTGTGGTATCAAATGCAGTATATGATTACAGTGTATGAATGTTGTGAACAGTCTATGAACGCCGTGAGTGGTGAATGATTGCAGTGTATGAGGGCCGTGGCCAGTATATGAGATGCAGTGTATCGGTGCTGTGAGTGGTATATGAGTGTGGTGTATCAAATGCAGTATTGATGATGTGATACATCAGATTAGTATGGAGCAGATTATAGAGGGTTTTGGGATGGAGGTTGAAAGAACTTACCGGAATACCGTAAATACTGAGTAGGTCCATGCTCCTCTGCATCATCCCCATCACCGAAGCCAACAACTCCAGAGCCTGCCTAGTGTACTCTATGGAAGCCTGCAAAAGTGTCGAGGTAATCAGTAATCTGTGGGATATCAACTGAAATGAAATGAATGTATAGAATGTAAAGGTATAGCATATACCGGGGTCGAGCCTCGAACTCCGACGAGCTCATGATCAGCTAGGGAAGGAGCGATGGGAGTCTGATAAGTCTCTCTAGCCTGCCCTCGGCATGTCATGGTAGTGGACAGGTCTGGCCACTCTACCCTTTGTCCCCTCTGGGAACCCTTCCTACCATGGGCCTGGGTCGCCCGGGATCCTCCCACTCCTCCTGCTATGGCCGCAGGTCTCTCTCTCACATCGGCGAACACTGGCCAGAGGCTACATGAGATATGTCTGGATGAAGACGGTGTAGTCGCCGTCATCTCTGAAAAGTCGGCATCCCAACCTATCGTGAAATCGGCCATCTCCTGTGGGGTGTACCTCTCTATCTGCCTCATGTGCGAAGGAGGCGGCATCGGAACCACCGGCTCGGGTAAACCAAGGCTCTGTCGCAGGAAGCGCTCACCCAAGTACCACGCTCAACAGACCGGACCCTCAAGAAAAACCCAGAATCGGGAAGTCTCCCCACTACAAGAAAAATCATTTTTGGCGACTAAATTTTTAGTCGCCAAAAGTCCGCTTTTAGTCGCCGAAAGTCGAGTTTTTACTTTCAGCGACTAATTTTTTTAGTCGCCCCTTTTGTCGCGCATATGTGGTCGCGAGAGGTATCGGCGACTAAACTTTTTTTAGTCGGCAAAAAAGAGCTCTTTAGCGACCAACTGTTTAGTCGCCATTGGTGCATTACACTTTTTAAAATCACACATTTAGCGACTAATATTTTAGTCACCAATAGTCCATGAATCGCCGACTAAACTATTTTGTCGCCCAAAATAACACTTTTGGCGACTAAAAGTTTAGTCGCCAAAGGTCCTTCCGTAAAAAAAAAAAAAAACAAATTCTTTGGTTTTTCTGAGATTCGAACCGTGAACCATTCCATTTGCCAACACCTTTACCAACATACTCCCTCCACTATGCCACTTGAACATCACATGACTATATATGCAATATATATTATTTATATACTATTTTGACCGGTATTCATGCAAAACCATATATGTAAATATAATTATTTTTATTGAATATAATTTATGTAAAAAATAAATTATTTATTAAAAAAAAATGTAGGCCACTTTTGGCGACTAAATCAATGATTTAGTCGCCAATTCTATGATTTTTGGGCTACTAATTAATTTGTTGTCGCTAAAAAAATATGTTTAAATTAAAAATAGCACTTTTGGCGACTAAATCTGTTTTTAGTCGCCAAAAACGTCCCGTTTTGGCTACTAAATTGAAATTTAGTCGCCAATTCACTGTTTTTAGCTACTAATTTTTTTTTTTGTAGCCAAAAACCTTCATTTTCAGCGACTAATCTTTTTTTAGTCGGCAAAAGACCTATAATCGGTGACTAAAATGGTTTTTAGTCGCCAAAACCATCACTTTTGGCTACTAAATTATTTTAGTCGCCAAAAACCGTCGTTTTTGGCTACTAAACAACCTTTAGTCGGTAAAACTGCTACATTCGGCGACCAACAAACAGTTTAGTCGCTAAAACCCTGGTATTCGGCGACTAATTCATTTTAGTCGGCAAAGGTCTTCATTTTTGGCGACTAAATCCAGTTTAGTCGCCATTTGGCCAACTTTCAGTGACGAAATTCTGAATTTTAGTCGCCATTTGTGCTTTTTCTTGTAGTGCCCGAGTGCCCATATACTGATCTCTAACTGCGTCAGGCAGCACTGCCCAGGGCTGCCAGGTGATCTACAAATGATGGATATACAGGTTGTTATCTGCTATTGAAAGTGCAACATAAAGCAAAGCTCAAATGAACTGTAAGGTTTGAAATACCTCCGTTGCGGCTACAGTGTCAAAATATCGGCGAAAGAATGAGAAAGACTCTCGAGGCCTCCACTCGTATCTCACATCGTACCTATGTGAATATGGAACGATGGGGGGTGTCTCTACCTACGGCTCTAGCGCAAGCCTCGGGAAGTAGGCATATACCCACAACAACAGAATGTGAGAGGGTAATAATGAGTATGTTTATCAGTAAAGCAGTATACAGATAAAGCAGAAATCAGAAAACGATGTACAGTGTCTTGTGCAGTGTGTGCAGTGTACAACTAGTGTAAAGCAGATTGCGTGTTATGCAGTGTGTGTGTGGTGTACAGATAATGTAAAGCAGGACTGTAAAGCAGAAGGGAAAGATGTACCTCCCAGGCTCTCCAGCAGCCTCCTAGCAGGTGTCCACTCCGACGAGATGAGGAACTCATATACCCATACAGTGTAGCCAAGCTTGCGCTGCCCCAGTCATAGCGCTGAATGTGAGACACGTCTACCAGTGCACTCAAGAGGTAGAGGCCAACGGTGTTCGCCTGGTCGGCGAATAGAGTAGTGCCAAGCAAGAACATGAAGAACCCTCGGGCATAGTGCTCGACCTCCTCGCGGGTCGTCGGCGTCTGCCCCCTAAACTGGTCCTCGAACCACGAATATCGCACCATCCTTGGTCGGGAGAGTAGTGGGCGAGTCCCTAGCAAAAAGATTTGAGCAGCATCCCACTCACCCATATCAGTGTCGAAAGGGATCGGATCACCCCCTACTCCAATACCGGTGAGCATGGAGAAGTCGAAGGGAGTCATCGTCATCTCCCCTTCTGTAGAAAGGTGGAAGGAATCGGTGGTGTCCCATCACCTCTCCACTAAGGCGCCTAGAAGAGGCTGACTCGCAGTGAGGCACGAGAGTCCCATGCAGAATACACCAAAACCGGCCTCATCGACGATGTGGTGAACAGCATCGGGTAGCTCCATATACCAGTCTCGTGCAACAGTATTCCCATAGCCCCGGAAGGCATAAGAATCTCCCTGTGTTCAAGATAAATAGATGCGAAGCAGTGTCAGGAATAGAGTGTATGCATGTGTTCAGAATTGATAAAAATGCAGTGTATACATATGTTCGAGTTAACAGAAGTATCATGTATGATTGTGCTCAGAATGAACTAGGCATGCGATATACATGTGTGTTTGGGTTAATCAGATGAAGAGTGATATTGGCTATCTAAGACATATGACCTACAAAAAGGAAGAATATATCTCAGCGGCGCCATAGGATAAGTGTGACTCCAGCTCGCGTAGTAGGAGGTCCTTTGGAGCACCTCGCGCAAAGCTCCTGAACTGGCGAATATTGTCGGGAGGCAATACGTGTACGTCAGGGTGATAAGATGCTGGGTCGAAAGGCCGAATGCAGAGCGGCAAAGGCTCGAACTCAGGATCCATCTCCATCCCTGGAGGAGCCCCACCCTGTGGAATATCATCCGCCATCTCGAGAAGAGTGAGAAAATGGTCGAAGGTATGGAAAATGGGCAAGAATACCAAAAGTCAACAAAAAATCAACCCCGAGGGGTGAAAAATGGAAGAAAAGGTCAAACTGCAGAAGAGGGCACGAAGATCAAGGGTAACTTGGGGGAAACAAACCCCAAGTGATGGAAATCAATAATGTGGCACCAAAAACACTTTTCAATCGATTCAAAGTGTTTGAGACAACGAGGGTTTTGCGAATCGAAAGTTTTAGGAGGTTTGAAAACGTGTGTAAAGCTCGGATCGAAGGAAGGAAAGCAATCTAGAGAGAGGGGAGGAAGGATTTCGGCAAGGGAGAAGTGAAAGAATAGGGTTTGGAACCCTATACTTAAAGACCCGAGGCAAAATGTCAAAACTGCCCCGAATCTGCCATTGTTGGCCAATCTGCCAAATTGTTAGCCTGCCGGCCACATTGTTGGCCGATGGGTGGCAGATGGGTGGCCGATAGCTCCCTCTTGTGGCCGATGAACATACAATGCCTTTGTTTGGGGTTTTTCTGTTGATTTGTACCCTCATCTCTCAAGAAAGTTCAAGGAAATACACCTTTAAGCTCAAGCTGTCTCCGTGGTGACCTCGAACCGTGCCTTCCGTGTGCAGCACTCGATATGCATAAGATATATCCTTTTTCGTATCCTTTTGCATATTGCTAAATTCAAAAATTATCTTTGAATGTGTGGCTTTACAGTGTTCTTGTCACATTCACGAGTTTTGCATTTGTTATATGCCTCTTTCACTTTTGCATCAGACATGCATCATCGCGTTTGCATAACATATGCGCGTTATGTCAAATAGGTATTCGTGTTTACATTGCGTAGAGTGTACATTGTGTGGAACACGTTTTAACCTTGCTTGCATATAATGTGCACTTCTCACCCTGGCATGAAATGCGCGTCTTAATGTTGCATGGAGCATACATTTCACGTTTTACTTGCATTGTTTTGCACGCTTCAGTTGCATTGTTTTGCACACTTCAGTTGCATTGTTATGCACTCTTCACTTGCGTTGTCACGCATGTTCCAGTTGCATTGTTTTTCACACTTTACTTGCATTGTTATGCACACTTCACTTGCGTTGTCACGCACGTTTCAGTTGCATTGTTTTGCACACTTCAGTTGCATTGTTATGCATTCTTCACTTGCGTTGTCACGCACATTCCAGTTGCATTGTTTTGCACACTTCAGTTGCATTGTTATGCACTCTTCACTTGCATTGTCACGCACGTTCCAGTTGCATTGTTTTGCACACTTTACTTGCATTGTTATGCACCTCTTCACTTGCTTTGTCACACACGTTACTTGCATTGTTATGCACACTTTACTTGCGTTGCCACACACGTTACTTGCATTGTTATGCGCCTCTTTACTTGCATTGTCATGCACGTTACTTGCATTGTTATGCACACTTTACTTGCGTTGTCACGCACGTTCTACTTGCATTGTTATGCACACTTTACTTGCGTTGTCACGTACGTTACTTGCATTGTTATGCACACTTTACTTGCGTTGTCATGCACGTTCTACTTACATTGTTATGCACATTTCTTGCATTGTTATGCGCGTTTCTTGCATTGTTTTGCACGTTCCAGTTGCATTGTTATGCACCTTTTCACTTGCATTATTATGCACCGTTCCCCCTTGCATTGTTATGCACGCTTCACTTGCATTGTTATGCACCTTTTCACTCGCATTGTTATGCTTGTTCCGGTTGCATTCTTATGTACATCTCCCATGCATTGTTATGCACCTTTCCATTGGCATCATATGTATACGCGTTTATCTTGTCTTGAAATTGTATTTTGATATAGCGTTGATCATGTGTTCCTATTACATTGTACCTGTCAAAATCTCTCTTTTATGCAGGCACGATATTGTATGTACGGTTCATTTGAAGTCGGTGAAACCAGACGATATTGTATGTACGGTTCATTCAAGAGAAGTTCCAATTCAGTTTGACTGCTATCTATCACATGTTCGCGTTTGGCACGCATTTGGCTACCCTTCTCCACTCGCGTTTGATATGCATTTGGACACACCTTTCTCCTTTCGCGTTTGACACGCGTTTGGATGACCTTCTCCTCTCACGCTTAACATGTGTTTGGATGACTGTGCTTTCTTGCACAGTCCTTCTCCTTGTGCGTTTGATACGCTAGAAGGTGTTGTGTTTGAGACTTCAGGTATTCCCGGTAGTCGCTTTTAGCCTTCTCCGCGTGAGACGCAGTGAGAATTGTATAATTTTCTTACATCCTTTCTGTTGGAATGTGTGAGATTGTTGTATCTTATTTGCTTGCTTAAAATGTTGCGTTTGCCATGCCTAGCACTTGCATAAATGCTTCATTGCAGCTTTCTTTGCATAATCATAAGTTATGTTCTGCGTTGTGCATGTCATTTGCATTTTGCCCCAGTTCGCGGGCGCATCTCTGTATTATCATTTTGTATGTTTGTCTAAGTCTTCGGCCTTGTCAAAAATGGGTCGTCGTCTCTGGGCTTTGACATTCACTCCCGTCATCCTATGACTTTCGAGTTCTGTCAAAAAGGGGCAACTGTAGACACCCCATTTTTGACAGTCCTCAAGACTTAGACGTCATCGTTTGAACACTCGATGATCATCCATGCTCGTGTTCGTTTTGAGTTCCTGAAAGTCTCGGCCGTGTGCCTTGCCTTGGAGCCTCTCAACTTGTCTGTTTTGTGCTTGGTTGTGGACCAAAAGCTTGTGGTTTTGTTTCTGAGGGAAG
>JAPPVO010000017.1:153546128-153914247 GCA_030407325.1 Camellia japonica | reverse complement strand
ATGATATAGGGACTGAAATAACATATGAAAGGACTCCAAATCACTTAAATAGCCTAACCAATGCATGTTCATGGACCATATGCTCAAGACTAACAAGCCATCATGCAAAACAAACATGTCAAGCATGCCAAAGGTGACGAAATCAGTGGCCCACAGCCTCTAAACATGGCAAAATGATGCTAATACCATCATGGAATTAGGCTAAGACATGCAAAGAACATGGACTAGGTGCATGGCACACTTCTAAGCATAAGAGAGCATTACAAAACAAGTATGAGAAGCATGCTAAGGGATACAAATCCAACCTCGGACAGAGGTTAGATATGACCTAAAACACCCAAGAAAACTCTGAAATGAAGCCAAATGCAAGTATGCATACATGCTACCTTGTGAGCCAAACAAAAGCAAGGAAGGGCCAAGG
Organism: Camellia japonica; assembly: GCA_030407325.1. Lineage (NCBI taxonomy): Eukaryota > Viridiplantae > Streptophyta > Magnoliopsida > Ericales > Theaceae > Camellia > Camellia japonica. Next base: position 153,913,826 of record JAPPVO010000017.1, on the reverse strand, counting down.
GGAGAGGGGTGTCCCTCCCCTATTCATGACTTCAAAATTCCTTCCTCACCACTGAAAACCCACTGGTTTTCAGTGGTGAGAAGACCAAGAACACCAAGTTAAACAAAGCTTCAAAAAAAAGGCACTAAAATGACCAAAACAAGGCCTAAAAGGGTGAGTTGGTACCCAAACCACAAAACACCCTTAATGAATGTTCTTAAGCATGAAAATGTAAGCCTTTTTATGTTGAACACAAAGCCAAAAACACAAAGCAAGATAGGTAGAAAGCTAGTGCAAGTTTGGGGAAACTAAAGCAACATGCTTACCCTTGAAGACTCCTTGAAGAACAAATGATGTAGCCTCCTCTAATGATCAAAACCAGTCCAAAACCACCACAAACAACCCTCCAAGTCCCTCAATCTCGGAGCTAGGTGTAATAGTGTGTGTAATGGTGTAAAAGTAAGATTAAAACACACTATTTAGATCTAAAACACCCACACAACGATGAGAGAGATGGAAAATATAGAGAGAGGAAGTGTATCTCAGATATAGAGATATATGAGCTCTGGTTTTTATCTCTCAAATGGCCAACCCTTGACAAAGGGAGATGGATGGTGCTTAAATAGGCAAAATCAAGCCAAGAAGCTTAGAGGCTAAGCAAAGGAAAAGGGTTCAAGGGGTGCAAAGGGGTGCAAGGCTTCTAGAGGAAGCTAAAACAGCTGGCCAAGCTTCTTCAAGAAGCTTGGCCAAAGGTTCAAGCTCCTAGAAGAGAGAGGGGGTCAAAGGAACCAAAGGGGTCACTCCTGTGCACGGGGATGAGTGATGGTGCATTCCAGCTGGCACAGCTGGCATGCACCATGCCTCAGGGGTGCAAAGGGTGCACACCGGCCAGCCAAAGGGATCATCGGCACAAAAAAGTGCCAGTCGGCAGAATATAATGCCGACCGGCCAAATATTTTTAAAAACAGTCGCGGCTCACATATGCGGCCGGTGATGGTAGGGAAGGGCCGGTGGTGTGCGGGGATGCCTAAAAAAGCATTCCCTGCCCCTTCAAGGCAAAACACAAGTGTTTGGTGCAAAACCAGACACAAAACAGTCGAGTTCGGGGATCCTGAGGCAAGGCGCGTAGCCGAGAACTCCAGGAACTCCAAACGAACACAAACATGGATAATCAGAGTGTTCAAACGGTGACGTCCAAGTCTTGAGGACGGTCAAAAATGGGGTGTCTACATCAGGCCGATTTCACCTGAACAGATACGAGCATGGTTGAATGAGTGTGCTCTCTACTGAATTCTGCCCAAAATTCTGCCGGTAAACTGATACCCTCAGGTAAACTGAATCCCAAAATACTGAACTGGTGCCCGCAGGCCTGATGCCCAAACTTGCAAACTAATACATGCATTCTTGTAGAGACGCACTCTAAAAGCACATAGCAAACAAGTGAGAGCCAAAACACCCCTATGGAGGGGTAGGGTTTCCCTGTCCTATTTTGTCAGGAGCTAGGGTTTCACTACGCACACAGCGGTTTCAAACAACCTATATCGGGTAAGCAACCTGTCCTAGCTTGGAATGGTCACTATGGATTCTGAATATGCACTAGGTCGAATGGTCAAAAGGGTGCCCCGGTAAAACCGGGGTTTGTGTTCCCATACTGGTAGAGCCCGTAACCGGTAAGCCTTATGGCACGCAGCCTTTGGCAAACCGCTCAGGAATAGCAGATGGCAAACACGGTGTCCTAGGCGCACCAATGCACATGCAATGCAAAGAAACACATAAGTGTAATCAAAACAAGATATCATGAGTTCGAGTCAAGTTCTCTAAATCCCCAGCAGAGTCGCCAGAAACTGTAGACGTCCCCGAACGCCCCGGGAGGGATGAGTCCCCCGTTTCGTTCATCTTGGGCTCACTACAGTTCATGACTCAAATGTCACGGTTCTTAATCTGAACCAAAGAGTCCAAATCTGGCAAATCGTTTTGAGAAAATAGATTTTTGAAAGAAGTGCCAAACATGGACTGCTTTGCCAGATACAGAGTCGCCACCTAAATATTTTATTTTTGAGAAATTTAGGAAACCCTGACTCGTTGCCTAAGGCTACGTGTCCGTCATCACCAAAGTTGCCTCGGCTCGGGAACTTGGGTACGATTGGGGAAGGTCACTTCGTGAGCACCCCCGCTCGCCGATCAAAAATCGTTCTCTACTAAACATGATATCGAGTTTTGAAAACATTATGTGCTCTTATTCCGGTTATTAGCCTAGATTTACTATGTGATGCGCACATCATACAAGTATAGACCGGGTCGCCTGAATTGAAACAAAACATTTCATGCTTGTTTTTTGAAAGATGGTTTGCTACTCGCAAGTAGGCTTTAAAATGCAGATTTTGCCACCTTCGGGTGGGCTTAGAAAAGATGGTTTTGCCACTATCTAGTGGGCTTAAAACTCACAGTCAATGCATTGTTCCAATCCAAATAACCCAACATTCACCCATAGGCATTCAGGCAGTTATATCACATAAGCAAATAGCCTCATGGTAAGCATGCTATCATGGCAGTCACTCACACTCATGCAAGGATGCTAAAGCATAAAACTCACCGAGTACTTCAAGCCAAAAAAAGAAGCTATGTTAGAAATCCATGCATGATCCTAACTATACAGAAATGCCTAATGCAACACATGCAATAATACAACTAAGATAGGCTCGGCTATTCTAAACATGGCATATGGAATGCTACAACTATCATGTATTCAACTTTGAATTGAAATACAAATGCAGTTAGTATGATGCGCCAAGCCCGGTACATGCAAAACAGATGAATGAATGCAAACATGCTATCATACTGTATGCTAATTGAAACATGCCCTAAATCTAACCATCATAAGCTGGTAAATAAAAGGGAGAAAGACGTGGGGTTGGAAGACATACATCACACACACGCACACTTATTACAATTGTGCCCTCGCTCGGATGGTCCGAATAAATAATATACAGTCCCAAATAAATAATACAGTCCCAATAAGTACAAAATCCTAATTAATTAACAAATTAATCTAGGAAAGCAATAAATGGCACGCAAATCCGTGGACTGCCTCGGCTCTGTTCCAAATGATGAGTGATGCATGTTCGGGTTGCTTGGCGCAGAAAATCCATTGCGACGCCCCAATTAGCCTCTGTTTACAATTAAACCCGGAATATTGCGCGAAGCCCCAAAAGATTGCCGGTTTCTGATTTGCTGCAACAGAGAGCAGAAAAGGGGCATGGCAATGTATTTTCACATATGTATGCTTGACTACTCTTCAGGGAGCGTAGTCCTCGATCCTCGTGCCACCAATTACGCATATCGATGCATGATGGCCGAGGAGTCGAATTGCATGACTCAATATGGGATGAATGCACGCATAAACACAACAAAACCGAGACTCCATCATGGATAATCTAGAGTGTCGGTGACTAGGAATTGAGACACGTTCCGTCACTCGAAGTACGAAACGTCCCTCGTTTCCCGTGCTCGGGCTAACTCCTATCCCAAACACAATACAATATGCATGGCATGCATGAATGCAACTAATATGCAACCTAGCATACACAATGCTATGAAATGGTATACACAATGCACGATGTAACATGGCACACACGGTGCTTTAACATACAACCTAGCATACGCAATGCTATGGAATGAAATGGCATACACAATGCATAATGGACTTACACCAACATGAGTGGACCTCAGCCACACCCACATCAGTGGCCATAAGATGAAAATGAGACACTCGATATGCGTGCACACATGCACGCAAACCGAGGACCGACCCTAAGGCACGAATGCCACTCTACCAAAGCATGGCAAGGCATGGAATATGGCATACAAACATGCGAATTTCAGCACTAAAATATGATGCTAAACAGCCCCGAAACATGGCAATATGGCACCCGATGCAGGAGATGAACCCCGAAACTCAAAACTAGGCATACGCAATGACCTATAGCTATACAAAGCGTGCATTATTTGATCATGAAGCATGAAGACAGAGTCAAGGCAGTCCCAAAACATGAACTTTCTTAGTTCAAAGTGTGGCCAAAAGGTGCTAGAAAAATGGTCTAACATAGCATGCAATTTTGACTATCAAACATGGATTACATGGAAAGTACATGAAGGAAGTGAGCAATCACCAAACTAGCAAAAATCAGTGAACTAAACATGCCAAAATATGCCCAAATAAACATGTAAAGGCAGCCAACACATGCACAAATGATGGGCTCCTTTAGAGGGCATACAAAGGGGTTATTAGGCACATACAAGATAGACATGAAGCATGACCAAAAAAACTCTGGAAATCAAATATGGTAGTCCCAAAACTCACCAAATTGACCCTGAAATGTGACTTCAAAGCATGCAAGATATGGTCTCTTTGGAAGGCCAAAATGACCACCAAACAAGTCAAGGTGAGAGAGGGTCACCCCCCGCTGATTTGGAGGCTCAAAACAGTGTTCCAACACTGAAAATCCACTGGATTCAGTGGCTAGAAGGCCAAACAAAGCATGCAATTGGAGCTGAGGTTGTAAGGCTCAAAACAAGGACAATCAAGCATTCAAGGAAGCATGTGACCTCAAATAAGAAAATTCCTGATAAAACATGAAGATGATGTCGAAACAAGCCTTTTTCCAGTTTATAACAAGTCTCAAAAATGAACATAAATAGGGCTAATCCATCATGCAAAAATGGCCCTAAAAGAGAGAATAGAGACAAGGGACAGCAGCTGGCCCCAAATGGCAAAGAGCCCTTCAAAAAAATTGAAGAGGGGCTCAAAACAAGGCACTTTACAGTTTACATCAAGTCTCAAAAATGAACAAAAGTGAGTCTAAATCATCATGCAAGAAAAAGGCCTAAGAGAGGGATAAAGAGGCAAGTGGTAGTAGCTGATCTCAAATAGAGGAGAGCCCTTCAACAAGTTGAAGAGGGGCTCAAAACAAGACATTTCATAGTTTCTGACCAAGTCCAAAACAGTTCACAAATAAGCCTAAAATATCATGCCAAAATAGGCCTAAAAGAGAGTTTAAACACAAAGGGTGAAGAGGAGACCTCAAACAGAGAAAGACCCTTGATCAAACATGGAGATGAGCTCAAAATATGACTATTTACAGTTCATGTCGGAGCCCAAAAATGCAAGCAACAAAGGCTAAGAAAGCATGCAAAATAGAGCCAAAAGAGAAGGATAAGAGACTTACCCTTGTAGCCTAAGTCTTCAACAGCTTTTGGTCCAAGAAATGGTGCTCCTAGCCTCTGAAAAACAGCCTCAAGTTGCTGGAATGAAGTGTGGAGGTGTTGTGCTATGGGTTGTAGTGTAAATGGTGCAAGGCTTTTAGAGGTTTGGAGGTTTGGAAGAGAGAGAGAGGGAGAATTGTATGCAAGGCTCTAATAGATTTTGTAACCCTTCAAAATGAGCTGGGGGGCTGCTTTATAGAGGAGAGGAGTGGAGAAAAGGGGGGGAAATCAAATTCAAATTTCCCCCCCCAAAAGACCCCCCCCTCGGATACAGATCTGAGGGGAAACAGATGGTGCAGCTGTAAGGAACCAGGTGAGAGGGTCATGGCCGGCCAGGTTCAGAGAGTTCAGGTGGCCGGCCGGCCAAGGTCAAAAGGGTCAATCACAATTAGTGGCCGGCCATCCCAAAAAGGTGGCCTCCCATGTGTACACAACACAGCCATGTGGAGAAAATCCTGAAAATGTGAACCAAGAGAGAGAAAAACCAACTTTCTAGAGGGGTTCAAAAGGGTCAGGAACAATTTCTGGCCGGCCATGTCATATTGGTGGCCTCCCAGGTGTGTACAACACAAATATGTGGTTGAGGGCTAAAGAAAGTGGCCCGGGAATGGTCAACAACCAGCTTTCTAGCGAGGAAAAACGGCGATAAAGAGCGATGAAGGAATAAAGCTGGCTTCAGAACAATTGCTGCCTCCCACTCTACTACAACCTTTCTAACAATGAAAATAAGGTCTCCACCAAAAATGAACAAGACGGATGCAAACGGAGGTTCGGGGGCCGAAACACGCAGTTCGGGGCCCCGAAAACAGGCTGTTAGGCACCGGAAGTGGCGTTCGACCACGAAGTTGGTCTCTCAGACCACAGTGTCCCTCAAAAGGGAGAAAATAAGGTGTATGCCAAAAACCGGAGCAAATGGAGGTGGTTAAGCGGTCCCGAACCGAGGCACACGGCCGACGGCTCCGAAAAATCGGAAACCGGGCTCCAAACGGGAAAAAATGGCCTACGACCACGAAACGTAGCCTACGGCCACTGAGAGATGATCTACGAGACCTCTCCCTCCCTTCAGGAAGAGAAAACGGAGAAAACGGGACCCGGTTCGCAAACCGAGGCAAAGCACAAAAGAGTCCGGAAGTCTGGAGGCAAGGCTCGCAGCCAAGACTCCGCAACCTCAGAACGAGCACAATATGCGACATCACCAAGCGCTCACTCGGTGACGTCTGAGTCTTAAGGTCGGTCAAAAATGGGGTGTCTACACTGGTGTAGCAGGAAACTGAGCTGGTGCAGCAGAGGTCTGAGCTAAAACAATGCAATAGACTGAACTGGGGCAGCAAATGCAGCAGTAGATTGTGCTGGTGCAGTAGGAGTTGCTATAGGTAATTGTGGTATAAGAGGCAACAACTATAGGACTGGGAGCAACAGTGGTTAGAGGTAGAAAGAACAGAGGAGCTGTAGACAAAGTATTCAAGGGAGAAATAATAGAAGAAGTAGGCCAAAAAAAAGAATAAAGAGTAGACAAAGAAGAAACTGCAGAAACAGGAGGGACAGTAAAAAAAGGAAAGATATCCTCATTGAAGCTCACATGTCGAGAAATATGAATTTTACCTGTGGTCATGTCCAAACATCTGTATCCTTTATAGGATGAGTGATAACCAAGAAAGACACAAAGAGTAGATCTAGGCTAAAGCTTATTTCTGGTGTAAGGTTTTAACCAAGGGAAACATTGGCACCCAAAAACTCTGAGAAAAGAATAATGAGGTAAAGTACGAAAAAGGACCTCATAGGGTGATTTATGAGAAAGGTTTGCACTGGGCAGTCTATGCCAACAGTCGAATACAGTGTGGTTGCCTTTGCCACAAATTTGACAAATTAAGTTGGATGAGTAATAATGGCCACGGCCACGAGAAGCTGGTCTGCCACCACGAAAACCACCTCTGGAACCTTTAAAGGATGAGCATCCTCCTTTAGGAGTAGTACTAGATCCTCGTTGGTAACATATGCAATTGAAGGCTCATGAGATTATGCCTTTCTCTATTTTGATTCAATGTGAATCGATTTAGAACTCAAAAGAGATGTTAATTCTACCATAGAAATAGGCTCAACACATGCTCTAATAGTTGTTTTAAGAGCATCAAACTCATATGGTAATCCATTTAGAGTGAGAAGTACAAGATCTTCTTCACCAATAGGAGAGGAAGCTAGAATTAATTGATCAGTAAGTTCTTTTATCTAATTTAAATACTCATCCATTGATAGTGAGTCTTTTGTCAGATGAGTCAACCGGTTCTTCATTTGATGAATGTGAGATCTAGATAACACTGTGAATCGTTTACAGAGAGCATTCCATACCTCATAGCTATGTTCTGAATGAAGAATAGAAGAAAAAATTATAGGTGTGAGTGTAGCTGTTATACAACTTAGTAGATGAGCATCGATTTTGTTTCGCTGTGCCCGATCTGGCTTTAGAACTTCAACACCACTGGAATCTTGGATTTGCAATGGTGACAAGGAATTGATCCATTTGCAAAATCTAACAACTCAGTTGCATGTAATACATTTTGAAACTGACTGCGCCATATAAGAAAATTCACAGAATCAAATTTGACTATAATGAATGAACTGAGATTAGAGATCAATAATGAATGAACTGAGATTAGAGATCAATAGATTGAGATTGGGAGGTAAAGAATAAGATAGAGATGAAACAGAATAAGCCATGGCTAATAGGCCAGAGTTATGCTCGTGAGAGCTTCAGAGATGCTCTGATACCATGATGAAAGATTGAAATTGATTCTTCTTATTGATTATCAAAGATACAAAGTATATTTATACAAAATACAGACTTAACAAATCATAACCACTTCTAACTAATCACCATGTGATACGGAAGTTAGTTGAGATGTATAACTGTCAGTGAGCTTAAAGCTTGTCAGTGTGCCTTGAGCTGAAGCTGAGCCATGAGCTACTACTTAGGAAGCTATATGAGCTACAGTTGTATCTGCTGCAACTGGATAAGCTGCTGCAATATATTTATCATATTTCATTTTCCATTTCCATATCTCTTATCAAATCATTCAACCAAATACAACATAAAGAAATTCTTCTTTTAAAAAAAACACCTAGAGTTTTTATCTCAAATTTTATCTGAAAAAACCCCAAAAATAGTCACTTCCCAAAAGAACCCCCAAGGCCACGTTTGTTTAGCATTATAAGATGAAGAGGATTAAGAATACAGTGGGATTGAGTGAAAAGATTATTAGTGTGCTGTTATTAGGTTGGAGATGTAGGATAAATAGTATTTATTTGTCAACTACCGAATTAATAATGCTATAGATAGTATTAATATATAAAATTAATATTTTTTATTTTTTAATATTTTTTATATTTTTTTTTTCTTCTAAAAAATATAAATATTACTTTAAAATCATTTAAAAATTCACTAAATGTAAAAATAATCATATTTTTTTAGTATCTATTAAAAAAATTAAATATTTCTTTCACTAATAAATTATTTAAAACATAATAATATTAAAACTAGTCTTTTATTTTTAATCCAATGGTTTGGATTAGCAATCCCAACTCTCCAATGACTATGCTAATCCCACCCTTAGAGAGGATTGGTAGTCTAATTGGTCTAATAATCCTACAACATTTTAACACAAAAAACACAATTTTGATGGGCCTCACGGATTGTTAATCTAATCCCTTCTTTTAAGAGGTCAAACAAACATGACCTAAATATAGATCCACAAGATACTCATTGCATCTCAATCACATATAACAATACTCAATAAATTTCTTTGTAAAAATTTTGGCACCGTGTACTAATAATAATGTACGCCAATAGGTTCACTAAGCTATGTTTGGTTTTGGCTTTTTGACTAAAAAAACATTAAAGACAAAATTGGTTACCTAAGTTAATAAGATAAAGTGTCACTTCAATCATAATCATTACACTTTTTCTCTTACAAAAGTCAAAAAAACTGAAAAAAAAAACCAAACGAGACTAAAAAAATAGGCTAAAATAACTAAAAAACCAAAAAATCAGACTATTTTAACTCTTCTCAAATGAAGACTAATAAATCAAGATGGCTAAGGTTTCTATATTTTCCACTCTCCATGATGTGAAATGTTGTATATAGCATTACTCTTAAAGTTTAGGCCTCGTTTAGGAGCATACTTTTTTAATAACTTTTTCAGCTTTTTGGTTAAAATATGATGTAAAAAAAAAAGTATGTTTGATGAGTTTTTGATTTTTTACGAAAAGATGTGTAAAAAGTAAAGAGAAAAAAGAGAATTTTTGATTTTTTGATATAAATTATTAGTTTTTTAATTTTTTTAATAATTTTTTAATTTTTTAATTAAAAAAATTACTTATAAAACGAGGCCTTAGTCCTACGTTAAGATTTTGTGTGAGTGTAGGAACAACAGCGTTTTCCACTTTGGAGACTTGACTTGCCATTATTTGCAAAATCGATTTCAACACTTGTTTTGGCCTATTTTTTTAAGTGGATTATAATTCACTTCTTAGATTATAACCCACTTCCTCTCTCACAAAAAAACTACTTATAAACTTTTATAAGTAACTTTTCATCAAAAAACTGATTATAATCATCTTCTCAAAATAGGCTTTTGTTGACATGCAAGTCCATTGACGTTTTAGGTCCACAACCTGGTCCCCGGGGTATGTCAATTACGCCTTCTTCTTTTTTGAATAAAATTTTCATTTTTAGTGATTCTTTACAAAAAAAAAACAAAAAAAAATTTTAGATCCATTTAGATTAGAAAAATCTATAAAAATATAAATAAATAAAAAAAATGAAAACAACTCCACTAAAGGGGGAAAAAATGTTATTTTCCTTCTTCTTTTTTTTTGTCTTTATTATTTTTTTTTTTTTTTGGAATTTTTTTAACTTTTAAATCCTTTTAAATTAGAATGACTATAATAAATAAATAAATAAATTTAAAAGAAAAAAATTCAAAAGGAGACTATTTGACCCAGGAAAAAAAGAGGAAAAATAATAATACAGTGGTAATAGAAAAAAAAATTACATAATCATAAAAAGTATAACATTTTGATTATTAAAATGCATAAATTTTATCACTGATTTTTTTTTTTTTTTTTTTTTTTTTTTTTTTTTTTTGGGGTGCCCTTTTGACAATTGGGCTGGTATTTCCTCCGAAAAAAATCACGTGGTTGATGTGAACAGCTAAGAAACGTGAGAGACCAAAATTTTTCCTTTTTTTAAAAAAAATAAAAATTTATGACAGATATGGAATATAGATAATGACTTTTATGGATGTTTCCCACTCGCTTTTAAAATATAGTAACGTCACGGATTTAAACATAAAAATTTAAAAATTATTCAAAAATTTTCTTTAGTAACTTATTTTATATATAGGCTACACTTTATCAATTCAATCTCTACCACACATACTTATTTCTGAGTAGATTTTAGGTCTCCAAATTCTGAAACCCTAACTTTTTTGTTTAAAGTATAATGGGCTGGTGTAATTTATTCATACTAAAATTTGATAATTAAAAAGTAGAAAGTCAAAAGCACCCTTTTACGGCTTTCAAATAATCCAATTTTTTCAATTTATTTAAATTGTTTATGCCTAATAAATTGTAAACAAAAACTCTACCAAATAATTGGACACAAACTCTCAAATTAAAATAAGTTATAATTAACACATTTATAAGTTGCAACAAACAGCAAAATTATTACAATTCAATGCAAAAACTCATCCTATTGAAGGGAGGCATGTAAAAATATTGCATTTCACAAATGAATATGAAATGATTCCTAATGGATAGCCAAATGTTATTGGGAATAAATACATGTATCTTGTATTAAGCGAGTTTATTTGGAGTTCTGCTATGTTTTTAATTGGACCCCCGCTAGTGAATGGTGAAATTAGTCAGTCAAAAATTAATCAAGGTACACACAAATTGATCCGGACATTAGTACACGCTATCCATAGGGAATTTCACGTATTGTGTTATCCAAAGTACTATCATGCAAGTCCAACCCATGAAAAGTTCCTTATATTAAGTAGGTGTTTGGTATATACTAAAAGAGTGTACTTTTTTTTGCTTACATACACTTATTTGGGTCACATCAATCAACATCTCATCTCTACTTTTCTACCATCTTTCTCTACTTTTCTACACATTTTTTTTTTATATAAAAAGTAAAAAAATATACTTATTTAAAACATCCCAAACCACCCTAAAGAGTATCATCACTGGCCCATTAATTTTCAAGATACAAAATTTCAAAATAAGTTTTACAATGAAGTTTTTTTTTAATATATTTTTTCAGTTGATAATGTTTTTAATTATTTAAATTTCGTAATTAACTTAAAAGAAAAAGAAATGTTCATATTGTTGAAATTTAGGCTTAATATACTTCATTATTTCGAAGCCAAGATAAAATAAATAAATAAAAAAGATAATTTTATTATGAAAATTCTAGTCCATGTTTGATCAAGTACAAATATACAAGAAAAAACGGATTTTGAGCTTTTTAATTATAATTTGAGCATATCAAGCCTTTTTTTTTTTTTTTTTTTAACCTAAAGAAATAACAATTTTATTTATTTATTTTTTAAGTTTTGCCCAATACTGAAAGCCTTTACTTAATACATAATTTAAACATCATTAAGGATGTGTTTGGTTGAAGAATTTAATATAGAAAATGAAAAAAGAAAGGAGAATAAAAAAGAAAAGGAGAAAGAATTGATAGGATTGAAATTCGAGATTATGTTTTGTTAGTTGCGAAATGAAAAAAAAAAAAAAAAGCTAAAGTGAACTAAAAAAATAAAAAGTGAGATTGTATTTTCCTTTCTTTCTTTTTCTTCGTATTTTTCCATTATAATCAAACAAGAAATGAGATTACATTTCATTTTTTTTTTTTTTATCTTATTAAATTTTCTAACCAAACACTATCTAACGACCTACTCAAATATGTCGTCGTAGGCGGTTGTCTCAAGTTTTGTAACTTGTCTAATGGAGGGTCACACTGAAGTGAAAAGAAAATAAAATAAAACATGAATAAAACAATAGTGTTTTGTTACTTTTTTTCGTGTCCTTCACCTATGGGTGTGGACATGGCCCGAGTTTGGGTAGATTTATAATGGGCCAAAACTACATAAAAAAATATTGTATATTATAGTTTGTAAGCAGCTCTAAGTTTCTGAGTTTAAAGTACTCTTCCCAATTTCGTTCTATATTATAATTGGATTTTTAAAAAAAATTCACAACCTGATCCAATGAGTCTAAACTAGAATCACAAGCCCTACAAATAAGACTCCAGATTTGTTCAAGTTGAAAATCTTAACTTCACAGTGAAATTGATCTATTATCGAATAAACTTAGGCCTCGTTTGAGAACAGACTAATTTAGTAATTTTTTGGCTATTTGGCTAAAATATGATCTAAAAAAAACTAATATGCTTGGGATGACTTTTTGACTTTTTATGAAAAGATGTGCAAAAAATTAAAAAAAAAGATAATCTTTAACTTTTTGGTATGGGTTGTTGGCTTTTTGGTTTTTAATGACTTTTTGATTTTTTGGCTAAAAATCCACTTGCCAAATGAGGCCTTGGACTCATTTAGGTAATTTAAACAATTCATTGTATACAATTAACTAAAAAAAACATTAATGCAAAAAAATAAGTTGATCTAATATCAATTATCATATTGTTATATTATTCTCTGTAGGGCTTACATGTTTTTAAGAGTGGACCGTACATATGTTATCATATATTTTGATTTAATCATGTGATTATTTATATTTGATTAATTCAATTTTTTACATATATATTCTTCTCAGCATGTCATATGCGTTGAACAATTCAAATCATTGACATGAGTACAAATTAGTCTCACAATGCGCTAACTTCACCCGCAAAATTGAGATCATCAATTTTAACAAATGCAAACTATATAAATTATTGGCGAGCTTAACCGGCCAATGAACCTATGTTACCTTTTCATTCACAAATTTCTTATTAAATCTAAGATCCAATTTCATTCACAAATTTCTTATTCGACGACAATGATTTAATTAGGTACACATTCTTTTCCTTACGTGGTATAGCTTTTACCTAAAAAAAAAGGCCTCCTTCCATGTGATGAGCTGTCGTTAATATACATCGAAACAAGAGGAGGTGAAATTCTGAACCATAGAACATACTACAAATCTTTCATTGTTGGAGAAACAGAAAGTAGAAGATTTACAAATAATTCAATGAATAAGTCTCTTCAATTTTTCATGCACTCTTGAAGTCTCTATCCCAATTCTTGAATATAAAACCTGCAAATCATCAGCCAACGTTTTGTTAGCATTATGGTTGATGAACCCACTGCCAACATAACGCAATGAAAATTACCATTTCTATTTAATAAGGATTGGGCTTTTCTCAATCTTAGGGTCCATGGGGTTCATCACGGATTCTGTTTCAATGATCTAACCATTTATTTTGTAAAGTTTTTCCTATATATCATTAATAGAAAAAAGAATAGGTCTATCTGATAATTACAACATTTTCATTTTATTATATTTGCTTAAAAAAATTAACAATAAGTATATTTTTTAAAATAAGCCATTCATTTATTTTTTTAAACACAATAAAATAAAAATATTATGATTATCGGATCAACTTAATTTTTTTTAACATAAATAACACACAAAAAATCTTACAAAATGAACAATTTAAATCATTTAAGCAAAATCCATTACGAATCCCATAAACCCCAATATGATGATCAAATTCAAATTTTGAACTTTGATATAATCCCCATCCATTAATAATACTGTTATATGGCTTATATAATATGATTATCTTTTGTAATCTCTTGCAACAAAATTTGTGAGATGCATGTAGAGGCACGCAAGCCTTTTTGCATTGACATGTGGAGCAAAAGGCTCAACCAACCCACAGCTTGGACAGTGAGAAGATGATAGATTCAAAATTTGAGTGGACAAAATAATTGCCTCCTTTGTTATAATCTAACTTAATAATCAACCATGGTCTTATTTGCCAAAAAAAAAAAAAACCAACTATGGTCCTATCATATGTCAAAAAAAATATATATATATATATATAAAAACTCAACCAACCCGATGCCCCACGTCAACAGAAGAACTAAATAGGGTATATATATATAGCAGTCCTCTACTTCAAAATACAAAGCAAAACAAGACATAGATACCTTGCAATGAATAGTGTAGAAGGTCTGGTTTCCCACAGAAGAGTAACTAGCACTTTCAACTTCAACTCCTTCTTCGTTGAGAACACTCAAAACTTCATGTAACTTCAAGTTGTTGTTCAACCCAGTAATCAAATTCACCTCCAAAATAGAATCCATTTCTCGTATCGTCAAAACCGGTAACCTCTCATCTTGAGAACCAACCTTATTATCGCCTTCCAGCTCCACCTTCCTCCGCTTCAGCGCCTCCGCATTTTGTTTCAGCTCCACTACATAGTTGGTGGCTTGCTCTAACATATCACGCAACGGCAATATTTCCTGAAAAAATAGCCCATTCATTGATTATGATATTATTATATAAGAATATATTAAATTGGTAGTACCAACTCATTATCTAAAAGCTTAAACTGTTAGGCAGAGAGAGATAAATTTATTATTTATATTATATTTTTAATAAAATTTAATATGAAGATGACTTTCTTGAAAACAAAGTCTAAGGTAAAGAAACAAAGGTAGGGTGGATTTCTAGTTACTATGCTTGGACTTGCATGGCTGTGTCCCCTTTGTTGGTTGAGGCTCGGCCTTTGACTCTACTTTTCATGTCAAGGGTGCAAGCGTAGTTTAGTGAGATTTATTACTCGACAGTATTATTAATTAATAAAAAATTACACATTACAATAATAAGGATTGCATTTGTTTGGCCTAACAAGTGATAGGAGCATTTATCAAGTTTTATTTGCAGGCTTCTATTAGCTAATAACATTGTGTATAATAGATTCAGATGTCATTATTAGATTTAATATTTATAATAAATTCAGATATCATCATTATACACTATTCAAATATAATTATCAACACAATCCAATAATGAGTAATATTATACAAACAGTATTTTCATATAAATTCTATACAAAAGAATGGCATGGTCCTTCTTAATCTTTTCGTTTCAAGTTAAAACACTCATTATTATGACTCATAATTACAAAATATTTTACTGTCACACCACTTTAAATGTTTTTTTTATGTATAAAAATTTTGTTTGTGAATTGTTTTCTTTTTTTTTTCGAATAATTATTATCTCCCAAGTGTGGTTCAGTTTGTATGCATGCATGATAGTTTACTTTTGAAAAATATTGATTTGTTTCTCCTTTATGAGAGAGAGAGAGAGAGAGAGAGAGACTACCTTTGAGGGTTGGTTAGGGATGAGAGAAGCAAGCTTGGAATTGAGATCTTTGGTTTGCAATCTTCGGTTTTTCTCAACTGCATTTCGATCAAGTTTAGATAAGCGTCCACTGGCCCCTGGCTGCATTTTGTCTCTCTCTCTCTCTCTCTCTCTACACAAATACAGGCAAGATGCTATATATATATATATATATATATGTAGAGAGAGAGAGAGAGATGGGGGGGAGAGAGAGAGGGAGAGAGAGAGAGAGAGAGAGAGCCCCAAATGTGTAACATGCGTGTGTACGAACTGTTGGAAAATTGGATTTTGCCTCATAGTGTTTTGGTTAAGTTTAAGGCAAAATAAAAGTAGGGCCTACCTATCTTTATAGGTGGGTCCGAGTGATGATCATCCAAGTTGGCATTTGGGTTTGGGCTCGAAAGAGCATCCAAGTTTTGTAAAGGGAGAAGTTATGGATGAGCTAAGTTTTGTAAAGGGAGAAGTTATGGATGAGCTTGGACTCAAGACTATGGACAAGTGGGTTTACGTCAAAAAATCATCGCACTCCCGGCTGGCAGTCGTTCGGGTGCGTGGAGATGGTTCAGCCTGGGTCTTATCTTTTGGGCCAAGTTCTTTTGAATTTTCATTTCAAATTTGAATTCAAAATATTTCTCAAAACAACCCCAACGTTTTTTAGCCTCATCCTCAAGAAACAATGCCTCTGTTTAGCTTCTTCTTCCCTATTATTACTGGTCTCCGAAGGGATGCAACCCTCACCGAAAAATCATCATATACTATAAATAGTCCCTCCTTCTGCCATTCTAGGCACATCAATTTCATTCTTCTTTGCTTCTTCTTTTCTTTTCCTCAATTATTGTATTCCGACAGAAAGAGATATAAACTCAGTTTGGATCGCCAAGCTCACCGTGGTTGTGCTACTTCAGTGAGAGTTTGATTGTTGTATCTTGGGAGACGGACGCCATAAATACTCTGAGAGCGAATTCTGTCTTAAGAAAATAGTGTTAAACACTAGACTCGATCGTTTCGACTTTCTGAAATTCTTCGCCATAGTAAGTTTCTAATATTTTATTTACTGCACTTATTTATTTCAATTCTAGTATTAATCAGTTTCATCTAAAATTTTTCATCTTCTTATTTCTAATTTTCACACGAGATTGGTCAACATGAACATGCACAAATGTGCATATGTCTAGAGAAACAAAAGTAGATTACAAACGAGACAATATTGTAAAAGTATCAACAGCATCATTTTCTTTCCAACACAATTATGTTGTGTGCCTCCGTTACATATTTAGTAATAATTGAGAGGTGTCCTTGTGCATGTGTCTAGAGAAAGAAAAGTATATTACAAAGGAGACAATATTGTAGTAGTATCAACAGGAACATTTTCTTTCCAACACAATTGGTCATGTGTTGTGTGCCTCCATTACATATTTACGTCTCGTTTGTCAATTATATATTTTAGTTAAAAAGTTAAAAAATATTATAAATTATTGTGGGTATTTATTTGACTTTCAATAAAAACATCCCTATGCTAATAAGTGTTACATATGCATTGTTTAATATTAAGAAGTGCGTATAAAGTGTATTAAAAATATGTAAAATTATTAAAAATTAAATTAATTTCAGTAAGAATGCATTAAATTTAATAAAATGTGTCTTTTGTTTTTAATTTTTTTTACCTTTTACTTGTGTTTAGCTCTTGTTAGCAAACAAAACTGATAGTGACTCTAAAAATTTTATTAAAAATTTTACCAAATGTCTCATGAATGTGGGATTCACATGAGACTCACTTTGTGTAGATCCTACATCTATATGAGATATTTAATAAAATTTTTAGTAAAATGTTTGAAATCTTTAATATTACTCATTAGCAAAACCTTATTTTTAATTATAAATTTAATGATTTAAATTTATTTTTTGCAAAGTAGCTTCCAATTAGAATGAAGAGTGAGGTAGTTGACAATAATTTCAACAATGTCTTAAGATGCTGGGCCCAAGAAGCACGTGAGGGCCGGTGCCGTAATTGAATTTGAATTGGATACACATCATCAATTCACCCATGTCATAATCTTTGCATCAATTTCCATTAGGGTCATGGTCAAGGTTTTAAAAAGCGGCCGCAATCGTTACGTAACGCCGTTACGTAACGGTTTTGGCAGTTACCGCCATCTGTTACGGCCGCTTTTGCAGTGTGATTGAGATTCACAGGTGTGTCAGCCGTAGCGGCTGCCGTAGCGGTCGTAACGGTGCCGTAACAGCCATAACGGCCTGTTATGCACCGTTACGTAACGGTTCCAAACTGTTTCTTTCGAAAAAAACACACACAAAAAAGCTGAAAATGGGGGGAAGAGGGATAGAGAGAAGAGGGAAGATAAAAAGAGAAAATGGAGGAGCAAGAGATAGAGAGAGAGAAGAGGGAAGATGAAGAACATGTTATTGATTTGTTGAAACTGTAAGACCTATGCTATTCTATTCAGCTGCTATCACTAAACCATTTTGTTTGTGTGTGTCTATCTATATATTGTTTGAAAATAATAATAATAATAAGTGTGGTCATTATCTATTTGGCTTGGTTGAAATATGTATATATATATATTTAGGTTCTTATTTATTCTCTTACTTTTGTCATTGTTTATCTTATATATAATAGTTAGTGATTAATTTTTTGTATAATATAAAGTCATTAATTATTAAAATAAAATGTAAAAAACTCAGTTTATAATGATTTAAAAATATGAAATATATTGGATCATACTTAAAAATTTACAAAAATTGATCAATATTTATTTTTAACCCAATAAATATGATCCTGGAAAAAAAATATGCGTATCAGTAAGTTTTTTTCAAATTGTGCAAAAAATAAAAAAATTCACGGTTCCGGTTATCGCAACCGTTACACTACGGCCTTTACACTCCGCAACCGCAACCGCATCACCACCACCGTTACGGTGACCGCAACCGCTTTTCAGAACCTTGGTCATGGTTGTTATCCTGATTAATGGGTGGGTTTGGCTTAGGATTGAAATGGACCCACATATATCTTGTTTGTTTGGTTTAGAGCATCTCTAACGGTTAACTTTTTTTTTCACCAAATTTGAGTAAAAAATGACTCATTTTCTGAATTTGATATCAGTTGCTCCAACAGTACATCAAAATCCCGTGGGTTAACCGGTTGATCGACCGGTAAAGTCATTTTTTTTTTTTTTTTTACCTTTTTGAACTGTTTGAACCTCCCTATTTGAACTATTTGAACCAGTTCGCAGGCCAATGTTTGCATGCACTGGTCGACCGGTTGGTCAACTGGGTGGTCGACCAAGGGGTCGACCAGGTGGTCATCCAGGTGGTCGACCACCATATGTAAAAATCTGAAGCTTCTCTGCTTTAACAGTCAGTAACAGTAATTTGGTAAAATTTGTACCTTGTTCTCAGTTTGATGATATTTTTGTTGAATTCTCATTTTGATATCAATTTGGTGAAACGGTTGAAGTACCAAAAAGTGTTTTTTTCACCAAAATTTAAATCTGATGTGAAGTTTAGTTCACCGTTGAAAATAGTCTTATAGGCTCTAAGAATGCCACTCTAAAGGGATTGTTAGTCCTACAAAGTGGTGGGATAGGGATGCCTTCAATATAGGTGGGATTGAAAAACCAATCTCACAACACAATGTTCAAGGCATTTATTTATTTATTTATTTGTAGTGTGTTTGTAAATTTCTTACTTTATTTCCTTCCTAATTATCATTTACACCATCATCAAAATAAATACAGTTTTATTTCATTCTCTCACTAATAATTTCTTCATTAACAATCTTTTTACTAACCATCCACTCACTAACAATCTCATCCAATCTAATCTGCTAAACAAACGTAGAGTGAGATTACTAACCTCACATCAATTATTTTGAACTTTTATTTTTTTTTTTTGTTACCGTTTGATAACGTTTACGTTTTAATTTATATTTATAAAAATTTTATAAACTGATTTTTATTTATTTTTAGAAAAACATAAACTACAAACGTATTTTGTTTGAACAAAATGTTTGAAAAATTTTAAAAACATAAACTAAAAATTATGTTTGTTTAGGCTTAAAATATTTATATTTATTTTTTATTATTTATGACAATAGGATCATACACATTATAATTGAAAAAAAAAATTAATTGAAAAAAAAAATTATTTGAAAAAAAATTAATTGGAAAAAAAATTAATTGAAAAAATATTAATTAGAAAAAAATTAGTTGAAAATAAGATTAATTTGAAAAAAAAATTTATTTGAACAAAAAAATTAATTGAAAAAAAAATATTTGAAAAAGAAAATTAATTGAAAAAAAAAATTAATTGAAAAAAAAATTTGTTAATCAAATTTTTAAATTTCTGTCTAAAAACCAACGTAAACTCATTTTTTGAGTTTACGTTTTTTTTTCTCAAATTTACAAATTGAGACAACCATTTATAAACCAAAAAAATTATTAAACAAATTTTATGACAATTTTTAAAATTTTTGTAAATGTAAACTGAAAACGAAATGGTTACCAAACGGGTTATAAATTCTATAACTCTTAAAATTTCTTTTATCTCTAAATAATATTAAAATTATCTTTGTAAAAACATATCATCTATTTAATTGAATGCACACCCCCACTCCCCAAAAAGTCACTCTTTCATAAATTCTATAGCTCTTAAAATCCTAAATGTAAGGTTTTTTTTTATTATTGATTCAAAATTTTCCTTTTGTGGGTTCTGTGATTTCATGAGTTTCAGTTATATATTCCCGAATAAATATGTTTCCAAACAAATGAATAATGTTCAGGTCTGTGTTCTCAAATTTCGATCGTATATTCGAAGGTTCAGTCCTGAAAAAATGACGAACAATTTTTATTATTTTTTTAAAAAACTTACCATTACAAGACTAATCTCTTCTGAATTAAGAATATCATCAAAGTTATGAATCTCCTATGAAATTTTATTGTCATTACCGGATAAGTGTAAGTAATTAAACGATTGCCACCGTTATTGCTGAATTATTGCTGTCAAAGGGTTTTTAAGATTTTGAAGGTGAGATTTGGAAAGATAGATGGGTGGAAATAGAGGTAGGTGCTTTCATAAACCCTAACTCATGATATAGTAGATGTGTAGATTTAATTATGAGATAGGATGCCCTAAAATTATTGATATCCTTTTTAGTAATTTCATTTGAGGTTATAATTGTAATAAAAAAAACTAAAAAATTGAGGATCCAAAATAATTGATGAGATGTTAATAGCAGCACTCTTTTAGTAATGTTTTCACACAAAAATTAAATACAAAATAAAATATAATTTTTTTATGAAAGGCATACATGGAGTTTTTACTTATTGTATTTAGTCTCTCTACGTATAGACTTAGGTCTTGTTTGGTAACTTACTGTTTTAATTTAAAAGTCAAAAAGTCATTAAAAATTTTAAAAAATCAACAATCTATACCAAAAAAATCAAATATTTTTTTCTCTATTTTTTACATATCTTTTTTTTAAAAAAAAATCAAAAAATCATTCAAATATATTAATTTTTTATCTCATATTTTAATTAAAAAATTATTAAAATAATATATTTCTCATCAATTTTACCCTTTCAATCAATTACTGTGCAGAATTTCGGCTACACAACCTCAGATTGTGCACCTCAGTTTGTATTCTGGAAATTCAATAAATAGATAGATGGGTAAGGATAGCTGCAAAGGAGACGATGGACATTTTCTATTCGTAACATTATAGTATAAGATTAGAATTGTTACTCTGTAAACTTATAATTACATATTTGACTGTAAATGTTATTAATTGAATTATATGTATGATATATATTTAATTTGATGAAATTGACAAAATTTTAATATTGAAAAGTGGTGGAATCATACTTTTGTTGGGGAAAAAAAACAATTTTATGATAATTTTAATGTGAAATTAAAGTAGATCCAATCACCGGTTGAAGTAGAATCAAATGAGTTTGGATTCTTTGTAACAAGATCTTTACACTACAAAAAGATTGACAAAAAATTATTGAAAATTAAATGAGAAATTGTCTCATAAAGTTGACCTTATAAATGAGGTATTGGGAAAAGTGTATAATTATCTATCCCACATTGATTGTAGAGGAAAATATTGATAAGTATTTAAATCTTACGTTTTTGATAAAGGTATAAGCCCTTTGGAACATCCAGATTTTTCAAATGAATGGAGTTATAGATACTTCAAGTATAGATTTGGGCCAAAACTATGGTTCAAATTGGTTATATAAAAATTGTCACACACGTGGACCATCTGCCAGGACCAGATCGAGTTGGGTCCATGTCCGTGATCCATAGATAGTGGGCTTAGGCTTGAGGTTTGGGCTGGGGCGGATTAGTGACCCGTTAACCTAATCTTTTTTTTAGGCTATGTCTATTAGGTGGCTGCTGATATAGATATACACACGTGTATCTAGAGTGTGTTATACACACTTATTTTCCATCAATTTTCTTGCATTAGTTCTTCAATTTTGCATAATTGAAGTCTGCATTTGCTACTAGAAGACTCTTCTCTTTTCTTCTTATTGTGTATAAAATTTCACACAGAATTTCTTTGGCCTTATATTATAGTCAAAATGCCTATGATATATTCTTCCCATATGAGAGAAGGCTGTCATTGTCAGTTTGCGGAACAAACCAGAAGGTGCTTCTAACTTAGTGGGTTCTAAACCGTCGTATCTTATAAGACATACACCAACATACCTCCAGCACCCATAGTGAGGCAGCTAATCTATTTTAAAAAAACTGTGGTATCACATATATTTTGGTTTGCTTTCTTTTTCTTATTTAAGTTTTTTTTTTTTTTTTTTGTTATATATTTCTGTTCATCAAGTTGTATGATTTAGTCCCATAATTTCTTATTCTATAATATCAATTTAATTAAATATATATCTGTTTATTTTATTTAAATACACAATTTATACAACAGTTTCAAGTATGAAAGAAAAAAATAAATACATAATAAATTGTTATCTTACTTATTTAATTAGATAACTGATTATATATTAATTCATGAGATTATTAATCATTTTATTATTAATCATGTTAATCAAACAAGGTCATATTATTTTATTTACTAAGGTTAGGAATGAAATTTCAATGATTTATTTATAAATATTTTATGATTTAATCATGGTTTTTAATTTTAGATTATTTTGATTGATTTATTTATTTATTTAAGAAATTTTTTTGTACATAATCTCTTATTGTATCGTAGACTCTGAGCACGATAAAAACTTGATATTCCGTGCAAATCAAATAACTAGATTTTTCTGATGTAATCAACAAATCAAAATAATCAATCTTTTTGAATTAATTTTTATATAAAATAATTATTTTTGTCTTCCGATTAAAAATATCATTTGTGTATGCCTCAATTAAGTTATACAAACTGAATTTGAAATATTTTTAAAAAAAGTAATGGTGGGAAATCCTTAATGCCTTAACGTAAATTTTATTATTATTATTGTTGTCACTTTAGTTTATCTTTCAGCCAATTAATCTTCTCAGATTATTCATTAATTTCACAAATTCAAAATCAAATTTTCTTTATTTTAATTGAGTGGCCGGTCATTCATTTAAAATAATTGGTCCTTGTGAATTCAATATTGAGCTCATCGATATATATATATATATATATTATTTCGTGATATCTTACGCTTGGAATTATAATATTAAAGTTGCAATAAACTCAAATAATGAACTCTTTATATGGGTAATTGTAAATATTAATGATATATATTTATATATATAATGAAAAATTATATAAATGACCATTTTTTCAATTTAATGATGTGTAAAAAAATAATTTACTAATAATTAAAAAAGATATAAGAATCCAATAGTAAATGTTAATATGAGTTATATATATAAGGAAAAATGATAAATGATATAGAAAACCTTTTTTTTTTTTAAATTCAATGATTTGTTTAAAAAAAAAAAAATTGGCTAATTTTGGAAAGAATTTTCTTAAATATTCTAATAGATTATTATATTATTAAGTTTAAATAAATGAGTCTAATTTTTAAATTAAAATACTCACTTCTATAACAATTGAACGTGAAACCTCACCTTATAAAAATTAGTAAGTGACACACGCAATGTGTATCTAATTTAGATAAGTACACATAAAAATAAATAACAAAAAAAATTAATATCATAATAATATGTATGTTGTCTAAATGGTAAGAGTGTTCTTAATGAAATTCAAAGTCTTGGATTCATATCTTGCTCATGCCTTTGACTAATATTTTTTTATTTTAAGATAGGAAAATTTTTCACGTAACAGAAGGAGAAATCACCACACTATTAAACATCAAGTCATGTGCTTACGTAATAGTATAGATATTACAAAACTAATAGAAGGAGAAATCCGTTTGTTTTTGGGTGTGGAGGGTGGGATGGGATTAGGATAGAGGTGGAGCTCGTTTAGTGTTGTATTTGTTTGTAGAGTTAGGGAAGAGATTAGGATGGAGAAGGAATTAAGATGGAGGTTGGATAGAGGATTGAGATGGAGGAGGTGCAGTTGTATTAGAAAAATAATGAGGGGATTAGAAATTTTTTTTTTTTTTTTATTTTTTACATGTTGGGTATTTTTATTTTGAATATTAACATTTAATTTTTTGTATTTTTTTATTTGTTTTATTATTTTATATAAAAATAATTTAACAATTCCTACACTAACAAATATCATCAAAACAAACATATCAATCCTCTCACTATGAATCTCCTTACTATGAATCCCTTCCATTCTACCTCTGAAAACAAACGGGATCCTAAGGTTTTGTTTGAATAGTTGAGTTGACATTTCGACTTTTGTAGTTTAAGTTAAAAATTTTGTTTGAGTTGATTTTTTAATTTTTTTAATTTTTGTAAGAAAAAAAGTAAAATAATTATGATTTAAATATGATATTTTATCTTATTAATTTTTTAATATATTTTTTTTATAACTAATTTAGTCAAAAAAATAAAATAAAATAAAAAAATAACGCAACCCAATTATCAAACGATACCTAAGTGAGTTGATCAAGTATTCCGCGTACGTGGTGGTCACAAAAAAAAAAAAAGAAAAAAAAAAAAAAAAAAAGAAAAAAAAAAGTATTTGGCTCATGTATAAGGTTATGTTTACATAATTTTTTTAAATTAAAATATATTAAAGTCAATAAAATAATATATTATATTTAAATTATAATTATTTTATTTTTTTCTTTCATAAAAGTTAAAAAAAATTTATCTCAAACGAGATTTTTTAATCCTAAATAAAATAGTTAAAAATTAAAAAGCCAATCCACATCTTAAATAAAAGTTAAATATGATTATTATTATTAAATTAAAATTTTACAGCACTTTAAATAGGAAAATATTTGAGATCTTTACAATTTTTGACCCTCACAATCTTTAGTTAATTATTATTATTATTATTTTATCATATCTTTAATTAATTTGTAACCGCACATTTTTATTTTTTTTTTTTTTATTTTTCCTCTCTCTCCTCCTTCACTCTCGCAAATGTGTGGGGTGCTGGGTGCTGGGTGCTGGGTGCTGGGGGTCTGTAGCAGGCTACTTTGAATATCTAATGATGATTCCATGTCCGGTCGTCACTGACTTTTGAAACTACTGTGGAGGCCGCCGAAATTTTTAGTCACATGGTCACGTTGCCGTGCAAGCAAACCAAGATTATCATGCAGGCCGCCGAAATTGTTTGCATCTTTCCTGGAAGTTGTCACACCCCCATCCATAAATCGTTGGTTCTACCATTGGAGACCATAACAACGTACAACTATTAACAATCCCTACTAACTCATATTTCGGATTAAAAAAATTCTTAAAATAAAGAAAAATTATTAAAAAAATCATATGATTTAACCTTCATAATAAAATAATTTTTTATTTTGTCAATTTAAATCATAAATTTTTTAGACAATTACAAAAAAAAAATCTCAAGATTAGGATTGAACAAAAAAATCGAAAAAATTTCAAACTGAATTGGTCCATTTCAATTTGGTAGGCTAAAGTTTGATTTTTTTAATTCATGGTTTGAACTTGATTTGGAAAATTGAAAAACCAAATTCTGGAGATTGGTTTTGGATTTAAGTTCACACTTTCGAATTTGAATCGAACTGAATCGTATAACTTAAAACACATATATTTATTTGCTAGATATTATATTTATTTAAGTTAATGGTGGAACAATATGCGTATTTATATTTTGAAAAATTATGACAGATTAATATTGAATAATGTTTGCATAATGTTATGTTTTTGTTTAATTGAAGAATATTATGAGAGTAGTTTATTTAATAGATATGTTGTTATTACTTTAAAATTTATGATAGGTTGATGTTTTTTAAAAATATTGTTGGAAACAGCGTCGGGTTTAGAGCCTGGACCTAATTGGGTCCCCTATGGTGGCATAACCTGATTAGGAGACATCCAAATAATTTTAATAGATTATATTTCAAGATATGAGATAATTTTGATATGAATAATTGTCAATATATTAGATGATAATTATTAATTAGATATTGTTGATATGATATAGACATTATCTGGAATAATACATCTATCTTATGAGTCTCCTAACTCTCCTATATAAACAGAACTTGGGTTCTGTATTTGTTACAACAAAAATTATACAAGCTTTGTATTTGACACAACAAAAATTATACGTTCTCTCTTCTCATAAACCATTCCGCCTTTGTACTGTGCATAGTGTGGGTAATTCTCTAGGGGTGTGTTTGTTTGGACGGACTGGATAAGGGAGGATTGTAATCCATCAGACTATTAGTCCCGAGATATATTGTCCCCGGACTATTTGGTTGGACTGGATTTGTATCCTATGTTTGTTTAGTCATGGGATTATATGTCTAGATTGGGCTATTTTTAGTAAATCCAATATTTGGTTAGATGGACTGGATAAGGATAAATGTTCAAAAGACTATTTTACCCTTATAATTTATAATTTTTATTTAATATATAATTTTAAATTTGTAATCTATAATTTATAATTTAACAACACTAAAAAAATTTAATTTATAAGGCCATCATTTTTAATTTATTATTTTCAATTAAATTAAATTTTCAACAACACTAAAAAAATTTAATTTATAAGGCCATAATTTATAATTTATTATTTTTAAATAAATTTAATTTATAATTTATATTTTTTATTTAATATATAATTTTAAATTAACAACACTAAAAAAATTTAATTTATAAGGCCATAATTTATAATTTTTTATTTTTAATTAAATTAAATTTATAATTTATAATTTATAATTTATTATTTTTAAATAAATTTAATTTATAATTTATAATTTAACAACACTAAAAAATAATTTATAAATATTCAAAAGACTATTTTACCCTTTTCTTATTATTTACTAAGTAATAACATGAGGGTAAAATGGACATTTCACAAATTAATCCCATAAGATACCAATCTCATGGTTTCTATCCCACCCCCCCATGGGATATGATAGTCCCATATTTGTGGAACTAATAGTCCAGGGGGACTATTAGTCCGGAGCAAAATTTTTCAAATAAACAATGGACTATTAGTCCGGTGGGACTAATAGTTTAATTCCACACCCTAATCCTTCAAAACAAACGCACCCTAGTAGTACTATTCCACTGTTGAGAATTATTCGAAGACATTCAAAGACATCAATAGAGGCACGTGATTCACCCACATGATTCATGGATTCAGTTTGAGCTTAAAAGGTATGCCTAAATTCGTTTATTTTTGCTATGTATATAGTATACTAATTTCTACATTGGTATCAGTGCGAGGTTGGGTGTTTTCGTGTTATTTGTGCATGAATATATGTATAGATATGATTTGCACATAAAATTGATGTTTTTCGAATCATCTTTAATCGTTCTGAATTTCATATAAGTTGTAGTCTATTTTATTTAGACTACATCTGCAAAGTTTTACAAAAATTGAACGATCGGATTTTGAGAAAATAGGAGATTTATATATGATTTTCGTAACTTTGACTGTAAACTAGTTTTACATGCTTTGTTTTCATATTATGAAAATTATATATTTGAAATCCTTATTTCAAAATTTTCGAAACATTATATTATGGGTTAAATTCCAACTTATGGTTGAGGAGAAATCTCAAACCTTAATTGTAGGCGAGAGTTTAAGCAAACGAAGAAAAAGACAAATTTGCTAAAGTCATTTGCGCATTTTGACTTCACCGACGTGCTGACGCATGTGCTGACATCATCCGCTTAGGTAAGCAGTGACGCAGGAACTGAAAAGTTTAAGGCTCTGTTTGTTTGTTTTAAATTTAAACATTACGTTAATTGCTTCTATATTATTCGATATAATTTTGATTGAAGCATGGCCTATACCTTTGGACTCGTAATTACTTTTTCTACAATTTTTAAAGTTTCAGAATTTTATGAAAAATAAAATATTATTTCATTAATGAATAATTCAATACTTTTACGTTAAATTGCACTTGGGGAAGCATGACTTAGATTCTGGATTTAAAATTTTTACAATAGACTGCAGCTATGTAATCTTATATACTGGTATGATGTTTGTATTTTTTTCAGATTTTGTAATATTTAATCCTGATTTTTTGTGTAATTATTAATTATTTGTAATTCTAGAAAATTTCAAAAAATTGCAGAAATGATAGAAATATGTCATGGCATTATTTAAATATTATATATAGTATATTAAGTTCTTTTAAATGATTAAAACTTGTAGTATGTTGTTATTTTAAATAGCATAATTTATTTATATTGGTGAATTTTAATTTCTTGATTAAATATTCTAGCATGTTTTTCTTTATGAATTACATTGAGATGTTATTATGTGGAATTAATATTTTATCATGTTTTAGACATGCCATAGTTAGTGGGAGGTTGTTCAGTTGAGAGAAATCTTTATAGATTTACTCCCGAAAACTAATATTTTGCGTATGAATTAAATTAAATTTTGGATAATTGTCACTTGTGGCACAAGAGATGATTATGAGCATAGCGAATATTAAATCTTGCGACTTGTGTAATTTTTTCACTATTTAATTTAGATTTTTGCGGCAAAATTATATTATGATATGCTAATCAAATTAATCTCAATGCGCATTTTTTCCCCCCGTTCTAAATTGACTTAGCTTATGGAAGTTAATTTGGCTAAGCTAGACTTAGTAAAGATGTTCAAATGTAAACAATGTAATCCTATTCTTTAGAGATTTTAGGTCAAACCTTAATTAAGTCAAAGTAAGGAAACATGACTCAATGTCATCGTGGTTTTGTTGCCTTGTTTGGTGCAATAAAAATTGATGTGTGAGCTATGATTAGCAGCATGCTAAGCAATTTTGTTTGGCGAGTTTGGAGTTGTGGGATTTGTAAACCCTCAATAGATCTAAATGTGATCCTAACTATTGAGCTGCGCAGATTGACTTTGTAATTTGACTTTTAATAATGTTACATCATTGGATGAAGCAATATCCAAGAGTTACATCATCCAAGATATGCGAGCTTAAATGAGTTAATCATTAAGTGTAAAATGAATAACTAGTATGAGCAGTGTTTTGCTCTCTATCCAACTGATGGGAGTGGATGGAGCAAAATTTCACGCATTATAATAGTGTGCATTGAAGTATCACTTAAAGTTAAGAGATTAGCGCCTATAAGCTTCAAAATCTATTAGCACTAAGTAAGAAGATTAGTGCCTAGTGGCTGCAAAATCTATTAGCATTGCCAACTTGTCTAAGTCTGGACACTTCTTGTCTCCACACTTGAGTGTGCGACATGATGAGGTGCTTCTTTGTATGATTCCTTAGCTAAGCTAACGCTTTTTGAATGGCGTTTACCACTAAGCGCAAAAGTTTCAGGATAGTAATGAAAAGGTCAAGGCCGCCAAGGTTTTTATGACTCTAAGAATTTGACGCATCGCTCATGAGAGCATTATGTTGAATTAGACTCTTTAGCCTAATTTGCGCTTAAGTTACTTCAGGAGCTGTCATAGATTGATAGCTTATTCCCTCCTTTTTATGGATAGTAGAATTAATTGCAACTAAGTTGCTTTAGGAGTTGTCATAGATTGATAGCTTATTCTCTCCTTCTTGTGGATAGTATAATTAATTGCAACTAAGTTGCTTTAGGAGCTATCATAGATTGATATCTTATTCTCTCCTTCTGCTGGATAGTAAAATTAATTGTAACTAACTATGAAGTGAGAAACATAGATGGCAAGAAGAGTATCGTTATGTTTCAATTAGACGTAGTAAAGTGTATGGAGAATAAAATTGACTTGAAGGTGCAGGGGATAAGCACCTACTGGTTAAATTTGCAACTTAGCTGAGCTTAATATCTCCATGACATCCTTTTATGATCTAGTGAACATTAGTTAGTCATGAGTTATTACCTAGTTGGGTCTAAACCTTTACATTTGTCTTCGAGAACTCACACATTAGGCTGATTGAAATTAGTTTATGACATTGGTCATAAACTAGTAGCTTGTTGTACTTAATCACATTAATGAAAAGATGACATGGATGGTTTGAGTAGGACCTCTCGGGCCACTCGCTTGTGGCATCTTGCTCTCATGTGAATGTGTAACTTTGTTCATAATGGTTGCGCACAAGTAAGTAAGAAAGCCGCAGAAGGGGATCTATATTAGCACATTTAGTCCACTATGATATTTGTAACTAGATATGTGTAAGGGTATGACAGCTAGCCCCAATCTCGACACATTTATAGGTTATGATACGCATCTTAGTCAAGACTATTTAATCTCCCATAAGTCAAAAGTTATGAGATGATTTTTGACATTGCACATATGAGGTCGAGATCAATTAGATAAGAGTTTTGGTGTTTTTAGTTTTGATCGAGGTAGCGAGTATCTATTTGAGTTGTTTTTTAGATAACTTTATGAAGAGAAATGGATGTTTAGAAAATTGATTATTCCTAATATTTAGCAACACAATGGTGTAGTAGAGATAAATAATAAATTATTGTTTATGTTAGGTGGATGATATCGCAATATGTTTCCCAATTAGGAATTGCACTTTAGTTTGTTGCCTATGTCCCTAACTAAGTGCCCTCCATATCAAATTTTACACTCTATTGGAGTAATAGGTTAGCGGAGAGCCATTTGTGGGCAATCTGTAACCATCAAGCAGCTTATCTTTATTTTACTTCTCATAAGGTTGTGAAGTTAAGACCTAGAGTTCTATGGCGCATTATTGTATCTGTCTTGTAAATGCTTAGGGTTATGTGGCACATTATTGTATGTTATCATGTAAATCCTCCGGGTCATGTGCTTATAGGTGAGCACCTTTGTGGGAGTGTAACTAAGTCACATAAAGTTTTCTTAGTAAAGGTGACGTGAATAGAGTTTTGAAACTCTATGAGATAGAGAATGCTAAGTATGTCGGTTTATATAGCCTAGTTGAGAATGGAAAGAAATTTCCAATATCCTAGGGATAGTGAGAGCGATGTGCCTACTAGTAGATTACTCCATTAGAGAAGAATACTCTACATTCTTAGTTGAGTGGTAGCGAATGTTAAAATTTTTCACATCATCACTGGGTGATTGAGAGGAAAACATTCATAATTATTTCTCAAGATGATAAAGAGCCTACGATAATGCCAAATGCTCTCTAGTCCCCTATTTTTGGAAAGTGGATTAAAGTTGCTCATTCTAAGACAAAGTTTTTAAGGATTAACCATTTCTAGGATTTGGTTGACTTTCCGCTGTGATGCAAAACTGTTCTAAAGTTATGCATGATTTGGATAGTCATTTTTTGAGACATAAGGCTCGCTAGATACTGAAAATTCGCACCATTAAGGAAGGTTTAGACCATGAGAAGACTTCATCCTGGAAGTAAGGTTACTTCGACTTAGGCTATGATTGACATGAGTTCAGAACTTTGATTTGTGGATGTTGTAACCTAACTTCTCGTTGGAGAATTAGATAAGTAGATCTGTATGCAAAAAGATAACTAGTTCTAATAAATCTTTTACAGCCTAAAAAAGTTATCTAAATAGTGGTTCTTAGATTTCTTTGAGCCATGATAGGCCAACGATGATCGATGAAGACCACTGAGGGATGATCAATGGTTCAAAAGAAGTTTTTCCTTACTTAGTCATTATGAGCCAGGAATTATAAGGTTGTCACCACCTAGGGTTGGCAGTCTTGTGGTTTAGACATGATAGACATGGGTGATGTAATTTATATGCTCGAATGTATGATTCTTAGAGATTGTTCTCAGAGAATTCTCGGTTTGTCTTTGATGAATTACATAAGGAATATTCTAGATATAAAATTCCAAACCCATTGACTTACCTATCGGTAAAAGCTAAAGCCTTAGCTATTAAATGAATCCTTGGATTGTCTTTGGGAGAAATAGATGACCTATATTTCTTGATCTGTTGTTGTGAGATCCTAAAGTACGTTATGTGGGCGTATTTGGCATGATGAGTGCTATCTTTTGTAAATGGTCAATTGAGTAGTTTAGACTTTGACCTTGCTCATTAGACTGTGGATGGATTCTTTACTGGTAGTGTATAAATTTGCCCTTTGTAAAATTCAATACGCTTGTTGGGTGTATCTTGAATGAACGCAAATTGGTCACCAAAATATATTTAGAGAGGTAATTGCGCAAGAAGTAGTGATCTTGAACCACATCATGTAAAGCACACATGGTGGATTCTGTTATATATGCTTATCGTAAGAGGTGCTAATAGGACTTATGTTTGGAATCTAGAATTGCGTAGACTGTGGTTATGTTTTTTCAATCGATCATTTTTTTTTTGGGTGAGATTATGGGCTATTGATGCTATTATGGTTTGTGTCATAATGATTAGCAGCTGATGAAATCATCAAGAAAGATTGTCTCACTCTCACGTGCAATCGCCCTTGGCGTTTAGGAGCGAGCAAGGATGAGACTAGTGATTTATTTTATTTGGAGCCAAGAGAGGCTTAAATAATCCACTATATGTATCGCCTTGGTTGTAACCAAGATGAGGTCGTGTTAAAGACCAAACATGGATGTTAGTACTCACTTTCCATGTTGTGCCTGTTATGATTAACCAGATGCGAGATCTCATGTGGCGCCTGGAAGGCAAGCAAATAGAGAATTCGAGTTAGGCACTAGAAAGCGATTAGACTAAGATCTGTATGGTGTATCGAGTATGATGTCACTCTTTGGACGAGTTACTTCATCGTAACATGTATTCATACTACATGTGTTTGGCGACCGAGTAATGAGGTGGAAGAGTGGATCCTTGTTTCCTTACCGTGTGAGTCTTACGTGTCATTATTTACATGACTTTTACTTATGTATCCTTTTATGACCTTTGACTACTTTCGTATGTTGCCTGTGGTCATGTATGATTCGGCCTTAAAGGACATCACTGGAAAAGTAGTCAATCCTAAACTAAATGGCATAAGGGCAAAAAGAAGATCATCTAGTAGTGCACCACTATTGTATATTCACTGCCGACAACTCATATCGCTCTGTACGAGAGGTGGATTGAGTGCGAATATATTGCAAGAATTGAGAGGGTCACGTATGCTCTTTTGAGGGATTAGAGATGTTTTTTGGATAGGTGTAATTAGATGGGTCTGGGATACATGAGACACTATTTTTATCTTTGAGTTGATGTCTCTATGCTGGCTCTTTTTAATTTTCTAGTGTAGTGCTCCACATGCAGGTATTCTCAGTAGTCACATGGTCCATTGGCTAGTATGATTGCGTTTATTGGATAGATTGAGATACAAAATGCGTGGTGTCATGCTAACGCATGTTCGAGTGGGAGATATTGGAAATTGGGTCGGGTTTAGAACCTGGGCCCAATTGGATCGCCCATTATGGCATGACCCGATTAGGAGAGATTCAAATAATCTTAATTGATTATATTTCAAGATATGAGATAATCTTGATATGGATAATTGTCAATATATTAGATGATAATTGTTAATTAGATATTATTGATATGAGATAAACATTATCTGGGATAATACATCTATCTTATGGGTCTCCTAACTCTCCTATATAAACAGAACTTGAGTTCTGTATTTGACACAGCAAAAATTATACGTTCACTCTTCCCATAAACCATTCCGCCTTTGTACTGTGAATAGTATGGGTAGTTCTCTAGTAGTTTTACTCAACTGTTGGGAATTATTCGAAGATGTCAATGGAGGCATGTGATTCACCCACGTGATCCATGGATTCAATTTGAGCATAAAAGGTATGCTTGAATTCGTTCATTTCCGCTGTGTATATAGTATACTAATTTCTACAAATATTATATGATTTTTTTTTTTGTAAACTGATTATGTGATCCGTGGCTTCAAATCGAACCGAACCGTATTTAAATAATTTGGTTTGAATTGGTTCCATGATGTTAATAGTTTGATTTGGTTCCATTTTTTATGGAACTACGGTCTTGGTTTCGTCCCAAATGGATCCAAACCGAACCATACTCACCCTTACTCAAGATTTGAGCCTTGTAAAAAAAATAAATTTTAAGTTTTCTATTTTATCAATTTAAATATCAATCTTTTGATTTGTTTTTTAATCAAAACCATTCGTCGATTTTTGTTGAGTAAAACCAACATAAAAGAATATTTTAGTCATTAAACTTAATATGGTATACATAAAATGTCTAAAATATCATTTTGATTGAGTTTAATGACTAAAATATTATTTTTCTTCCGTCTACTTTACTTAACAAAAATAGGCAAATGATTTTTAAAAAATCTAAAAAAAACTGAAAATATTGATTTGTGATTGTATTTCAATTTTAAATAACGAATGGCAATCCTAGTCAAATAATCAAAGAGAAATCGACACAATGATTTAACGTGGAAAAATCACAATTGAAGTGCCTCCAATTGTGATAAAAAAAATTACGGGTCAAAGCTACAAAACAATCGACTAAGAAGACAAAAAAGAATTATACAAGTGTACTCTCAATTACCTAGCGAATCCACGCCCGAATTAAATCGACCCCAATGTGCCTTTTTCAACACCGTCTTTACCTCGGAATTATCTTGTCCAACGTTGAATCCACAACGCTGATGTCGAGTCCACAACGATGAGCCACTCCGGAATCCACAAAAGTTTCAAGCTCAAGTTCCACGGAATCCATTGAAGAACAACTCCCTCTTTTGTGAATAAACGAAACAAACAAACCCTTGATGTTATTGATATGATATTCATAGATACATTGATTACTCTTAAATCATCAAGGAAATTTTCAGAAAGCACCCTCCAATATAAAAAAAAAACTTTGTATCTTGTTCCTCTCCAAAAATCTGGATGGGCAAAATACTAGAAATAGCGAACAACGCACTTTATATAAAACAGGATAGTGCAAACTACTCGAGCACACATTTCACTGCTCAAGTGATGTGACTAAAGGCAGTGTGAAACATATAGGCTGTCGCTTAAGTGCAACTTTCACCGCTTGAGCGGTAAAACTTTTTCTTCAGAAGTTCAGACGCTCTGCAAAAATACTGGATGGTCTATTTCTTCGCTCAAGTGCACAAATGACCACTTGATTGGTCAAACAACTTCGACTGCATTTTTGTTTTTTGTTTCGAGGGCGTTGCTCCTCGACCTCGCTATGGCGCTGCCTCGAACCCCCCATAGGGCACTGCTCCCTCGACCCCCGCAAGCTGACCGGGTAGCTCGATCCTCTTACATAGTCAGCGAAGTGGAAAACATAAAAGGATTAAGATCATACTCTGCTGCATAGGCACAATTCGGATTGGATTCGCGTCTAAATAAGCCTCAATGAAATAACAGATTAAATAAAATTACAACTAAAACGAGTTTTGTCAAACAAGATTGCTAATTACAAAAACCTAACAGATTCAGATTGAAAACAAATTGAAAATTTAAGATTTAAATTGATAAAATTTAAAACTCATAATTAATTTGTTATAAGAGTCAAACTCCAAGTTTTTCTTTTTCTTTTTTTTTCTTTTTTTTTTTTTTGTTGTTGGTAAATTCTCCTAATTTTTTAATTTATTTTTCAATCAATCATCCACCTATTTATGTTAAGTAAAATTGAGGGGAAAATATATTTTAGTCAATTTTTTTTAGATGGTGATATTTTAGTCATTAAACTTAGGGAAAAATATATTTTACACATTTTATATACATCTACTTTGAGTTTAAGGGAAATGCTTCCGTGTGCAATGCACACTGTATGTAACTCTATACAAAATTATTTAAATTTTCTCAAATTTACATAAGTGATTATACAAAAATACATAAGTTGAATACAAATTTGTATAAGTTCATGAAAACTTATGTGATTACGTGAATTTGTGTTAAACTTACGCATTTTTTCTGAGTATAATTACTATAATACTATTTTTTAATTAATTTTAATTAATAAAAATAGGGTGATGAAATATAAATAAGGACTTGTATGAGTGTGTTGGCTTATTTTACCAACGAAGGAAAATATCATAAATACGAGCGTACAAGCAAGGATTGAAAAATCATTACAAATTAAATTTAAGCCAATTATCAAGCGATTGTGTTGACGGTTCTTTTGCCTCAATGAAGAGGACTGCAAAATTGCCAAGTGTAGAGAAAATAAAAAAATTAAGAGAAGGAGGGAGACGGAAAAAGATGATTGAGTGAACAATTTGGGTGATTGAGTGAACAATCAAACTAACAATTAGTTACCTCTAGTAGAAAAATGCTTTGGAGCTCTAATTTTTTAGCTCTAAAGGTAGCTCTAATGAGTTGATAGTGGGCTCCACTCACAGTGATGTGATGTTTTGGTCTTGGTTTGTTTTTATTTTATTTTTTTTGTTCATTGCCACGTCATTAGTGCTCTATTAGAGTACCAAAATTAGTGGTATGAATCATTGCTGCCTCTAGTACTATGCTTTGAAAAGGAAGTGCATAAAATGCTTTGAAAAGGAAATGTTGAAAATAAATGCTTCGAAAAGGAAGTGCGTAAAATAAAATGCAGGAAATATAAATGACAAGAAAAATAGAAATCAATTGTCTTTAATTTGAGTTTGATCCTTTTACAATGTAGCCATGAATGGCTATTTGTAGGCAAACATTTGTAGGAAAAAAATTACCTAAAACTACCTAATCTTCCACCTCCTCCATTTCATACTCCATGATCTTCCATAACTTCCTTCAACCTCCACTTCATGCTCCATGTTCTCCACTTTGTTCTCCATCATCTTTCCACATTTCATAACTTCTCATAACCTCCAAATGAGTAGGAAAGTGCCACATGTCCTGCAATTATATAAATAATAAATAAAAAAATTACAGATTTATGGTGTCAACATTACCCCCCCTCGGCCATTAAAAATGATGTTTATTTGAATTTTTGAAGTGCCGAACCAAGCAGATGACTAATCTAAACAACAACATGCTTCGATTAATATCAACAAAGTTCTTCGAATGATATAATAGCACCAATAAAGTGCTTCGAATGAGTATGAAATTATGACTAGATGTCTCGAATTATATATATATGCCTTGAAAAGATATTATATATGTACTTCGAATCGGTATCAACCCGTTGAAAGAAATTAAATAATTTTATTTTACTTGTACTTCAAACACTTAGAAAACTTGGAACCTTTTGAAGTAGGTTGATGTTGCTTGCATTTAGAATCATTCAAAACCTCATATTTTCAAAGCGAAGCCAATATCCAAACATGATCCACCTTAAAAAGCTGTTACACATGCTAGCTATTATGGACTAGTAACAAGCTTCGAAGGTGGTGTAGATGACCAAAATCATCCTTCAAAGGTCGAAGGTGGTGACAAAGGACGAATTACATCCTTGGAAATACTTGACAAAGTTTCGAAGGTTCATAACCACCATTATTGTTTCTACAAAGCTTTCGAAGCTTACAAAATTATGGCAAAAAGGCTTTCGAAGCAACTTTTGGCCAACATTGTGGTTATTCAAATTTTGTATGCTCTGGTTCACACATAATTAATGAAAATATAATTTTGTGCTTCGAACCAATTATTAATTCTCCGAAGACACCAAAACCGTTGTTCTTCGAACTAACTTTTGTAGAATACTAGTTACATTTTCATGTAACAAATGGCTATAAAATTGTTTATCAGTAAAACCACTAATTATCATGCCAAAAATAGGCATTATTTGACAATTAATTAATTGTCATTTTACATATATTTGAAGGGAGGTACACATCCATGTTACATTTCAAAAGTATTTATTGATGTCATTAGTGGCTGTAAAATGATATTTCAATGAATACATATAATAACACAACCATTTATCCTTTGAAAAGAGGTTTAACAACCCTCACATGTTCTTAGTAACATGCTTTGAAGTGTCTTGGGACATGCTTAAAAAAAAATCACAAAACCAAATGGTAATGGTTTTATGGATTAACTAATAACCATATGTTTGGCCCAATATATTGCAATAAAGAAATATTATTTGTTAGTCATTCTATCAAAGTCAACGTTTGATGTGATCCACAAATCCAAAATGGATTTTGAACAACAAAAGTCATGATATAGTGTGACCATGAAAATTCATATTTTTTGACATTTTGAAAAATATTAAAAATTTTGAATTCATGAACAGTGGCTTGTTCATTATTCTTGACCATGTTTGGTTTAAAAACATGACTTTTGCCGAATTGATTTTCATAATTATTTGGCAAAGTAGACTATTTTTCCATGTTAGCCATTAATGGCTTATGAAAATCCCCCATAGGTATGTTATTTTCATGACTTGACTCTCTAAAAATTAATTTTTGGACCCCCCGAGCCATGCACGGAACATCATTCTTAGCCAAGCATAGAACATCATTCTTAGCCAAATTTGGTTCAAGAACGTGCTCTTTCGTTATGTTAATTTCATAATTTGGCTATTTAAAAACAAGCTCTTTAACCCCCGGAGCCATTGATGAAATTATATTTTTACTAATTTTAGTCACAAATGACTTGAAAACATTTTGTAAAACCCCACAAAATTCAGTCATTGAAGACTTGACAAGAAGGGTTGATAACTCATGTCTCCATTGGCAAATTTTCATATCAAGTTGATGAATTACTCTAATTAAATGGTGTATTTTTTCTTCTACCAAACAATATTGTAATGGATGGAAGTTTGTTTCATCAAGAACAAGGATCACTTCTTGAAGATTCAAAATTTTTTGTTTACGCCAAAAGATTTTATCTAGGCTATTTAGAATGGACGAATCTAATTTATTTTTTATTTCTTACACTTGACGTCTCATTGGGCGTGCCAAACAATATATGTTAGCTTTTTTGGCTTTTGAGGGTTAATAATGTAATTTTAAGCGTGTCAGCAAAGATCAGTAAGTCCTTACATAAATTTTAATTATCAACCAATTATTAGACGTGAAAATCCTAAGTGATTCGTGATTAGATCAAGATTAAAATATTCCAAATCCTAATTATTCAAAACGTGCAATCTAAATCATCAAGCACTTACGAAAGAGATTTAGATTGTTGTTTTTCTGAATAAACAATAAATCGACACAAACGATTTTTACGTGGAAAAACCACAATTGAAGAACCTTCAATTGTAATAAAAAACCACAGACGAAACGCCACTAATCAATCCACTACTGAAGAAAGAAAGATTACAAAGATAACACACAAATTACCCAACTCAGTCAATTTGTCTTCAAACCTTCTGTAACTCTTTCACCACGCCTTCGTCTCGGAATTGATTGATTTGAAGTTGAATCCACAACTTCGTTTGTCGAATAAACAACTACATACAAATCAAACTCGTTTGAAACTCCACGTTTGAATCTTCGGAATCCACCGAAGAGAACTCTCTTGAATTTAAAATAACAAACCCCTTGATGTATGTATCTTAGATCATGAGTGAAGAACTCTCTCAAAACATCAAGGAAAACTCGCAAAACTTTCAGCAGAAAACCTTAAACAAAACCCTAAGACTCTTTTATAAGATCTAGAAAAAGTAAAACCTAAAAACAACCTAAACAGATATATATAGGAAAACAGAGTTCGCGATCTCCGCTCGAGTGCAGGACAGCCTGCTCGAGCGGCTTCAATAAAATACATGTGCTCGAGCGCAAAATCACACATCTCAGTATTTTTACAGACTTGACAAACTACTGAGACATCCCATATTACGCTCGAGCGCCAATGGTTCCGCTCGAGCGGGAAAGACAAAAAACAAGGAAACATTACAACTCTTTCAAAACAAAGTTTGTACGAGGATTTGACAATAAAGAAACCTAACAATCTCCTCATTTGTCAATTCCCGGACAAAACCCTTCTAAACAATTTTCCTTAAACACATGCACTAGACACTTTAACAACCAAGAAAATAAAAAAAAACGAAACCCCTTTGTGATCCACAAACAACCCTACCATTCGAACAGTCCATTCAACATCCACCTGTGAAATAACACCTATGAAATAACAACCAACATACCAGAAAAACAAAAACTGTGGAACTTCATAAGAAGATAGCAATACATATATATAAAGTGAAGCATGATACTATATTCAAAATGATATCCAAAATGAAAAACAAACTGAATATACCATAACAAGACAAAGTATCCATCAGATGGTTTAGGACAAGAGTATATCAAACACCAAGTATCCCAAAGTATATCACCAATCCATCAATCCAAAAATTCCTCCCCCTTTTTTGGCCGGGAGACAAGGAAACAAACACAGAGATCATGCATCAGGTGGAGGCTGAGGCTGAGGCTGCTGAAGCTAAAGTAAGGAAATAATGTGCGCCAACTGAGTAGTAGTCTGGATGGCAGACTGCTCCAACTGCCCGAGGCGGCCATCAAATGCATCAAAGCGAGCATCCAGAAAGTCTAACCTCTGTGTCATAGCCTCCTCAAAATGCTGAAGCTGGTCATAAATGCCCGAGGTGGAACAGCATCCTCCTCACCACCAGCTGCGGCTGCATCAAACTCCGCCTCCTCAGCAAGTCCAGCAACTGTACCTGCAGAAGTATCAGCCCTAGAAGACTCCCCCTTGACATGTGCACAACTCTGGGAAATAGTCTTTTTAGTGAATGGTCTAGAGGGAAAGACAAACTCATCATCCTCAAAAACTGGAACCTCAAGTTGGGACAAGAGATGGTTGATCATACAACCATAAGGGAGACCTAACTGTTTGTTCCCAAAGACACCTATCATCTTGCGAATAATGAGGGTGGCAAGATCAATGGACATATGATGAGCAAGACAAAAAAGAACAAACCCCTGATCCTGATTGATTTCTGAAGAGTGTGTGGTCACAATAATGTTAGCACAAATAATGAGATTAAGCAGTCTAAACTCGGGAAGGAGTTCAAACTGTTTAATCAAAGAGCCCTTAAGCCAATTGCATGGAGCACCACACAAAACTTCGGCCACATTATTAAAGTCATATGTAGGACGAACCGGGAAAGGATAGTGTTCAGGAAACACTCGATCAATCTTAAGAAGCCCTCAAATAAGATCAGGAGTGACAGAGATGGATTTAGACCTAACCCAAGTGGTGAATGAAGGATCAATGTCACTGATATGCTCAATATTGCAGAAAAATTCTCTAACCTAGTCAAGATTTTGACGACCAGAGAAAGACAAAACCAAGTCTCCACCTAAGGGGTCAAACAAGGGACGGATGGGAATCGACTCGAAAGTATTGGGCTGGACATTACGTTCGAAGTGAACAGTCCAAGCCTCAAATGACTTACGGAATAATTTGGCATGTAGACTTTCGTCTTTTAGGAGCAAACATGATGACACCAAAGCACAACTAAACCCAAAACAGAACAATCCCAAAAACCAAATCAACAAATATGAGTAACTGAGTTAGAAAAAATATCTCAACCTAGCAAAAAACATAGATAAGGACAATAAGAAAACATATGGAAATAATAGTAGGATGAAACTCAAAAACACAAGGCATAATAGAGATGACAGATTTCAAGGCATAATCTCAAAGACAATCTCAAAGCATAAGAATGATGACATTATGAAGAAAATAAGGCTCTAATGAGAATCCAAAAACTTGCCATACAAAACAAAAAGCCCACCAAAGACATGAAAGACATGAGACCACCATGAAGATTATCAATGAGAAACCCTAGAGCTAATGACACTACAAACTACATAAAAAT
The DNA here is from genome assembly GCA_030407325.1 of Camellia japonica. Classification (NCBI taxonomy): domain Eukaryota; kingdom Viridiplantae; phylum Streptophyta; class Magnoliopsida; order Ericales; family Theaceae; genus Camellia; species Camellia japonica. The sequence continues at coordinate 153,872,002 of JAPPVO010000017.1, read as the reverse complement.
GCATGAAATCCACCATTAAAAGGAAACCAAAACTCAATGAGAGTGTGTGAGGTAAGGGAAAAAAAAAACTAAACACAAAACAAAGAAAAAACCCGAAGTCCAACCCCCACAAAAGTCGAAATTACAGAAAAAAATAGAGAGAAGAAGAGGGAAATGCTTACCAATGGTGAAATTGGCGATGAGAGAGGAAGGAGGGAGGTAAAATCGCGCCCAAAGATGTCGTAAGCCAAACCCTAGGGAGGAGAGACTGAAAAAGAGGGGGAAAAATGAACTAAAGAGTCGAGGGAAGGAGTTTTATACAAAATCAGTCCGCTCGAGCGTAATGGTTAACGCTCGAGCGTGGGACAAGGCACGCAGAGTCCCGCTCGAGCGCGAATAAGGACGCTCGAGCTCAAAAACACCCCTCACAGAACTGTAAAGCAAGGATGAAAAATGCTGCAAGGCAAAAAAACACGCTCGAGCATGGAACAATACACTCGAGCGGGGACCCTTTTTTTTTCCTTCTTTTTTTTTTTATAATTAAAACAAAAAACAACTAGGATGACCTGTAACAAGCAGGGAGTCCAAGTAAATGACTATACCACTAGGATAAAAGAATCTATCAGTCATGAGTCCTGAAAATTTGTAAAAAAAATTTGAAACACCAGGTCATGAACAAAACAGATAGAATTTAATCAAAGCCATAAGCAACATAAGAATGCATAACTCAGAAACACACATGAGAGCTCACAAATAAAATGTGTTTGTGTGTGCAATCCTTGAGAGCAACAAAGCTAGAGTTAATCCTCGTAGTAATCAGATGGCTGGACCTCCGACAAGAGTAACTGACCATCACAGAGAAAAGTCAAACCACTAGGAATCACGGGGTATTTGTTGAGTAAACGCGGAGGCTCCCCCTCAATCAATGATTTTTTTTTTTTGAACTTTTCTTTCTTGTGGGCACTCACTGGTGGCATGCACGCTCAAGAGTATGGAGACCAAACCAGAAAAGAATGAAATAAAAAAGGATGGCCTGGTTGGTGCCTCTGAGGTAGCATTTTCCTAATGCCCGGATTTCAATGAATTGAGGGAGAAACCATGGAGGTAAAAAAAAAAGATTGTAGATAGTTAAGAGACTCAACATCACCCATGATATACTAGTATAGGTCAATTCCTCTGAAAAAGTACAAGAAACACTGTTAGTGGTCCATAGAGAACTTTGATCACTTGTGCAGAAACCTCTGCAACAGTTTATCTCAAGGATGTGTATAGAATGAGATCATGAAGTAAATGAGTATGGGCATTCAGAATGAGTTATGAACAAAGAAGAATGAGATCTTGTAAGAAACCATGAGCAGTGTTCATATAGATAGTTGATGCAAAGATATCAAGACTCAATGACAATGAGATTATCACATCCAAGAACAATAAACCAACCACTCACACTCACTTTAAAGAACAGGAAACAGCCTAGTTACTAAGCACTACACCCAAGGTCTTTTTAAGAAACTCAAATCGAAGAAGATCAAGGGGTTTTGTAAAAATATCAGCTTTTTGATGCTCAGTAGGTACATGTTCCAAAACAACAAGGCCTTCTTCCACTAACTCTTGAATAAAATGATGACAGGCGTCAATATGTTTGGTGCGAGAGTGTTGGACATGATTTTTTGAAATGTTTATGGCACTTGTGTTATCACAAAAAAGAGTGAGAGTGTTCTGTTCTATCCCATAATCATGAAGCATTTGCTTCATCCACAACATTTGTGCATAACAACTCCCTACAGCAATGTACTCAGCCTCAACAGTCGAAAGGGAGATGGCATTTTGCTTTTTACTATGCCAAGAAACTAGATTATTCCCAAGGTAAAAACACCCCCCGGACGTACTTTTCATATCATTAGCACACCCTGCCCGGTTGGTATCAGAAAAACTAGTAATTTCAGCTGTAGTATCAGTAGAAAACGAAACCCCATACCCCAATGTCCCATTAACATATTTGATGATGCGTTTGACTGCAAGAAGGTGAGACTCTTTAGGACTGGCTTGGTAACGGGCACAAACACCGACACTGAAGGAAATATCAGGACGACTGGCTGTAAGATATAGAAGACTCCCTATCATACTCTTATAAAGGGTAGGATCTACATCAATTCCGGAGGAGTCTTTGGAGAGGTGAAGACTGGTGCTCATAGAAGTACGTACATGTTTGGCAGACTCAAGACCAAACTTTGACACAAGATTTTTGGCATACTTAGACTGAGAAACAAACATACCTGAAGGAGACTGTTTAATTTGAAGACCCAAAAAATAAGACAACTCTCCCATCATGCTCATCTCAAACTCATGTGTCATGCAATCCGAAAAATATTTCACAAGATGATCAGCAGTGGATCCAAACACAATATCATCAACATAAATCTGAGCAACAAGAATATGAGACTTAATATGTTTTACAAATAAGGTCTTATCCACACTACCCCTTTGGAAATCATTATCAAGAAGAAAGGTAGTAAGTCTATCATATCAAGCCCGATGAGCTTGTTTCAACCCATACAAAGCCTTGTCTAACTTGTAGACATGATTCGGACATTTAGGGTCGTCAAACCCTTTTGGTTGCTCAACATATGCCTCTTCTTTCAAGTACCCATTCAGAAAGGCACTTTTCACATCCATTTGAAACAATTTGAAGCCAAGAAAACATGCAACACCAAGTAAAATACGAATATATTCGAGACGTGCAACTGGGGCAAACGTCTCATCATAGTCAATACCTTCTACTTGAGTGTAACCTTGAGCAACCAACCTAGCTTTATTCCTAACCACAATACCATTCTCATCAGATTTATTTTTAAAGATCCACTTGGTACCTATCACATTCATGTCTCTAGGTCTGGGAACTAGAGTCCAAACGTTGTTACGTTCAAATTGACCTAATTCTTTATGCATAGCATTGACCCAACTATCATCTAGCAAGGCCTCTTTGAAATTCTTAGGTTCAATCAATGAAACGTAACACATATGTGATACCTCATCCCGAATCTGTCTTCGGGTTTTCATTCGATCCGATACACTTCCAATCACCTGTTGAGCTGGATGATTCAATTTCACCCTTGCTGATGGTTTGAACTCAGGACTTGCGGTGACAGAAGCATCAAGAGTGATGTCCCTTTGAGCACTTTTTGGACTTGAACTTACCTGTGAGGATGGTGCTGTAATAACCTCTTGTGATTGGACCTCAACTTCTTTTTGAATTTGTGGTTCAGTATCCAAGATTGGAGACTCACCATTGTCATCCTCATTTGTTGCTGGAGTAGGTGAACCTGTGTCATCTATAACCACATTGATTGATTCCATTAAAGAAGAAGTTCGCAGATTATAGACTCGAAAAACCCTACTGGTGGTTGAATACCCTAGAAAAATACCTTCATCACTACGGGAGTCAAATTTGCCCAAAGGCTCTCTATCTTAGAAGATGTAACACTTACTCCCAAAAGTTTTGAAGTATTTTACATTAGGTTTCAAACCCTTCCACAATTCATATGGAGTTTGTAAAGTGTCGGGCTTTAAATACACGCGATTTTTGACATAAACAGCAGTATTTAGGGCTTCAGCCAAAAACTTTGGAGGAAGTTTCTTACTAAGGAGCATGACCCTAGCCATTTCTTGAACAACTCTGTTCTTCCTCTCAACCACTCCATTTTGTTGTGGAGTAATAGGTGCAAAGAATTCATGCTTAATTCCATGCATATCATAAAAATTTGAAAACGAACTATTTTCAAATTCACGACCATGATCAGTTCGGATTCTTATGATACGCCCAATGGAAACACCCTGTTCATTTTGGATTTTAAGGACTAAGGCCTAGAAAGCATCAAATGTATCAGATTTTTCCCTCAAGAAATTTACCCACGAAAATCGAGTAAAATCATCAACAGTTAAAAAAATATATCTTTTACCTCCAATGCTTTCAGTGTGAGTAAGACCCATTAAATCCATGTGAACCAATTCAAGAGGACGTTTGGTTGTAAAGCTGTTCACCTTTTTATGAGGGGCACAAGTTTGCTTTCCAAGTTGACATGGTCCACACACATGGTTCAGATTCTTACCCAGTTTAGGTACTCCTCTCACAAGCTCTTTGTTGGCTATCTTAGTTAGGTCTTTGAAATTCATATGACCTAATCTTTGATGCCACAAATCAATGTTACTTATGATGGCAGAGTGACAAGTGAGATCATTAGTAGTAACAATCCCATAGCAGTTATCAGATGTGCGAACCCCATGCAAGACAATATTTTCCTTTTTATCCAAAATTTCACATTTATTTTTTGAAAACAATACTTCATGGTGGGAATCACACATTTGACTAATACTTAAAAGATTTGCTTTAAGACCATCAACAAGAAAAGCATTTTTGAGCTTGGGAAGACCAACAACACTTATAGAGCCCTTACCAATGACTCTAGAAGTGCCGCCATCTCCAAGGGTAACAATTCCTCCCTCATATTTTTCAAGGGAGGTGAAGTAGGATTTGTTACCGGACATTGACGAGAGCACCCACTATCAAGATACCACATGTGTGAGTCACATGCTTTTAGGGCCATGTAAACAACTAAACAAGTCAAATCCTCTTTTCTCACCCAAATCTTTTTGGTCTTGGTAAATGTCTTGGCGTTGTGAACACCCTCATGACTCTTGGTATTCCGCCTAGACATGTAAGGTTGTCTCCTAACCCAAAAAGTATTCGAATTTCTACCCTTTTGAGACACCTTACCAAACAATTCATAGCAATAAGGACGAATGTGGCCATACCTACCACAGTGATGACAAATAAATACAGGTTTTACCTCCCTTTTGTTGATCTTACCCCCTTTAGGTAGATGAAGAAAGGGACCACCCTGGTCTACCTTCAGCTTTCTCTTTGCTTGAGTCTTCAGGTCATGTGAAGTAGAGGCCTGTCCCTTGTGAGCTGTTGCACCATAGCCTAGCCCACTTTTGTCACAACCCATTTGTTGAGACCCGAGGATGTCTTCTAAAGATTTGGAACCTTTGTTCCACATGGCAATAGTGGCTCTAGCAATACGGAGTTCTTCATTTTTTTGACAGACTATCTCTTCCAATGTTGCTTGTGACATCTCAAGGCTTTCAAGCTTCTCTTCATATGTGGAATGCACCTTTAGAAGTTCATTCCTTTCAGTTTCACAGGATATAAATTTTCCACATAAGTCTTGCCTGTCACTTGAGATCTTGATGATATTCTGCTTCGCTGCTACAAGTTCTCCTTTCAGCTTGATATTCTCACTTTCACAAGCTTTGAGTTTGAGAGAGAGTTTGTCATTGATTTTGGACAAATTTAGAGATTCCTCTTGAAGCTTTTCGTAAGCTTGTTGCAGTTCATCACCATTAATCTCATCATTGTCTTCTGATGTTTCATCATCCTCTTTTTGCTCTTTATTCTTCTTGACCTCATCCAATCTAGCAACTAAGGCAGGAAAGTTGCTGGATGGTAGTAAAGGTGAATCTCCTCTTTCATGAAATTGGCTCAGAATTTCCCATGCATCTTTGGCCTTTGTGCAGTGAGCAACCCGTTGCTGTTCTTCATCAGAAATTGCCCCACGAATAGTAATCAAGGCTCTTGATTGCTCGGATTGTCAGCACTTTCTGTATCTTCTTCAATGGCTTGCCAGCCTTCTGGTCAAAAGCTCTCAGAAAAGCCCTCATTCTGATCTTCCAATACAGGTAGTTACTCCTATCAAAGGTGGGAGCATGATGCAGGTTCTGACCACGAGCTAATTCCGCTGGCTTTGGAAGAGGTTGAGTGAAAGTGGACCAAAATGCCATGAAAGCACTATCCCCGTCTTCTCCAGATTCAGGTTCTTCGGGTTCTTGCTCCGACCCGCTTTCATCATCCCAAGTCACAATGTAGACTTTCTTTCGATTCTTTTTCGATGGGCATTCAAGGGCAATATGACCAAACCCTTGACATTCATAGCACTTGACCCCTTGCCCCATTACAATCTTCTTTTCAGTTTTTGGAGCAAGTTTTGGTGGAAAAGTTTTGGGTTTTTTATTACTCTTGTCTTTTGAAATAGGGTCTCTAAATTAGGCTTCTTTTTCTTCAAATTTTTTTTAAACTGTTTAGTAAATATAGCCGTCATCTCAGACTCTAAATCAAATTCAATCTCCGGAGTTTTCGCAGTCTCATGAGCACTAGTGAAAGCCACACTATCTTTTTGTTTTTTCTTTGAAATCTAGTGGGCTTCATAAGTCTGCAAGTTTCCAACCAACTGATCAAGCTTGAGGGTATCAACATTCTGAGCCTCCTCAATGGCTGTCACTTTTGATTGGAACCTCTCGGGTAAAGACCTCAAAATTTTTCCAACAACTTTAGCTTCAGGAATTTTTTCACCGAGTGTGAAACAGGAATTCACGATATCACTAAGTTTTGCATAGAAATCATCAAACGTCTCATCTTCGCGCATAAAAAGGGTTTCAAAGGCGGAGGTGAGACGTTGAAGTTTTGACCTTTTGACTGAAGTAGTACCTTCATGAATCGTTTCAAGAATGTCCCAAGCCTCTTTTGATACCTCATACGTGCAGATACGACGAAACTCTTCAGGTGTGATGGAGCAAAATAGGGAATTGAGAGCCTTACTATTCTAACTCGAGTTTTGGTAATCAATTGTGTCCCATTTATCAAGGGGTTTAGGAATATCAACACCATCAATGGTGACAATAGGTTCACTCCACCCATAGATCATGCAGTGCCAAACTTTCTCATCGATGGATTTTAAAAACGCTCTCATACGAGCTTTCCAATAAGAATAGTTTGTACCATCGAGTAAAGAGGTCTATGGGTCGAGTTACGTTCACGAATAGAATCCATATCACTAGTCACACAAAATCACACTTCTATAGTTTTGATAAAAACAAAGAGTGACCTGCTCTGATACCAATTGAAAATCCTAAGTGATTCATGATTAGATTAAGATTAAAATATTCCAAATCCCAATTATTCAAAACATGCAATCTAAATCATTAAGCACTTATGAAAGAGATTTAGATTGTTGTTTTTCTGAATAAACAATAAATCGACACAAATGATTTTTACATGGAAAAACCACAATTGAAGAACTTTCAATTGTAATAAAAAATCACGGGCGAAACGCCACTAATCAATCCACTACTGAAGAAAGAAAGATTACAAAGGTAACACACAAATTACCCAACTCAGTCAATTTGTCTTCAAACCTTCTGTAACTCTTTCACCACGCCTTCGTCTCGGAACTGATTGATCTGAAGTTGAATCCATAACTTCGTTTGTTGAATAAACGACTACATACAGAATCAAACTCGTTTGAAACTCCACGTTTGAATCTTCGGAATCCACCGAAGAGAACTCTCTTGAATTTAAAGTAACAAACTCCTTGATGTATGTATTTTAGATCATGAGTGAAGAACTCTCTCAAAACATCAAGGAAAACTCACAAGACTTTCAGCAGAAAACCTTAAACAAAACCCTAAGACTCTTTTATAAGATCTAGAAAAAGTAAAACTTAAAAACAACCTAAACAGATATATATAGGAAAACAGAGTTCGCGATCTCCGCTCGAGCGCAGAACAGCCCGCTTGAGTGGCTTCAGTAAAATACGCATGTGACAAAACAAGTTTCCGCTGGAGCGCTAGAACATACGCTCGAGCGCAAAATCACACATCTCAGTATTTTTACAGACTTGACAAACTACTGAGACATCCCATATTACGCTCGAGCGCCAATGGTTTCGCTCGAGCGGGAAAGACAAAAAACAAGGAAACATTACAACTCTTTCAAAACAAAGTTTGTACGAGGATTTGACAATAAAGAAACCTAACAATCTCCTCATTTGTCAATTCCCGGACAAAACCCTTCTAAACAATTTTCCTTAAACACATGCACTAGACACTTAACAACCAAGAAAATAAAAAAAAACGAAACCACTTTGTGATCCACAAACAACCCTACCATTCGAACAGTCCATTCAACATCCACCTGTGAAATAACACCTGTGAAATAACAACCAATATACCAGAAAAACAAAAACTGTGGAACTTCATAAGAAGATAGCAATACATATATATAAAGTGAACCATGATACTATATTCAAAATGATATCCAAAATGAAAAACAAACTGAATATACCATAACAAGACAAAGTATCCATCAGATGGTTTAGGACAAGAGTATATCAAACACCAAGTATCCCAAAGTATATCACCAATCCATCAATCCAAAAATTCCTCCCCCTTTTTTGGCTGGGAGACACGGAAACAAACACAGAGATCATGCATCAGGTGGAGGCTGAGGCTGAGGCTGCTGAAGCTAAAGTAAGGAAATAATGTGCGCCAACTGAGTAGTAGTCTGGATGGCGGACTGCTCCAACTGCCTGAGGCGGCCATCAAATGCATCAAAGCGAGCATCCAGAAAGTCCAACCTCTGTGTCATAGCCTCCTCAAAATGCTGAAGCTGGTCATGAAAAGCCCGAGGTGGGACAGCATCCTCCTCACCACCAGCTGCGGCTGCATCAAACTCCGCCTCCTCAGCAAGTCCAGCAACTGTACCTGCAGAAGTATCAGCCCTAGAAGACTCCCCCTTGACATGTGCACAACTCTGGGAAACAGTCTTTTTAGTGAATGGTCTAGAGGGAAAGACAAACTCATCATCCTCAAAAACTGGAACCTCAAGTTGGGACAAGAGATGGTTGATCATACAACCATAAGGGAGACCTAACTGTTTGTTCCCAAAGACACCTATCATGTTGCGAATAATGAGGGTGGCAAGATCAATGGACATATGATGAGCAAGACAAAAAAGAACAAACCCCTGATCCTGATTGATTTCTGAAGAGTGTGTGGTCACAATAATGTTAGCACAAATAATGAGATTAAGCAGTCTAAACTTGGGAAGGAGTTCAAACTGTTTAATCAAAGAGCCCTTAAGCCAATTACATGGAGCACCACACAAAACTTCGGCCACATTATTAAAGTCATATGTAGGACGAACCGGGAAAGGATAGTGTTCAGGAAACACTCGATCAATCTTAAGAAGCCCTCAAATAAGATCAGGAGTGACAGAGATGGATTTAGACCTAACCCAAGTGGTGAATGAAGGATCAATGTCACTGATATGCTCAATATTGCAGAAAAATTCTCTAACCCAGTCAAGATTTTGACGACCAGAGAAAGACAAAACCAAGTCTCCACCTAAGGGGTCAAACAAGGGACGGATGGGAATCGACTCGAAAGTATTGGGCTGGACATTACGTTCGAAGTGAACAGTCCGAGCCTCAAATGACTTACGGAATAATTTGGCATGTAGACTTTCGTCTTTTAGGAGCAAACATGATGACACCAAAACACAACTAAACCCAAAACAGAACAATCCCAAAAACCAAATCAACAAATATGAGTAACTGAGTTAGAAAAAATATCTCAACCTAGCAAAAAACATAGATAAGGACAATAAGAAAACATATGGAAATAATAGTAGGATGAAACTCAAAAACCAAGGCATAATAGAGATGACAGATTTCAAGGCATAATCTCAAAGACAATCTCAAAGCATAAGAATGATGACATTATGAAGAAAATAAGGCTCTAATGAGAATCCAAAAACTTGCCATACAAAACAAAAAGCCCACCAAAGACATGAAAGACATGAGACCACCATGAAGATTATCAATGAGAAACCCTAGAGCTAATGACACTACAAACTACATAAAAATGCATGAAATCCACCATTAAAAGGAAACCAAAACTCAATGAGAGTGTGTGAGGTAAGGGAGAAAAAAAAACTAAACACAAAACAAAGAAAAAAACCCGAAGTCCAACCCCCACAAAAGTCTAAATTACAGAAAAAAACAGAGAGAAGAAGAGGGAAATGCTTACCAATGGTGAAATTGGCGATGAGAGAGGAAGGAGGGAGGTAAAATCGCGCCCAAAGATGTCGTAAGCCAAACCCTAGGGAGGAGAGACTGAAAAAGAGGGGGAAAAATGAACTAAAGAGTCGAGGGAAGGAGTTTTATACAAAATCAGTCCGCTCGAGCGTAATGGTTAACGCTCGAGCGTGGGACAAGGCACGCAGAGTCCCGCTCGAGCGCGAATAAGGACGCTCGAGCTCAAAAACACCCCTCACAAAACTGTAAAGCAAGGATGAAAAATGCTGCAAGCCAAAAAAACACGCTCGAGCATGGAACAATACACTCGAGCGGGGACCCTTTTTTTTTCCTTCTTTTTTTTTTTTATAATTAAAACAAAAAACAACTAGGATGACCTGTAACAAGCAGGGAGTCCAAGTGAATGACTATACCACTAGGATAAAAGAATCTATCAGTCATGAGTCTTGAAAATTTGTAAAAAAAATTTGAAATACCAGGTCATGAACAAAACAGATAGAATTTAATCAAAGCCATAAGCAACATAAGAATGCATAACTCAGAAACACACATGAGAGCTCACAAATAAAATATGTTTGTGTGTGCAATCCTTGAGAGCAACAAAGCTAGAGTTAATCCTCGTAGTAATCAGATGGCTGGACCTCCGAAAAGAGTAACTGACCATCACAGAGAAAAGTCAAACCACTAGGAATCACGGGGTATTTGTTGAGTAAACGCGGAGGCTCCCCCTCAATCAATGATTTTTTTTTTTTTTGAATTTTTCTTTCTTGTGGGCACTCACTGGTGGCATGCACGTTTAAGAGTATGGAGACCAAACTAGAAAAGAATGAAATAAAAAAGGATGGCCTGGTTGGTGCCTCTGAGGTAGCATTTTCCTAATGCCCGGATTTCAATGAACTGAGGGAGAAACCATGGAGGTAAAAAAAAAAGATTGTAGATAGTTAAGAGACTCAACATCACCCATGATATACTAGTATAGGTCAATTCCTCTGAAAAAGTACAAGAAACACTGTTAGTGATCCATAGAGAACTTTGATCACTTGTGCGGAAACCTCTGCAACAGTTTATCTCAAGGATGTGTATAGAATGAGATCATGAAGTAAATGAGTATGGGCATTCAGAATGAGCTATGAACAAAGAAGAATGAGATCTTGTAAGAAACCATGAGCAGTGTTCATATAGATAGTTGATGCAAAGATATCAAGACTCAATGACAATGAGATTATCACATCCAAGAACAATAAACCAACCACTCACACTCACTTTAAAGAACAGGAAACAACCTAGTTACTAAGCACTACACCCAAGGTCTTTTTAAGAAACTCAAATCGAAGAAGATCAAGGGGTTTTCTAAAAATATCAGCTTTTTGATGCTCAGTAGGTACATGTTCCAAAACAACAAGGCCTTCTTCCACTAACTCTTGAATAAAATGATGACGGGCGTCAATATGTTTGGTGCGAGAGTGTTGGACAGGATTTTTTGAAATGTTTATGGCACTTGTGTTATCACAAAAAAGAGTGAGAGTGTTCTGTTCTATCCCATAATCATGAAGCATTTGCTTCATCCACAACATTTGTGCACAACAACTCCCTGCAGCAATGTACTCAACCTCAACAGTCGAAAGGGAGATGGCATTTTGCTTTTTACTATGCCAAGAAACCAGATTATTCCCAAGGTAAAAACACCCCCCGGACGTACTTTTCATATCATCAGCACACCCTGCCCAATTGGTATCAGAAAAACTAGTAATTTCAGCTGTAGTATCAGTAGAAAACGAAACCCCATACCCCAATGTCCCATTAACATATTTGATGATGCGTTTGACTGCAAGAAGGTGAGACTCTTTAGGACTGGCTTGGTAACGGGCACAAACACCGACACTGAAGGAAATATCAGGACGACTGGCTGTAAGATACAGAAGACTCCCTATCATACTCTTATAAAGGGTAGGATCTACATCAATTCCGGAGGAGTCTTTGGAGAGGTGAAGACTGGTGCTCATAGAAGTACGTGCATGTTTGGCAGACTCAAGACCAAACTTTGACACAAGATTTTTGGCATACTTAGACTGAGAAACAAACATACCTGAAGGAGACTGTTTAATTTGAAGACCCAAAAAATAAGACAACTCTCCCATCATGCTCATCTCAAACTCATGTGTCATGCAATCCGAAAAATATTTCACAAGATGATCAGCAGTGGATCCAAACACAATATCATCAACATAAATCTGAACAACAAGAATATGAGACTTAATATGTTTTACAAATAAGGTCTTATCCACACTACCCCTTTGGAAATCATTATCAAGAAGAAAGGTAGTAAGTCTATCATACCAAGCCCGATGAGCTTGTTTCAACCCATACAAAGCCTTGTCTAACTTGTAGACATGATTCGGACATTTAGGGTCGTCAAACCCTTTTGGTTGCTCAACATATGCCTCTTCTTTCAAGTACCCATTCAGAAAGGCACTTTTCACATCCATTTGAAACAATTTGAAGCCAAGAAAACATGCAACACCAAGTAAAATACGAATATATTCGAGACGTGCAACTGGGACAAACGTCTCATCATAGTCAATACCTTCTACTTGAGTGTAACCTTGAGCAACCAACCTAGCTTTATTCCTAACCACAGTACCATTCTCGAATAAAGCTACGGGAGTCAAATTTGCCCAAAGGCTCTCTATCTTAGAAGATGTAACACTTACTCCCAAAAGTTTTGAAGTATTTTACATTAGGTTTCAAACCCTTCCACAATTCATATGGAGTTTGTAAAGTGTCGGGCTTTAAATACACGCGATTTTTGACATAAACAGCAGTATTTAGGGCTTCAGCCAAAAACTTTGGAGGAAGTTTCTTACTAAGGAGCATGACCCTAGCCATTTCTTGAACAACTCTGTCCTTCCTCTCAACCACTCCATTTTGTTGTGGAGTAATAGGTGCAGAGAATTCATGCTTAATTCCATGCATATCATAAAAATTCGAAAACGAACTATTTTCAAATTCACGACCATGATCAGTTCGGATTCTTATGATACGCCCAATGGAAACACCCTGTTCATTTTGGATTTTAAGGACTAAGGCCTGGAAAGCATCAAATGTATCAGATTTTTCCCTCAAGAAATTTACCCACGAAAATCGAGTAAAATCATCAACAGTTAAAAAAATATATCTTTTACCTCCAATGCTTTCAGTGTGAGTAAGACCCATTAAATCCATGTGAACCAATTCAAGAGGACGTTTGGTTGTAAAGCTGTTCACCTTTTTATGAGGGGCACGGGTTTGCTTTCCAAGTTGACATGGTCCACACACATGGTTCAGATTCTTACCCAGTTTAGGTACTCCTCTCACAAGCTCTTTGTTGGCTATCTTAGTTAGGTCTTTGAAATTCATATGACCTAATCTTTGATGCCACAAATCAATGTTACTTATGATGGCAGAGTGACAAGTGAGATCATTAGTAGTAACAATCCCATAGCAGTTATCAGATGTGCGAACCCCATGCAAGACAATATTTTCCTTTTTATCCAAAATTTCACATTTATTTTTTGAAAACAATACTTCATGGTGGGAATCACACATTTGACTAATGCTTAAAAGATTTGCTTTAAGACCATCAACAAGAAAAGCATTTTCGAGCTTGGGAAGACCAACAACACTTATAGAGCCCTTACCAATGACTCTAGAAGTGCCGCCATCTCCAAGGGTAACAATTCCTCCTTCATATTTTTCAAGGGAGGTGAAGTAGGATTTGTTACCGGACATTTGACGAGAGCACCCACTATCAAGATACCACATGTGTGAGTCACGTGCTTTTAGGGCCATGTAAACAACTAAACAAGTCAAATCCTCTTTTCTCACCCAAATCTTTTTGGTCTTGGTAAATGTCTTGGCATTGTGAACACCCTCATGACTCTTGGTATTCCGCCTAGACATGTAAGGTTGTCTCCTAACCCAAAAAGTATTCGAATTTCTACCCTTTTGAGACACCTTACCAAACAATTCATAGCAATAAGGACGAATGTGGCCATACCTACCACAGTGATGACAAATAAATACAGGTTTTACCTCCCTTTTGTTGATCTTACCCCCTTTAGGTAGATGAAGAAAGGGATCACCCTGGTCTACCTTCAGCTTTCTCTTTTCTTGAGTCTTCAGGTCATGTGAAGTAGAGGCCTGTCCCTTGTGAGCTGTTACACCATAGCCTAGCCCACTTTTGTCACAACCCATTTATTGAGACCCGAGGATGTCTTCTAAAGATTTGGAACCTTTGTTCCACATGGCAATAGTGGCTCTAGCAATACGAAGTTCTTCATTTTTCTGATAGACTATCTCTTCCAATGTTGCTTGTGACATCTCAAGGCTTTCAAGCTTCTCTTCATATGTGGAATGCACCTTTAGAAGTTCATTCCTTTCAGTTTCACAGGATATAAATTTTCCACATAAGTCTTGCCTGTCACTTGAGATCTTGATGATATTCTGCTTCGCTGCTACAAGTTCTCCTTTCAGCTTGATATTCTCACTTTCACAAGCTTTGAGTTTGAGAGAGTTTGTCATTGATTTTGGACAAATTTAGAGATTCCTCATGAAGCTTTTCGTAAGCTTGTTGCAGTTCATCACCATTAATCTCATCATTGTCTTCTGATGTTTCATCATCCTCTTTTTGCTCTTTATTCTTCTTGACCTCATCCAATCTAGCAACTAAGACAGGAAAGTTGTTGGATGGTAGTAAAGGTGAATCTCCTCTTTCATGAAATTGGCTCAGAATTTCCCATGCATCTTTGGCCTTTGTGCAGTGAGCAACCCGTTGCTGTTCTTCATCAGAAATTGCCCCACGAATAGTAATCAAGGCTCTTGATTGCTCGGATTGTCAGCACTTTCTGTATCTTCTTCAATGGCCTGCCAGCCTTCTGGATCAAAAGCTCTCAAAAAAGCCCTTATTCTAATCTTCCAATACAGGTAGTTACTCCCATCAAAGGTGGGAGCATGATGCAGGTTCTGACCACGAGCTAATTCCGCTGGCTTTGGAAGAGGTTGAGTGAAAGTGGACCAAAATGCCATGAAAGCACTATCCCCGTCTTCTCCAGATTCAGGTTCTTCGGGTTCTTGCTCCGACCCGCTTTCATCATCCCAAGTCACAATGTAGACTTCCTTTCGATTCTTTTTCGAAGGGCATTCAAGGGCAATATGACCAAACCCTTGACATTCATAGCACTTGACCCCTTGCCCCATTACAATATTCTTTTCAGTTTTTGGAGCAAGTTTTGGTGGAAAAGTTTTGGGTTTTTTATTACTCTTGTCTTTTGAAATAGGGTCTCTGAAATTAGGCTTCTTTTTCTTCAAATTTTTTTTAAACTGTTTAGTAAATATAGCCGTCATCTCAGACTCTAAATCAAATTCAATCTCCGGAGTTTTCGCAGTCTCATGAGCACTAGTGAAAGCCACACTATCTTTTTGTTTTTTCTTTGAAATCTAGTGGGCTTCATAAGTCTGCAAGTTTCCAACCAACTGATCAAGCTTGAGGGTATCAACATTCTGAGCCTCCTCAATGGCTGTCACTTTTGATTGGAACCTCTCGGGTAAAGACCTCAAAATTTTTCCAACAACTTTAGCTTCAGGAATTTTTTCACCGAGTGTGAAACAGGAATTCACGATATCACTAAGTTTTGCATAGAAATCATCAAACGTCTCATCTTCGCGCATAAAAAGGGTTTCAAAGGCGGAGGTGAGACGTTGAAGTTTTGACCTTTTGATTGAAGTAGTACCTTCATGAATCGTTTCAAGAATGTCCCAAGCCTCTTTTGCTACCTCATACGTGCAGATACGACGAAACTCTTCAGGTGTGATGGAGCAAAATAGGGAATTGAGAGCCTTACTATTCTAACTCGAGTTTTGGTAATCATTGTGTCCCATTTATCAAGGGGTTTAGGAATATCAACACCATCAATGGTGACAATAGGTTCACTCCACCCATAGATCATACAGTGCCAAACTTTCTCATCGATGGATTTTAAAAACGCTCTCATACGAGCTTTCCAATAAGAATAGTTTGTACCATCGAGTAAAGGAGGTCTATGGGTCGAGTTACGTTCACGAATAGAATCCATATCACTAGTCACACAAAATCACACTTCTATAGTTTTGATAAAAACAAAGAGTGACCTGCTCTGATACCAATTGAAAATCCTAAGTGATTCATGATTAGATTAAGATTAAAATATTCCAAATCCCAATTATTCAAAACATGCAATCTAAATCATCAAGCACTTATGAAAGAGATTTAGATTGTTGTTTTTTTGAATAAACAATAAATCGACACAAATGATTTTTACATGGAAAAACCACAATTGAAGAACTTTCAATTGTAATAAAAAATCACGGGCGAAACGCCACTAATCAATCCACTATTGAAGAAACACAAATTATCCAACTCAGTCAATTTATCTTCAAACCTTCTGTAACTCTTTCACCACGCCTTCGTCTCGGAACTGATTGATCTGAAGTTGAATCCATAACTTCGTTTGTCGAACAAACGACTACGTACAGAATCAAACTCGTTTGAAACTCCACGTTTGAATCTTCGGAATCCACCGAAGAGAACTCTCTTGAATTTAAAGTAACAAACTCCTTGATGTATGTATTTTAGATCATGAGTGAAGAACCCTCTCAAAACATCAAGGAAAACTCACAAGACTTTCAGCAGAAAACCTTAAACAAAACCCTAAGACTCTTTATAAGATCTAGAAAAAGTAAAACTTAAAAACAACCTAAACAGATATATATAGGAAAACAGAGTTTGCGATCTCCGCTCGAGCGCAGAACAGCCCGCTTGAGTGGCTTCAGTAAAATACGCATGTGACAAAACAAGTTTCCGCTGGAGCGCTAAAACATACGCTCGAGCACAAAATCACACATCTCAGTATTTTTACAGACCTGACAAACTACTGAGACATCCCATATTACGCTCGAGCGCCAATGGTTCCGCTCGAGCGGGAAAGACAAAAAACAAGGAAACATTACAACTCTTTCAAAACAAAGTTTGTACGAGGATTTGACAATAAAGAAACCTAACAAGACGATTGTGTTGAAATTCTTTCAGCCTCAATGAAGATGACTTTTACTGGTGGTTTTGCTCAGGAGAAAATTAAAAATATTGACAATAACAATAGATAAAAACAGTTTCATGAACTGAATTTCATTAAATAATAAGAACTTATAATGATACCCTCGCACTTCCATTGCCTCGAAGGATTTTATAGCAACAGGCAACTTGGAACTACTCCTAGGAATTGAAATGTAGTACAGGAATTGAAGAACTGGAAATGTAAAAACTGGAAAGAAAAATATAAAGTAAATAACTGATTTCTGGATCTGAGTCTTCTCTTCTATTTATACCCTCTAATGGTAACCGTCGAAGTGGTCTTCTAACCATCAAAATGCCCTTCCATGATCACTGGTCATGGCTTTGAACATTTTGCTTCCACGACACCATTCTTACAGTTGGACTTCCCTCCTAAATTTTAATTTGAATTGTGAGTAACCGTTGGGCCACGTCACCTTACGCCTTCTAGCTGCTCCAATGTTGCACAGATTCATTGTTACTAATATAAATTGCTACGTTTCTGTCGATGGTTGGAGATCTTCATTGATTCCCTAATTCACTCCTTATAATCCACGTGTCAGGCTGTGATAAGACTATACAAAATATATAGCCAACAGAGTGTTTCATTAAATTTCAATGGGTCCATTTGTTGGATCTATTTAGTACAGCTTATTATGAAAATTCATAATAACAAAACAGAAAGGCAAAAGCACCCTTCTTGTCTTTTAGATTATCAATTTTTTTAATTGATTTAAACTATTTCACTTAATAAAGTTGTATCAACAGTTGGAAACTCGTTCTATTGAATGGAGACGTGTAAAGTATGAAAATGAATATGAAATAATTGTTAATGGATAACCCAATATCATTGGTAATTAACACATGGTGTTCATAGGGAATTTCATGTATTGGGCTCCTTATGGGGATTCAATTCACACTTAAAAAATTATTAAGTATTCTTAAGTAGTGTTTATTTTGAGGGATTGAGGCATGGAATTGGACTAATAGTCTCTCGGACTAATAATCCATTATTTAGTTTAAAATTATTGCTCTGGGCTATTAGTCCCAAATATGTTGGACTATTGTGTCTCATGGAGTCCCAAATATGGGATTATGTGATGAAATGATCATTTTGACCATCTACTATTTAATTATGTATTATATTTAGTAAAATTCAATAAAATTTAAATGTCTCAATTTAAAAATAAAATAATTTTATTTAATTTTTATTGATGTTTTATTTATTTAATTTTTTAAAATAATATTTTTATAGATCTTTTATTGATGTTTTATTTAAAAATTTTGTTTATATTTTATTTAATTTCATTATTTAAATTTTAATAGATGTTTTATTTAATTTCATTATTTAATTATTATTATTTTTTAAAATAAATTTATTTAAAATTTTAATTAAAAAATAACATATATTTTTATTGATATTTAAGTTATTTAAGTTTTTAAAATAAATTTATTTAATTGTGAAAAAAATAAAATAAAATAAATTTTTATTTAAAGTAGCGAAAAATAATTAAAATATTAAATATATGTTTAATAGTGCTATTGCTTAGTAAATAATTGAAAAGGATAAAATAGTCATTTGAGCATTTATCATTATCCATAATATCCTAAACAATCATAGGATTCAATAGAATAGTTCAATCCAAACATCTAATCTCATGACTAAACAAACAAAGGATACAAATTCAGTTCAACCAAATAGTCCGGGGACAATGTATTCCATGACTAATAGTCCAATGGATTCCAATCCCCCTTATCCAGTCCGTCCAAACAAACACACCCTTAATTTTCAAGTATATCTTATTTAATTATTTAAAATTTTATTTTACTCTTATTACACCCTATTATTTTTCCCAAATTACTCTCAAGGTAAACCCAAATAATAAACAATAAACAAACTAAAAAAAACCAATTATTTCAAAAACTTTTCAATACAGAAAATAATTCTCAAATACAGGAAAAAAAAACCAAACTTATAAGCCCATAAGTATTATAAATACAAAACAAATCAAACTTTTACATAAGTATTATAAAACTTTTCAATACAGGAATTTTTTTTTTTACATTATAAATTATCTACAAGAATGCTCGTGAAAAAGTAAAAACCAAACTTATAAGCACATAAGCATCATGCATTAATAAAAAAGAGTAATTCTCAAATAATGTACTATTTAAATGATAAAATAAGAATAACTCCAATAATATATTATTGTTAGTCTAACTACTGGGCCCTTTAATTTTTACCAAAAAAATGATATAGAAAATAATTGGTGATACTCTACAAAAATTGTGAAATCCTTTTATATGAATATTTATCTCCTTTTTGATGGATTGTTTTAAAAAACTATTTTGATTATTACTCTCATCTATTATTTGATTTTGTTCAAACTTTTTTCTAGGGTTTAGGGTTTCAAATAATAAAAAAACAATGACGTTGATGATGATGGTGAGTTTTGGTAGGGTGAATTGGAGTTTTGGATGGAGGAGAATCTCTTAGAAAAAAAGATTCATAGATTTGAATAGGACTTACTGATTATGGTATACCATGAAGAAAAAAAAAATTATTTTAAAATTTAATATGAGTTGTCCTTATTAATAAATTCATATTAAGATATAATCAAAATTAAAAATTAAAATTTATAAATTTAAATTGAGCCTACTGAGTGATATTTGAGTTTAAATAGAATTCCCCGCTCCTTATATATCTAGAGCTGTAATCGAGCCGAGCCGAGCCGAGCTTCACTATGTTCGAGCTCGGCTCGTCCTATTATGAAGGTGTTCGAGCTCGGCTCGAGTTCGAAACGAGCCTAAATATGTAAGCTCGAGCTCGGCTCGCCTAAAATTTACACAGCTCGAGCTCGGCTCGTTATGGCTCGTTAGCCAAGTAAACCACCAAAAACATTTTTTTGAGTTATGGCTCAAGCTCAAGCTTAGCTCGAGCTCGGCTTGAGTTATGGCTCAACCACCAAAAACAGAAGGAATGGAAGGCCACTGGCTTCTACACTTATAAATATAGAGCCCGTCCCTTTTGATTTTCTAACAGAAGCGATGTGGGATACTTTCCCTTGTGCCTTGAGAAGTTTGTTTGGGCTGTCCCACATCGAATGACAATGAGCGTGTGTGTGGGTGAGATCATTATAAATTGTCTTCCATTTGCTATTCTTTGCTGGCAAATTGGCAATGCTTTGGTAAGGCAACGTGGATAATATAATTAATATAATATAATATGGACAATATAATTAATATAATATAATATAAAAATATTTTATTATAATTTATTATAATATAAAAATATAAATTAATATTTATATTTTTGAGCTCGCGAGCCTATTCGAGCCGAGCAATAGTAAGCTCGAGCTCGGCTTGTTTATTAATCGAGCCAGAAATTTAAGCTCGAGCTCGGCTCGTTTATTAATCGAGCCGAGTTCGAACGAGCCTTAACGAGCCGAACTCGAGCTTGTTCATGAACAGCTCGGTTCGTTTGCAGCCCTATATATATCACAAAAGTCCAACCCATGAAATGTTGCTTCCATTAAGAGAAAGGATCATTGGCCCATTAATTTTCATGATTGAAAATTATTAAATAAGTTTTACAATGAGGTTTAGTTAACTTTAGTAATTAACTTTAAAGAAAAGAAATGTTGATATTGTTGAAATATGGTAGGTTTCTAACATACTTGTCACGTCCCAATTTTTAATTATTCGAAAATATTACCAAAAGTATGTAAATTAGGTCAAAAAATTTTTTTTTAAAAATTACAAATGTCTATTACCCTTGAGTAATAGGAACATAATAGCACATGTCTCTCTCATGATGAATACAACAATAATAACAATATATGCCAAGCTCCCGCTATGGAGTTACAAATAAATAATTACAAATATCAAGGTACAAAGAGATTACACACAAGGTATACATGACTTCCTAATCCTTCAACCAATCAATCCGAAATTCTCTTCCTGTAAAAAAAAAATAAATAAAACAACAAGGGGTGAGCACAATTGCCCAGTAGGAATCTCACAGTTTTAAAACAATAACCATCCTATAGATAGAAATGATCATACATGCAAGGTGATACCATATAGTAAATGACGTTTTGTAATTTGAAAATATCATACGTAGAGTACCTTTTTTCTCAAAATTTAAAATTCATTTGAACATTTAAAGAGAACCTTCAACCATCAAAACTATCACTTTTATCAGAAAACCATAAATCCTTTTGGAAAACAAATATATTTAAGGAACAACATCATTTTAAATTTATTAACCCATTCTGAAATATTCCTTATTAAATTTCCATTTTAACATTCCTCTTTTTATTTCCATTCACCCATTTTACTAGTTACCTTTATTAAAACTCTATACCTCAAGTTCATGTTCCCTTAATGCTCAAAACAACTCTCATGCACTCCATTCTTACCTGTCAATCCTTTATTGCTATAAACCTTTAACGTAGAAGTTCAATAACAATTACATCACATCCACATTTGCATTACCAACTATAATTCAACATATCACAACTATATCATATCCACATGTGCGTTATCGATCATAATTCAACATATCCCTAGGATAATAAATCCTTTTAATTCAATTCCTCAATTAATCATAAAACAAAATTTTTAATCTTTCCTTATAGATACAAACAACCGGGTGAGTTCTTTATCGGTAACCCCTTATACAATTACCATTTCATTATCCATTCTTTTCAAATAATTTCTGTGGGGGCTGAATATCGGGAGACGTAAAGAGGCCGAATAGTTGTGTCACGACCCAAACCCGCCCCTATAGGTTTAGCGACGTAACCGGCCAGTAATCCGTGGATTACCTACGGCCTCCGAAGACATTAACAAATATTAAGGGGCTGCGGAAGCAATAATGTAAAATAAACAAGGTCCAATGAGCTGTGATGACATACATGGGACAGTAAATTTTTAAAACTTATTATATACATAAACATGCTAGTCAGGTACACCCATATGTACAAAATATTTACATAAGTACATCCCAAGATTCAACTTAACAAAACAAGTACAAAGACTAGCATGAGGTGCAAAACTGCCATAACATCAGGCCTCAGGTGGAACCTCCTCGGGAGGCGCAACAGGTGGCTGACCAAAACGAAACAGAAGGCCATCAACTCTGGCCAGGGTCTTGTGCCGGCTCACCTACATATATAATATAAACTGTGAGCGAAAGCCCAGTGAATAATAACAGAGTAAAGGTTTTAATGAATGATGTCCATCACAGAGTTAGAAACCAGAGTTATTATTAGAAACACAATCTTATCAACAATAGAGTCTTATGCATATTCAGATTTTCAAATCAGAAATAGATTCAGATACAGGCTCATAGTCATAATCATATTCAGATTTTGCATAAGATCATATGTGGTATACCCATTAGCTATCCGATCAAGTAGGTCTAAAGACCACAACAAGTAGGTCCGAAGACCACAACAAAGTTGGTACCAACAACCATAAAGGTCCATATCTTGCGTGCAAGTAGCCACGATATTGTTTCCCCTGGGCGAGGGCCATAGGCCACGGTATTGTTTCCCCCGGGCGAGGGCCATAGGCCACGGTATTGTTTCCCCCGGGCGAGGGCCATCTGGACTAAGGGTGCCACAATTACTTTTCAGAAAAACGGGACATTCATTCATTCATTTCCAACATATCATAGCTTTTCCAAGAATCAGTCATTTCGTATCATAGTATATAGAAAGTACATAACATTGAACATAACTTTACAAAGTTATTACTCACAGTGGGCGTTGATACAAGTAGACGAAGTCAAGAGGGTCAAACAGGTTGCGGCACGTGACCTACATAACACATCACGGATACACACTTTGAAACACGCTCTCCAATCGTACAAAACTTACATCAACGATTCTAAGTGTGTACCTAACCCCTTACCCTTAGTATGGAGTCTTAATCATAGCCTAGGAATGCCTAGGATGGAATGAGGGTGCAAAATTGCCTTAGAAAACATTTTTCAAAAGTTGCTGAAAATAGGAGCCTCGCTCGAGCGAGCCTTCCTTCGCTCGAGCGAGCTTCCAAAATCAAAGGCTTCGCTCGAGCGAGAAATCCTTCGCTCGAGCGGTCTGTCGAAACAATAAAAATACTAGATGCTGCGATTTTACGTGCGATGGTCGCTCGATGGTCGCTCGAGCGGAGCCCTGGACAAAGGTGCTCGCTCGAGCGAGGAATCCTTCGCTCGAGCGAGGAAGCCAAATTGGAATTTCCATATTTGCCTTCCAAGTTCGAACCAAGCATTCTTCAACCAAAAACTCAACCTCTTGGGCCCAAATTCTAGAAAAACACTTTAAACACATAGTATATCAAGTTTCAAAAGCCAATTTGTAAATTCAAGAGCCAAGAGTGAGTCAATTTGAGCATCATTTCCATAAATCTTCATAAACAAAGTTTAAACCAACATGCAGGAACTCAATTGAATTTCAAAGCTCCAAACCATGATCAAATGGCCAATTTGGTGGAAAAACATGATGAATACATGGACTCTAACAAAAATATGGGCATGCATGTCAAGTTGTGATGAAAACAAACTCAAATGGCAAGAGTATAAACATGCATGCATAATATGCTACCCAATTCCACAATTTCAAGCTAAATCTAGCCTCTAATCTCCAATGGGTCAAGAAATATACAAAAACTTGTTCAATTGCATGAATGAAAGGATGAATTCCTACCTTAACTCTTCAATTCCAAGCCTAGGAGCTTAATTCTTCCAAGTTGCCTACAATTTCCTCTAATTCCAAGCAAATCCACAAAATGAACTCAATTCTCTCCTATTTCCTCTCTTGGTCGGCTAGTATAAGGAAAAGGGCTGAGGAAATGGTTTTTGATCAAGCATGTACAAGTCTCTAAGTGTGTGAGGTAGTGGCCCACTTAGTGGCAAGTTTGGTAAATAAGTCCAAGTTAGCGATTTATCACTATTTAATCTACTTAAGTCATACCTAAACACATTTCAGATAAATATACCATAAAATCACATAAAATCCAACTAGTCTAAAACACTAATCAATTTCGGAATCGGGTGCCGATAAGGCTTCCGAATTGCGAATTAAAGTTTCAAACACGAATAGATGTTTCGAAACTGAACAGATAAGAACACATAATTCATGCAATGCACATGCAATTATTTCCAGATTTTTCCTTAATTATTATTAGACATAATTATGTTCTAATTAGTGTTAATCAGGGTCGGGGTTATTACAAGTTGGACCTGGAGAGTCGAAATTCATAGATCGCATTCGGTCCGTCTTATACATATAAATCCAGAGGTACCCTATTAGGCCAAATAACTAGTTGAGTAAGGGCCCGAGTGAAGAGGGGTTTGCAACAAAAGGAAACGAGTAAATAGTTATATGACGAATTGAAGGTGGGCCCAGCCCTGAAGCCCAAGAAAGAAAAGATATAAATGGAAGAATATCATCCAGAGAGAGGTATGTGAGAACTAATACTTTGAACTTAAGACTCAAGCTATCACAAGAGGATACACTGACTTGTCCGTCAGAGTGCTAATTCCGGCACCCCCGACCGGAGTGTTTATTCTTTTTCAGGTTACCAGCTGAGGGTCTCGACCGTCACATTGGATCGGAAGAGTATTTCCAAAACCATTTCTCCACAACTGGCGTCTCTGTAGGAATACTCAACTACATCCATGGCAGGCGTAACGGAAGATCCTCCGATAGTCGCTGACGAAACCGACCAGAGAGATGACCTCACTCCAACAAACATGCTGGGACCGGAGAACATCACCACGAGACGCATCTTGAACTTCGACTCCGTTGCCTATATTTCACCCTCAACTTCAGCACATGAGACAATGCAAGTGATCATAGAACAAGCGAAGCAAAACGAACAGAGGTTGGAAAACATGATCGCTGAGAACGAGTGCCTCCGTCAGGACTTGGCCTTGGAAGTAACAAAATCCAATCAAGCTACACGCCAAGATCCGAGACGACCTCTAAGAGCGGGTGGTCGAAGACCTCGAGTTCGGAGGCAATATAGTGACAACGACTCTGACTTATTATCCCCAGAGCCCAAAAAGAAGGGACGACTCGAAACTACCAGTTCCTTTGAAGAGAGTCCACGTGCAAGGCATAAGCGAAGACGAAATGGTTCGGACGAAGAAGACCAGCACGATCCCTTTGTGCGATGGATCGCAAAGGCAGTATTACCCAAAAAGTTCAAAGCCCCGTCATTCACCCTGTACGACGGGAAATCGGACCCCACTGATAATATCCGTCATTATAAGCAAGCCATGACGCTGCATGCAGACGACGAGGCTCTCATGTGCAGAATATTTTCGAGTAGTTTGGGATCACTAGCCGTCAGATGGTATTATAAGTTGGAGCCGGCGTCGATTAAGAGTTTCCATCAACTACAGAAATCCTTCAGGACAAGATTCATCACCAACGAGGTCCAGCCGAAGCAAACCGACTCTTTCTGGGCAATGCAGATCCAGCCAGGAGAAACCTTACGAGCGTATTCGACGCGCTATTAGGAATGCTTTAATCTTGTCGATGATGCTTGCAACGACTCCATAGCCATTACCAGCCTTTAAAATGGGTTTGCATCCTGATAGTGCTCTCCGCAGTTCCTTGACTAGAAGACCCCCCAAAACAGTCTGGTCGTTGATGAAGAAAGTCGAGGAATACTGCAAAGTGGAAGATGACACCTTGCGGGTTAAAGCCGTAAACATGGACAACAAGACGGCCCCTTCTGAAATAGCTCAGCTGGTAAATTCTGTACTACCTCAGAGCCCTGAACCACGGCATCGGGCTAAACGAGACAAGAGACAGGATTCTCGCCGATCAAACGACCAATGCTCCCACCGAGCTAATGAACAACTTCAAGTAGATAGCAGGCGCATAAGGCGCGCAGACAAGAAATATACGGAGTTGACAGAGCTGATCAGCGCGGTTATGTCTAAAGTCCAACACCTTCCGTTCTTCAAATGGCCGTCCAAAATGGTGGGACCTCCCGACACGAGAAGACGGAATAGGCAGTGCAAGTATCACAAGGACCACGACCATGATACTAAGAGTTGTTATGCATTGAAGGATCACCTGGAGGAATTGGTAAAAGATGGTCGGCTACAACAGTACGTCCGAAAATGTAACTTAACCAAAACAATAGCCTTACGGCAGGATTCACCTCTACTTAGCGTGATCCACATGATGTACAGCCTGCCAATGACATCCGTAGTGCATACGATTCAGTTGCATCCTGACCCTTAAAATCAACTCACTTCGGCTAAACGGCCCCATGAAGCTGCGAGCATTGCTTTTGATGATTCAGATTTGGCCGGAGTGACACTTCATCACATCGATCCCTTGGTAATCAAGTTACGCGTAAACCGATTCACCGTTGAGCGCGTACTCATTGATCCGAGGAGCACATCGGAAGTTATGTATTACAAGATATTCACCAAACTCGACTTCACCGAATCAGATCTTTCTCCAGCTCCTTATCCATTATTCGACTTCAACGCTAATCCAGAATACCCGTTGGACAAAATCACACTACCAGTTCGAGCGGGCTCCCGAACAGTGGATGTGGAATTCTTAGTCGTCAAGCTGCCTTCGCTGTATAATCTCATCATGGGGCGAACTTGGTTGCATACCATGCAGGCCGTGCTAAGCACCTATCATCAACTGCTCCACTTCCCGACAGAACGCGGCATTGAGCAAATCCGTGGCTCCCAAAAATAGGCACAAGCATGTTATCTCCTTGCTGCAAAGACACCAAAAGAGTTGAAAGTGAATTCTATTGAAGTGCCGGATCGAGAGAGCCTCGACGATGTTGGGCGGCTCCCAAGTGAAAAGGCCATGGAAGCCCTGGATCGAGTTGAAATTGACGGAAACCCAGACAGGTTCTTCATGGTCGGCGCCTCCCTGAATAAAGCCGACAGGCAGCATCTAATTTTCTTCTTGCTCGGCAACCTTGATGTATTTGCATGGACACCATATGAGATGCCGGGAGTGGATCTGTCTGTTTCACAGCACCGCTTAAACTTTGACCCTAAATGCAAGCCGATTATTCAGAAAAGCTGGCTGTCAGCCGCAGAGCACACTACCGCCGTTGTTGAAGATGTAGACCGGTTGCTTAATGCCGGGGCAATCAGGGAAGTGACATACCCTACATGGCTCTCGAATACTATGGTTGTGAAGAAGAAAAATGGGACTTGGCGAGTCTGCGTTGATTTCACGGACCTAAACAAAGCCTGCCCAATGATTGTTTTCCCCTCCCCAGAATAGACTAACTTGTTGATGCTATGGCACGTCATCAGCGTATGAGCTTCCTCGATGCTTACAGAGGCTACCATCAAATTGCCATGCATCCGGAGGACCAAGACAAAACTGCATTCCTCACCCCAAGAGGAACCTATTGCTATAAGGTTATGCCTTTTGGGCTGAAGAATGCAGGGGCAACTTACCAAAGACTAGTCACTGCCATGTTCAAGGAGCAACTCGGCCACACTATGGAAGTGTACATTGACGATATGGTGGTTAAGTCTAAAGAAGAGCAAACTCATCTAGTCGATCTGGAAGAGACATTCGGCATTTTACACAAATACAGAATGAAGTTGAATGCTTCCAAATGTGCATTTGGGATCAGTTCTGGCAAATTCTTGGGTTACATTGTCAACCACCGAGGAATCGAAGCCAACCCGAAGCAAATCACAGCAATCTTGGAACTCGGCTCCCCTCGATCGGTCAAGGAAGTTTAGAAATTGATGGGGATGGTCGCCGCACTCAACAGGTTCATCAGTCGTTCCATGAACCGCTGCCGACAATTCTTTTATACTCTACGGTAGGGTAAAGCTTTCGAATGGACCTCTGAGTGCGAAGCCGCTTTCAACGGTCTGAAGACTTATCTTCGATTAGTTCCACTATTGATAACACCATCGGTAGGCGACCCGTTTATTTTATATTTGGCTGTCTCCGACCGGGCCGTCAGTGCCGTACTATTAAAGGAAGAGCTTGGGGAGCAGCGACCAGTGTATTATGTGAGCAAGGCAATGGTTGACGCCGAAACACGTTACCTTCCGTTGGAAAAACTGATCATAGCCCTCGTCATGGCAGTAAGAAAACTGATGAATCACTTCTAGGGGCATAGCATCGGGGTACTAACAGATTAGCCCCTCCGGTCAGTACTACGTAGTGCAGAAGCATCAGGGCGCATTTCAAAGTGGGCTCTCGAACTCAGCCAGTACGATATTCAATTTTTGCTTAGAACCTCAATCAAGGGGCAAGTACTTGCTGATTTTGTGGCCGAATTCACAGGGGGTCTTGCCGACTTCAAGTCTGAACAAATTCTACCCAAGCCGAATTGGAGAATTTATATTGGAGACATTTGGCAGTTGTACTGTGACGGATCATCCAACCAACGGGGCAGTGGAGCCGGAGTAGTAATCATGGCTCCTGACGGCGCAATAATTGGCAGGCCGTCAAACTCGGCTTCGAAGCATTGAATAATAAGGCCGAATACGAAGCCCTGTTAGCCGGTTTGTGGAATGCACACCTTCTGGGTGGCCGGCGTTTGCTTGTATTTTGCGATTCAAAACTGGTGATCAATCAGCTGAAGGGGGAGTACGCGGCAAAAAACGACCGTATGGCAGCTTATATGAAAACGGAAAATTCATTGCTGGCAAAATTTGACCATCACGAATTGAACCAAATAACCCGTGACCAAAACACACATGCAGATGCCCTGGCTTGCCTAACCTCCGCCATTAACTCAGAGATTAAACGGACCATTGAAGTAGGTTTCATCCCAGAGCCGAGCATTGGCCCTTCTGAGGAAGTCCAGGTCAATGTCATAGAGTCAGGACCAAGTTAGATGGACTCCATTGCTGCATTCCTGTCTTCTGAATAGCTCCTAGTGGACAAGAAAGAAGCGCACAAGCTGCGAAACAAAGCCCTGCGATACTACTTGGATCCGCAAGGAAAGCTTTATAAAAAATCCTTTTCTGGTCCATACTTGGAATGCGTCCATCCGGACAAAGTCGAAGAACTTCTAACCGAAATATATGAAGGCAGTTGTGGCACCCATTCTGGCAGGCGCTCTTTGGCTCATCGAGCTGTGACACAGGGGTATTACTAGCCGACAATGAGAGTCGATGCCGAATGTTACGTAAAAAAGTGTGAACAGTGCTAGAAGTTTTCTCCTTTGACCCACCTGCCTGCTGAAAGAGTTAAGCTCTATAACTAGTCCTTGGCCGTTCTTCCAATGGGGACTTGACATCGTCGGACCACTACCTCGTGCCTCGGGTAACAAACGATTTTTGATTGTCGCGATAGATTATTTCACAAAATGGGTAGAAACGGAGGAATTAATGTACATCCGAGATACCGACGTGAAGCGTTTTGTATGGAGAAATATCATAACACGATTCGGCATTCCAAGAGCACTTATTTCAGACAACGGCACCCAGTTTGATTGCGGTGTCTACAGGGAACTGTGCAGCAAGTATGGTATTCGGCCCTATTATTCCTCCTCGACTTATCCACAGAGTAATGGCCAAGCTGAAGCCTCTAACAAATCTATTTTAGATGGTATCAAGAAGAGGCTGGAGAAAGCTAAAGGAAGATGGGTCGAAGAGTTGCCAAGTGTATTATGGGCTCATCACACTACTCCGAGGCGGTCCACTGGGGAGACGCCATTCGCTTTGTGCTTCGGAACGCAAGCAATCATCCCTTTGGAGATCGGCCTCCCAACCTTGAAATCAACAGTTTTTGATTTGGGCCGAAACGACATGATGTTGGCCTTGGATTTGATTCTAATTGAAGAACAGAGAGACCGTGCCCTTGCATCCATGGCACGGTACCAGCAGCAGCTTGCTAAGTCATATAATCAGCATGTTCAACTGCGCTGCTACACACCAGGAGAGTTGGTCTTGAAGAAAGTGCTTCCAGCTGCCAAGAATCTGGCCGACGAAAAATTGGGTCCTAACTGGGACGGCCCTTATCAGATCGACTCAGTCGCGGGAGTAGGGGCATATCGGCTCAAAGACATGTCTGGGAGAAGTCTGCCATGGCCTTGGAATTCCACGCATTTGCGTAAATTCTATCATTGACCCGACTTGTGGGGCATGATACTTGTTTTGAATGGTTCGCCATGTACATATTTCACTTTTGCAATGCAAAGTTTCCCATTTTCTCATCGCGCAATTCAGTTCAGAAGTCTCCGGATTTGAAGCCCTATTGGTACATGACACTTTTGGGCCGATTAAGCCTCCGGATTCGGAGCGCCTTTCGTGTATCACGATTGGCCAAGATAAGTCTCCAGATTCGGAGCCCCATTGGTGCATGACACTTTTGGGCCGATTAAGTCTTCGGATTCGGAGCGCCCTTCGTGTATTACGATTGGCGAAGATAAGTCTTCGGATTCGGAGTCCCATTGGTGCATGACACTTTTGGGCCGTTTAAGCCTCCAGATTCGGAGCGCCCTTCGTGTATCACGATTGGCCAAGATAAGTCTGCGGATTCAGAGCCCCATTGGTGCATGATACTTTTGGGTCGATTAAGCCTCCGGATTCGGAGCGCCCTTCATGTATCACGATTGCCCAAGATAAGTCTCCAGATTCGGAGCCTCATTGGTGCATGACACTTTTGGACCGATTAAGCTTCCGAATTCGGAAACGCCCTTCGTGTATCACGATTGGCCACGATAAGTCTCCGGATTCGGAGCCCCATTGGTGCATGACACTTTTGGGCCGATTAAGCCTCTAGATTCGGAGCGCCTTTC
This sequence comes from Camellia japonica, assembly GCA_030407325.1. NCBI lineage: Eukaryota > Viridiplantae > Streptophyta > Magnoliopsida > Ericales > Theaceae > Camellia > Camellia japonica. The sequence goes on along the minus strand of JAPPVO010000017.1, from coordinate 153,841,189 downwards.
GTGTATCACGATTGGCCAAGATAAGTCTCCGGATTCGGAGCCCCATTGGTGCATGACACTTTTGGGTCGATTAAGCCTCTAGATTCGGAAGCGCCCTTCGTGTCACGATTGGCCAAGACAAAAAGCCTCCGAATCCGGAGCCCCATACGTTCATGACACGATTGGGCCGAATAAGACTCCGATTCGGAGCACCCTTCGCCGATATCACGATTGGCCGATAGCAAGCCTCTGAATTCTGAGCCCCATCCGTGCGGGACACGCTTGGGCCGAATAAAGACTTCGGATTTGGAGTGCCCTGCGTGGCTATCACAATACACCAAAAATTGAAGCATGCTAGCATTCACAATGAAATGTTTCATTCAATTGAACTGGGACAAGCCGTATAAACGTAAGCTGAAACATGCAAACATTCAAAATGAAATGTGTTCTTAGATTAATCGATTGGCATGAGGTGTATTAATATAAGCAGAAAGTACGCTAACACTTGAAAATGAAGCGTTTTATTAAATTAGCCAATAATTACATAATTTTGTACTCAATCTGCGTTTGAGCATTACAATGTCTACTTTTATCTGGCGTCTCCCTCATCATCACTCTTCTCAACTTTGAAGGCGGAAAAGAGGAAATGATCACGTTGGTATAGCGACGACGCTGAATCAACGCCTGCTGCTCGGAGAGCCTCCGTGGCCTGAAGTGCCTTGATCCAACTGTGCTTAAATCCACGATTTTCACATCGGCAAACTTCCTCGGTGAGCTTTTCCTTGGTCTTCTCTATCCCGACTTTCCGGCCTTCATGGAAGCCTTTTTCATAAGCCCTTCCCTTTCGCGGCCTCTATCGCAAACATGCTCGCCGTATCATGATCGGCAATTGCATGACTGATAAGCCGTTGGGTCACCCTTTCTTCCACAATTGGGTGAGCTTGTCTGGCTGGTTGTGTTTGAGTGGCTTTGACCTTCCTCAGCTCGCGCTCAGCCACTTCCGCGCGAGCTTCCAAGTTTCGAATGCGTTCATCTTTCTTCTCTATTTCACGTTGCGCGGCACGAAGGCGCATGTCGATTTCATAGGCGGTGTACAGCCCTTTCACCGCCCCATGAACGCCCTCTCGAAACACCTCGAAGTCAGGTCGACCAACCATCGACTATTGGACTTCAGGCGAAAAAATCTGTCGTGCAAATTCGACTGCCACGTTCAGATCGCGGATGATGGAATTTGCCTCTGTCATCGGTTTGTTCCCGATGAAAATTGAAAAGCTCAATGGGCGTGGTGGCCCACTGGCCTCACTTCGTGAACGAGGGGAGCTCCCCCGTTGGCATTTATCCTTCCTCGGTGTCCTGCTCCGTCAATATGGAGAGCGGTGCCTCTCATGTTCTGCAAATGCCCTACATCTCATACGGGGAGGCTCACTACCACAATTCATTGCTGAGTCTAGCTCAGCTAGCGTCCTACCCTCTCCCTTACTATTGAAGAACAGTCTATTTGACATTCGCACTTATCTAACCTTCCGCAACAAATTGGTTTAAATTGAGTCTGAACACAATAAGTGGAATTACGGGCGTGAAGAACCCACCCCATTTATTCCTAACGCATGCAGTGCCCCCGAGGCGATTTCATTAATGCTACTCTCCAAAAGCCCAATGCCGATAGACATGCACCGCAGCCACGCCACGAACTAATGATATTCGACTTTCGGAGTTTATACATTGGTCGGGGCAATGGCAGATTTATTAATCTGATTGGCCAAATATCTAAGCTCGATGCCGATCGATCTGTGCCACAGCCACTCCATGAACTAATGATATTCAGCTTTCAGAGTTCATATTGCTGGGACAAGGACAGATTTATTAATCTAGTCGGCCAAATATCTAAGCCCGATGCCGATTGATCTGTGCTGCAGCCACTCCATGAACTAATGATATTCGGCTTTCGAAGTTCATTGGCTGGGGCAAGGGCAGATTTATAAATCTGATTGGCCAAATATCTAAACTCGATGCCGATCGATCTGTGCCGCAGCCACTCCATGAAATAATGATATTCGGCTTTCGGAGTCCATACATTGGCTGGGGTAAGGGCAGATTTATTAATCTGATCGGCTAAATATCTAAGCTCGATACCGATCGATCTGTGCCACAGCCACTCCATGAACTAATGATATTCGGCTTTCGGAGTTCATACATTGGATTGGGCAAGGGCAGATTTATTAATCTGATTGGCCAAATATCTAAGCTCGATGCCGATCGATTTGTATCGCAACCACTCCATGAACTAATGATATTCGGCTTTCGGAGTTCATACATTGGCTGGGGCAATGACAGATTTATTAATCTGATCGGCCAAATATCTAAGCCTGATGCCGATCGATCTGTGCCGCAGCCACTCTATGAACTAATGATATTCGGCTTTCGGAGTTCATACATTGGCTGGGGCAAGGGTAGATTTATTAATCTGATCGGCTATTCGACGAGGATAAATTACTAAATTGCCTAGTTATCTAATCGGCAAGTGTACACGAATGTTTTATCCAAAATAGCAAAAAGCAATACCATTCATCAATAGCAAAATTAAGCACAAATAATAGCAAAGTGCAAATAAAATTTTCATTAGTAAATTGGGCATAGACTGTAGCCATTTTACATATGAAAACTACTAAACAAAAAGCTACAAGTTTGCATGTAAATACCTAGCAAAAACTTAAAAACTGTAGTCATTTTACACATAAAAACTACTAAACGAAAAACTGCAACAATACATTCAAAATCCTTAAACAAAAACAACTAAAGTATCACCCTGATCAATCCTCGGAGTCAGACTCCAGCGGCTCAACGTCCACTTGCTCGTATGGAATCGGCATAGCCAATGTCACATTAGCAGCAGCAAAGGCTTTGAGCCAGTCGTGTTTGAATCCCCGATTTTCAAATTTAGGGTGTAGACACCCCATTTTTGACCGTCCTCGAGACTTGGACGTCACCGCTTGAACACTCGGTGATCATCCATGTTTGTGTTCGTTTGGAGTTCCCGGAGTTCTCGGCTACGCGCCTTGCCTCAGGACCTCCGAACTCGATCGTTTTATGTCTGGTTTTGCACCAAACACTTATGCTTTGCCTTGGAAGGGCAAGGAATGCCTTGTGAGGCATCCCCACACACCACCGGCTGGGGCTGGAGGCCACCGACTGGCTGGTTTGTCCATCGGCACTTTATTGTGCCGACCGGCACTAAATTTTGCCATTTGGTACTCTTTGCCGGCCGAGCACTTTACACTTGCTTTTTGAGATATTTTCTCACAGCTGTAAAGTGTTTTGCTCCCCTCCATACACGTGTATGGAGGGATGAGCTCTTGGCTTGCTTAGTTGCTAAGCATTCCTTGCCTATAAGAGGAGAACTCTTCCTCTTGGCTCAAGGTTAGCCTTTTGAGAGCAAAAAACCAGAGCATTATACATATATCTCTGATATACATCCATATATATCTATACCTCCCTCTCTCTCCTCTTGTGTGTGTGTTTTTAGGCCAAAAAGTGTAGTTTTACCTCATTTTTGCTCCTTTACACACACCATTACACCTTAGCTCGAGATTGAGAGACTTAGGAGGTTGTTTGTGTTGGTTTTGGACTGGTTTTGAGCATTAGAGAGTGGCTGCAACCTCTGTTTTTCAAGGGATCATCAAGGGTAAGAATCTTGCTTTATATTCCCCATTCTTGCAACCTTTTTCTACCCTCTTTACTTTGTGTTTTTGAGTTTGTGTTTAAGATAAAAAAGTCTTGTTTTTACTTGTTCTTGAACCTTCATTAAGGTCCCTTTTTGGTTTGAGCAAAGATCCATCCTATTAGGCCTTATATGGCCACTTTTGGTGCCTTTGCTTAAGCCTTCTTGGTTTGGTGTTCTTTGGCCTTCTCACCACTGAAAACCAGTGGGTTTTCAGTGGTGAGGATGATATTTTCAAGCCTCAAATAGGGGAGAGACACCCCTCTCCCTTTGGCCCTTTGTTTGCCTTTGTTCTTGGCCTAGAGGGTAGCATGTGTGCATGCTTGCATTTAGCTTCATTTCAGATATTTCTTGAGTGCTTTAGGTCATGTTTGATCTCTGTTTTAGGTTAGATTTATAGCCTTTAACATGTATCTCATGCTTGCTTTGTAATGTTCCTTTATGTTTAAAAGAATGTCATGCTTTTGAGCCATGTTCTTTGCATATTGTAGTTTGGTTCCATGAGGGTATTAGCATCATATTACCATGTTTGAGGGTCGTGGGGCACGGATTTAGTCATGTATAGTATGCTTGGTTTGGTTGTCTTGCATTTTGGCTTGTAGGCCTTACTTGTATGAAGCTCTAGCATGCATGTTTGCTTGTTTTGACTTCATTTCATAGCTTTTGTGGGTGTCTTAGGCCATGTCTAACCTCTGTTTTTGGTCGATTTGGTGGCCCTTAACATGCCTCTTATGTTTGCTTTGAAATGCTCTCTTGTGCCTAGAAGTATGCCATGTGTCTAAGCCATGATTCTTGCATGTTTTAGCTTGGTTTCATGAAGGTATTAACATCCTCTTGCCTTGTGTAGGGGCTGTGAGCCTTTGTTTTGGTCACATTTGGCATGTTTCACATGGTTGTTTTGTGTGATGGCTTACAAGCCTTGAGCATGCGATCCATGCATATACATTTACCAAGCCATTTAAGCAATTTGGAGTTTTTTTACCATGTTATTTCAGACCCTAATCCATGCCACATCCTCAAATTTGTCACCTCTTTTTATGCTTTAAGGGCGTGTCCTTTAGGCCTTGAAATGTGCATAATATATGCCCTATGCTTTTGGGTTGTTTTGGGGCTACCATATGTGGGATTTGGGTGTATTTTCGCATGATAAAAATCTGTTTGTGGTTGTCCAACACGTGCCATGAGTGGCCATGTTAATGGCATTTAGATGCTCTACTTGGTGCTTTAGATTTAGGCCCATCCACTCGCATGCTTGTATGACATTTTGCTTTGGTTTTGGAGCCTATTTTCCTACTGTTTTGGGGAAGTTTGAGGCCTCCCCATGATGGTTAAAGCCACCATTGCATGCTTACACTTGGTCCACTAGGTGTTGTAGTATATTGGTCCCATGGCTTGATTGGCTCATTTTTGTATGCCACTTATACTTTGCATGCCCTAGCATTTTGTACGCCTATTGTGTTGGTTGTTGAGTGCTTAGTGCATTTACACCTTGCATGTCACATTGCATTTAGCATGTTGGCATCCTAGCATTAGGTTGCCTCATTTGAGCTATGTTGCATTCATACATTCCATGGCTTAGCTTGGGGATTGTCAAGCCAAGCATAGAATTGAGGGGAGTTCACACTCCAAGTGGTGCAACTCACCTCAGTTCTCTCGGTCACCAAGGCCTTGGACTAACACATGATGAAGCTTTGGATTTCATTTGTTTGTGTTGCATGCATTTACATCAAAATGCGACCTTGGTTCTTTAGGCCACCATGCATCAAAATGCACTATTGATGGCCCAAGAACCAAGGGTCATGCCTCCTTGAGCCCCCAAGCATGATAGAGGCATTGACCATGCTTACATATGCCCCAAAATCCATGCCATGCATTGCTGTCTTGCTGCTGCTGTCAAACTGTCTGCTCAGGGATTTTCTGCCGGCCGGCAATATAATGTGCCGACCGGCACTATTTTTGTGCCGATAAACTCCACACGCAGCCGGTGGTCAATTGAAGCAACCGCGATCATTTCCCGCAGCCGGTGGGATACTTCAGACCATGTGGGAGGTATTCCAGAACTTTGGAATTTTTGGAGAGGCAGGACAGTGAAAACAGAAGCAGCAGTGCCACGGCATGGGTTTTTCCGGGCAAGTCGGATCGAGCATCCATCATTCGCGCATCCCAAGGCAGGGCTGAGGCCCCATTGCATTTACTTTGCTTTAATTTTAGTAATTAGAATTTGTAATATTTGATTCATTCATTCGTTGGACTGTATTATTATTTTGTCCCTCCGAGTGAGGGCAAAAATGTAATAAGTGTGGGTGAGTGTGTGTATGTCTTCCAACCTCCACTTCTTTCTCCCTTTTATTTACTTGCTTATGATGGTAGATTAAGGTATATTTATTTTAGCATACCTTATGCAATGCATGCGTGCATCCATGCATTTGTTGACATGCATCGGGCTCGGCACATCATACAAACTGCATCGTACTTTCAATTCCAAATTGAATACGTGTTATTTGTAGCATTCCATATGCCACGTTTAGGATAGCCGAGCCTGCCTAGATTACATCTTTGCATGTGTTGCATTAGACATTTCAGTATGCTTAGGTCCATGCATGGATTTCTAATAAGCTTCTGTTTTGGCTTGGAGTACTAGGTGAGCTTTTATGCTTTAGCATATCGCATGTGTGTGAATGTTGCCATAATAGCATGCTTACCATGAGGCTAAGTGCTTATGTGATATAACTGCATGAATGCCTGTGGATGGAGGTTGAATTACCTAAATTGGGACAACACATTAAAACTGTGAGTTTTAAAGCCCACTAGATAGTGGCAAAACCGTCTTTTCTAAAAGCCCGCTTGAGAGTGGCAAAACCTGCATTTTAGCCTACTTGTGAGTAGCAAATCATTTTCAAAACAAACATGTGGTGTTTTGTTCTAACTTAAGGCGATTTGGTCTATACTTGTTTGCTGTGCGCATAATATAGTAATTCTAGGCTAATAACCGGAATAAGAACGCATAAAGTTTTCAAAAACGGATATCACGGTTAGTAGAGGCCGGTCTTCGGACCGGGCGAAAGGGGGTGCTCATAGCTGACCTTCCCCGATCGTACCCAAGCTCCCGAGCCAAGACCACTTTGGTGATGACGGACATGTGGCCTTCGGCACCGAGTCAGGGTTTCCTAAATTTCCCATTTTAAAATATTTAGGTGGCGACTCTGTAATCTGGCAAAGCAGTCCATGTTTGGCACTACTTTTTCAAAAATCTGTTTTTCTTCAAAACGATTTGCCGGATTTGGACTCTTTGGTTCAGATTTAGAACCGCGAAACAAAAAGAAGAGTCCGAACTGTAGCCGAGGTCCCCCGCGGACGTGCTACATAGGGACTTCTTCTACATAATTTGCGAGGGCAGCGCTTTGCCCAGCCTCGTACGCCTTGGAAGCCTCAGAGTTGGCAACTTCCTTCGCCTTCTTCTTCCAAGTCAGCCTCCAGTTTGGCAATCGCCTCTCGGGCTAACTTGAGCGCATCTTTGCTCGTGTTTGCCCTCTCCTCGGAGGCCAATCTGAGCTGGTCTGAATTTCTCGCCCTTTCTATCTCGGCCTCGGCCCTTGCACCTTCCATCTTCGCCCTTCCTGCTTTGAACTCGGCCCTACTCCTCTAGCCCTCAACTTCCGATTGTAAACGACCAATTCGTTCGATGGCGTCATGCCGGCAACGGCCTATCTCGGCTATCCTTCTAACTGTCTGCAAAATACGAAATTAAAACCAAAATAATATATGCATAAAAGGGACAGACACGATCAAGGTATTTACCAGAAGAGCCGATTGAGCTGCTAATGTTATTGCCAATAGATCCGGCTCCGCCCGGAAAGCCGCCTTGTCAACCGGCAATAAGACCGACGAAGCCATGCTCAACGCCACTGTAGACGTCCCCGAACGTCCCGGGAGGGAATCCCGTTTTGTTCATTGGGCTCACTACAGTTCAGGACTCAATGTCACGGTCCTGTATCTAATCTCGTAGAGTGCAATGCAAGACCGATGAATCATCAAAGAGTCCAAATCCGGCAAATCGTTTTTGAAAACAGATTTTTTTGAAAGAAGTGCCAAACATGGACTGCTTTGCCAGATACAGAGTCACCACCTAAATATTTATTTTGGGGGAATTTAGGAAACCCTGACTCGTTGCTTAAGGCCATGTGTCTCGGCTCGGGAACTTGGGTACGATTGGGGAAGGTCACTTCGTGAGCACCCCCGCTCGCTCGATCAAAGATCGGCCTCTACTAACCATGATATCAAGTTTTGAAAACATTATGTGTTCTTATTCCGGTTATTAGCCTAGAATTACTATGTGATGCGCACAGCATACAAATATAGACTGGATCGCCTGAGTTGGAACAAAACATTTCATGTTTGTTTTTGAAAGCGATTTGCTACTCGCAAGTAGGCTAAAATGCGGATTTTGCCACCCTCAAGTGGGCTTAGAAAACATGGTGATTTGCCACTATTTACTGGGCTTAAAACTCGCAATCAATGAATTGTCCTAGTTCAGATAATCCAACCTTTATCCACAGGCATTCAGGCAATTATATCACATAAGCAGTTAGCTTCATGGCAAGCATGCTATCATGGCAGTCACTCACACGCATGCAAGGATGCTAAAGCATAAACACTTACCGAGTACTCCAAGCCAAAACAGAAGCTATGTTAGAAATCCATGCATGATCCTAACTATGCTGAAATGCCTAATGCAACATATGCAGGAATGCAACTACAATAGGCTCGGCTATTCTAAAGATGGCATGTGAAATGCTACAACTAACAAGTATTCAACTCGGAATTGAAATACAATGCAGTTAGTATAATGTGCCGAACCCAGTGCATGCAAGACAAATGAATGGATGCAAACATGCGAGCATAAGTATGCTAATTGAAACATGCCCTAAACTAACCATCATAAGCTGATAAAGAAAAGGGAGAAAGACGTGGGGTTGGAAGACATACATCAGACACATGCACACTTATTACACAATTGCCCTCGCTCGGAGGGTCTGAATAAGTAATACAGTCCGAATAAATAATTAACTACTCTAGCTAATTAAATATTACAAAACCCTAATTAATTAACGAATTAACTAGGAAAGTGAATAAACTAGCATGCAAGCTATAAAATGGACTGCCTTAGCTCTTGTTCTGAATGATGAAAGATGCATGCGTGCTCGAGTCGTTTTGTCGGGAAATTCCTTGCAATGCCCCGATTTGCCTCTGTTTTGCAATTGGTCCTAGAACACTATACAAAACTTCCGAAGGCTGCTGACTAGTTTTTGCTCCTGGATTCCGATTTGCTGCAACAGAGAGCAAGAAAGGGGCATGGCAAAGTATTTTCAACAAATGTGTTCATGACCACTCCTCCCGTCATTGCACAAGCTCTAGGGAGTGTAGACCTCGATCCTCGTGCCACCAATCACGCATCTCGATGCATGATGGCCGAGGAGTCGAATTGCACGACTCAATGTGAAATGAATGCACATATAAGCACAACAAGGCCTAAACTCCATCATGGGTAATCCAGAGTGTCGGTGACCGGAAATTGAGACACGTTTCGTCACTTTGAGTACAAAACGCCCCTCGTTTCCCGTGTTTGGACTAACCCTACTCCAAACACAATGCAATGAGATGGCATACACAATGCGACTAACATGCAACCCTAAATGCAATGCAACCTAATCATGCTAGCATACGAGGGATGATATGCACACATGCAACCGAGCATACGCAATGCTATGGACTGAAATGGCATACACAATGCACATGAGCTATATGGCATACACAATGCACACATACGAAGATGGACATACACAAAGGCATAATCAAAGCATACACAATGCGATAGTCAAACATGCGACAACATGAACCAAATGGCATGCACAATGCAAGGTGGACTTAAACCAATATGAGTGGACCTCAGCCACACTCAAATCAGTGGCCATACATGAAAATGAGACAACCGAAATACATGCAAACATGCACGAATACAAAAGACCGATCCTAAGGCACAACATGCAACTCTAACTAAGCATGGCAAAGGATGAAGTATGGCATGCAAACACACATTTTCCAGCTCTAGAACATAATGTACAATGGTCCCGAATCATGCGAATATGTCACACAATGCATGCAAGATGGCTCGAGTACCGAAACTAGTGAAGCGGGTTACACTAGAGGTACACAAAGCAAAGTATAAATGGAAAAACCAGCCCCAAACATACCCTAGGCAGGTCTGAAACAGTGGGAAAATGGCCCAAAATGATGACTCAACATGCAAAGAAACGAAGCTCATGCAATGGTCTGAAAACGAGGCATTTATGCACAACTCTCAAACACGTTTAAAGAGTGGAAGTCATGGGAATATGACATTCATATAAGCTCTGAAATATGATGTATAAGGACCCCAAAGCATGAAAACACCTCAGTATATGCATGCAATAGACTTCAAATCTCAAAGCTAGGCATGGATATTGAACTACAAGTATGCAAAACAAGCATCATTCGACCATGAGACCCAAAAATAGAGCTAAGGCAGTCCAAAATATGCACAAAATCAGCCTAAGGCATGACCAAAAAGTGCTAGAATTAAGGGCCAAAAGATCATGCAATACAAGTTAGTGAACCATGATTTGCACTATAACTATATGAAGCACATGAGAGCTCACCAAACCAGCCAAAAACAGAAGTATGACATGCCAAATAATGCCCAAAAACCCATGGAAACATGGCCAATGCATGCAAGAATGATATGTTCCTTTGAAAGGCCAATAAGAGGGTTATTCAAGACATGCATGATGGACACACAAAATGGAAAAACTACCTCTGGAAAGAGGTTATGAGGGCCCTAAAACTCACTGAGAATGGCCTGAAATGAGTCTAGGAAGCATGCAAGTAAAGGCCCCTTTGGAAGGCCTTGAAGAGGATTACTCTACACATGTATAATAAACATTCAACATGGCAAAAAGGGCTCTGGACAGAGCCTATGCAGGTCACAAAACTCACAAAAAGTGGCCTGAAACATGGCTTTGAAACATGCAAATAGGGGCTCCTTTGTAAGGCCAACAAAGCTGGTAAACAAAATAAGGGGTAAGAGGGTCACCCCTTTCTGATTTTGAGGCTCACAAACACATGTTAGCCACTGAAAATCTGCTGGATTTCAGTGGCTAAATGGCCAAACCAAGGCCAACACAAATGCTCTAATGCATAGCTCAAAACAAGAGGAAATGAAGCATGCAAGGGGTAGACGACCCCTAACAGAAAAATGTCCTTAAACAAACATGTTTAGAAGCTCAAAACAAGATTTTTTTCAGTTTATGACAAAGCCTAAATATGCTTGCAAATAGAGCTAAACTATGAAGCAAAATAAGGCTACAAAGAGGGAAATAGAGATTTACCCTTGTAGAGAAGAAGGCCAGCAGCTTCTGGACCAAAATAGGAACTCTTCAACCTCTGAAAATGAGCTCCTAGGTGCTTAGGTTGACCATGGAGGTGTTGTGCTTGGAGGTGTAGTGCAATGGTGCAAGAACAATGGAGCCTTAGAGCTTGGATGTAGAGAGATAGAGAGAGGTGTATGTATATGCCTTGGACACAAAAATCTCAACCCTTGCAAGTGGAGAGGAGGGTCTCTTTTATAGAAGAAGAGGTCCAAGGCTTCTCTTAGAAGCTTGGAGCAAAGGGGCCAAGCTTCTTAAGGAAGCTAAACCAAAAGGGTCAAGCTTCTTGAGGAAGCTAGACCAAAGGGGTCAAGCTTCCTCAAGAAGCTCAACAAAAGGTCAAGCTTCTGTTAGAAGCTAAGAGTAAAGGGCCAAGCTTCTTTAAGAAGCCAAAACAAGAGGGTCTAAGCTTCTTGGAGAAGTTAAAAAATGTTCAAGCTTCTTGGAGAAGCTAAAAAAAGGTTCAAGCTTCTTGGAGAAGCTAGAGCAAAGGTTCAAAAGATTCATGCTTCCTCAAGAAGCTAAAACAAAGGTTCAAAAGGTTCAAGCTTCCTCAAGAAGCTAAAATAAAGGTTCAAAAGGTTCAAGCTTCCTTAAGAAGCTAAAACAAGGGTTCAAAAGGTTCAAGCTTCCTCAAGAAGCTAAGACAAGGGTTCAAAAGGTTCAACTCAAAAAAACTGGTCGGTGGCTCCATTTGGTGGTCTCCCGATTGAATGCAAGCTAGTAGTGGGGTGGGAGACCAGTAAATGTGGCCCAAAAACCAAGAAAACCAGCTTCTCGACAAGAAAACCAGAAAACTGACAAGTGGGGAGAAAAGTGGTCTCCAAGGAGAAAAGGTGGTCTCCGACCCTTGTACCACCTCCCAAATAATGAAAATAGGGTCCACGCCAAAAATGAACCAAGACGGATACAAAATGAGGGTTCGGGAGCCAAAACGCGTAGCCGGGTGCCCCGAAAACTGACTGTTAAGCATCGAAAGTGGCGCGCGACCACGAAGGTGGTCTCCCAGGCCACAGTATCCCTCTAGAGAGAGGAAATAAGGTGTGTACCAAAAACCGGAACGAACGGAGAAAGTTAAGCGGTCCCGAACCGAGACGCACGACCGCCGGCTTCGAAAACCGAAAACTGGTCTCCAAACAGGAACAATGGTTTACGACCATGAAAAGTAGCCTACGACCATTGAGAGATGGTCTACGAGACCTCTCCCTCCCTTTGGGAAGAGAAAACAGAACCTGGTTCACAAGCCGAGGCAGAGCACAACAAAGTCCCGAAGTCCGGAGGCAAGGTTCTCAGCCAAGACTCCGTAAAAATAAAGCCTTGTAAATATAAGAAAAATAAACGCAAGGAGCTATATGGCCACCTGGTTTGCCCCTCCGTCTAGGAATAGGTTCTAGGTAGTCCTCGCCTTCGCCGAATTCCCAGTTACCTCAGACAACGACCATGATATCATCGACTTGCTTGCCAGAGCTAGAAAGCATAGTCACTAATTGATGGTCGGTGTCCTTGGCCCTAAGGAAATAGCGCCCATGCCGGCCAGAAGACTTCGCCAAGGCATAACAATACGGAATAGCAGGTATGCCGAGGTTAATCCTAAGGCGACAGTTTAACTCTATAATCCCCATTACGATTCTAAAAAATTTGACATTGGGTTGGGAAGGGATTAGACCCCAATGGCGAAGGACAACCCTAAGGAATGGGTGAAGGGAGAAACGGACTCCGTCTTCTGCAATTGATAAGAGAGGGAAGACGATTGTGCTTTCATCAGCCTTCTCCATATCAAGGGTGCTGTTTGTCACAAGTGACAGACGGACGTCATCAGAGATAGAAAAATGGCGTCGAAAGCCAGAGACTTGATCCGCGGAGAGGAGGTCTTTCAAATGCTTTGCCATTTTTGTCAGCCTATAGGAGTATGCTAAACTAAAAAAACAAACCAGGAAAAGGGATTCAAAGCAGAGAGGAAGAGAACTTATAAGAGACGGAGAGGACAATGAAGGATAAAAGGAAGTTGCAGAGGTGAGTCGGAAGGCAGTCCAAAAACTTCAAGCATCCAAAAATGTGTATGTATTTGAAAAGACAACAAAATTTTAATTCAAAATAAATGGAAGCGTACGAAGGAACGGGAAGTTGAAATGATGACCGAAAGGCGTGTGCTTTGACATCTACGTTGGAATGAGGTTAGCCGCCGAATTTCGGCTCTGGCTTTTCGAGTTCGAAACCAAACACACCAGCTAACTGTCGTTAGTGGAGTGTTTGGGGGGCAATTGTGGGGGCCAAATATCGGGTGACGTAAAGAGGCCAAATAGTTGGACCTGGAGAGTCGAAATTTATATATCGCATTCGGCTTCGTCTTATACATACAAATCCAGAGGTACCCTATTCGGCCAAATAACCAGTTGAGTAAGGGCCCAAGTGAAGAGCGGTTTGCAACAAAAGGAGCTGAGTAAATAGTTATACGACGAATTGAAGGTGGGCCCAGCCCTGAAGCCCAAGAAAGAAAAGATATAAATAGAAGAACATCATCCAGAGAGAGGTATGTGAGAACTAATACTTTGAACTTAAGACTCAAGTTATCACGAGAGGATAGACTGACTTGTCCATCGGAGTGCTAATTCCGGCACCCTGACTGGAGTGTTCATTCTTTTTCAGGTTACCAGTGGAGGGTCTCGAGCATCACATTGGATCGGAAGAGTATTTCCAAAACCACTTCGCCACAATTTCTATATGCATTTCCATTCCATACCAATTTACACATCAAATGGTAATTTCACAAGTTCATCACAAGTCACATATATCATCACCGACCTCAACATACGTCGCAATACATTCCACCTTTTGCCGACTTGATACGGCGGGATAGCGGGCACCCAGTTCATAGCACATTCCACCTTTAGCCAACTATTATACGGCGGAAAGTGAACTCCCAAAAATCGTTTTCTCAAAAACCAAGTCTTTTTCTGAAAACCATTTTCAACTTTTTAAAACCATCCCCCACATTTGCCGGCTATTATACGGCAGGACGTGGGCACCAAAAACATTTTCGAAAATCATCCGTTTTTCCACTTTTGTCGGCTACAATACGGCAGGACTGTGTGAACACTCAAAAACATTTTTTCACTTTCGCCGGCTACAATACAACAGGACTGTGTGGATACCCAAAAATATTTTTCCCACATTCGTCCAGCGATAAGCCTAGACAGGGCAATTAGGCACCTTGAATTCAAACCACCCTCACATTTACCGGCTATTATACGGACGGTTGTGGGCACCGAAAAATCATTTTTCAATTTTTGAAACAATCTCCCACATTTACCGGCTATGATACGGACGGTCGTGGGCACTGAAAAACCATTTTTCAACTCCCCGCGCGGGTACCAACCACAACACAACCCAACATAACTCAACTCAACCCAACACAACTCAGTTCCACACAACACAACTCAACAAACTCAACACAACATAACCAAATACAACTCACATAACACACAACAAGATTCAACACAACCATTTCAACACAAAGCTCATACCATCCATAACATTAGTAATTTCCTTTCCCCCAAGTTTGGTTCACATTATAACATAATTTAAGACATCAACATTATGAGTTCAATCGCAACTTTTACATACGTTTCTCAAATTCTTTAAAATTTCAATTAAACTTGTACATGTGTAATTTAAAACCTCAATTTCATGATTCTACTATTAATTGAAGCAAGACCATTAACCATCTTCATGAGCCAAACTTTTAAGAGAAGTTAAAGCTTTTCACAAAAACACATTTTATTCCAACCCTTCTATTACTTTTACACCCAAACTCATGACCCAAGATTATAACCCAACAAATAAACCCAACTCTCTTCAAACCCTAACCTCCAATCTTGTGATTCATCACAATATGCATAAAAATATAAATTTTTGTGTTTATATAAAGAAAATACCACAAATCTATCAATAAACGAGGGTATTGAAAGAGAACTAGAAACCCCTACCTCCTGAAGCCAAGAGATGGCGACCCAAGCATCAATGACGACGAAACCACGAACTATTCGGACCAAAGGGATGCCCTTGACGAGATCTACACTTTTTCTCAAAGGGCCATGGTGAAAAGATCACTCTAGGTGAGTAGATCTAGAGGTTTTAGTGCCAAAAGCTTGAGTTTAGAGAGAGAGAGAGAGAGAGTGAGGAAAGAGGAGAAAAGTGAAATGAAACCATGTTTGGAGGCTATTTATAGTACTTGGTCAAAGTGAAATAAAGTCCCCGAACTCAACCCAAAAGATCAAGTCAAAATCCTCAAAAAGTACGGCCAAAAACCGAACTGAAATCTGGAAAAAAACCTGCAGGGGTCGACCCTTGCAACATAGGGGTCGACCCTATGAAGAAACTTATGTTTGACAGCATGCAAGGGGGTCAACCCTATTTTTCAGCAACCAACACACAAACTCTGCAACATAAGAGGGTCGACCCTCCCCAGACTGGTGTCTACCCTATTTTCCAACAACACTTCCAGAAACTTCACCAACAGGTAAGGGTCGACCCTTAGGATGGCTGGAGTCGACCCTAGAATGGAATTTCTAAGTCTCCAAGGAACTTTTGACAAGAACAAGTGCGAACAACCAAACCCAACAAGATTAAATCGGATTATACTCCTCGAAAACCAACATTCAACAACTCTAAAAACTACCAAAAAGAAAATAAGAGAATTAAATACACTCTCCAAAGGATTAAAGGATGCGGGTGTTACAATACTACATTATTTTGAAGGCCAAATAAATTAATTAAAAACATCATTTTATTATGAAAATTCTAGGACATGTGTCTTTTATTTATTTGATCAGGCCACTACAACAAAATGCACCTTCGGCGACTAAAAAAAATTAGTCGCCAAAAGTTGTGAAATTGGTGAATAAAATGTTTTTTAGTCGATAAAAGTAAAATATTTAGCTACTAATTTTTTTTAGTCCGAGTATGTTGGTTATTGGCGACCAAAAAAAATTTAGTCGCTAAAAAGGCCAGAATTGGCAACAAAAAAAATTTTAGTCGCCGTAAAACTATTTAGTCGCCGAATGAAAAATAATATATATATATTTTTTATCTTTTGCGATCAAAATTTTGATAGCCAAAAGTTTTTTTTTCAGCGAAGAATTTTAGTCACCAAAGAACTAAAATGTTTTGGAAGGAGACATTTCAAATATTTTGGTTGATTTATAAAATACTTTCAGCGACTTAAAAAATTTAGTCGCCAATAACTATTTATATAAAATATCTGATAAACCAAACCAAACCAAACCAAACCCAACCCAACCCTGAACAAAACCAGTGCCCCTCTCTCTCTCTCTCTCTCTCCCCTCCATCTCTCACCACCGCTCCTCCTCGCGTTCGCCGGCAACCGGAGCACCGATTCACCTCCTTGTTGGTCACCGTCGCCTGAGTTCCTCTCTCTCCCTTTCGGCTCTGTTTTTCTGTCTCTCTTTCTTTCACCATTCACTCACAAAACAGAGCTTCACATTCACGCAAACACATGGGTTCTTCAAATAGTCAGAAGGTATGATTTCTAATGCATAATACTCTATTGGGTCATTCACTTTCTGCTCTAATTCTAGCTTTCCATTAATGGGTTCCATCCCATTCTCCGTGCGATTGCTGGTGCGGGTGTGCTTGCGGTTACGACAAGGTCCAGCTGATCGTGTTCGGAAAGAAGTATGGTTCTGGCGGAGGCTAATTTGAGATCAATAATCATCGCCATTTTTAGTTAAGTAGATGTTGATGAAAATGTTTCTGTCGGAGTTTATTTTGGGCATTTAGCCAGTGCAATTTTTGCTGAATTTGAATAACTACCAATTTTAGGGGTTTATATCCCAAACATTGCCGTTTTTGCAAAACAATTTTTGTTTCCATGAACCTCGATGTAGGAGGAGAGTTGACAATTAGTTTCCAATTGCGTGGGATGGGTATTATTTTTTTCCAAGTATTATTGTTCTATTTCTGCTTCTTTTACAATTGAGTTTGGAGGATGATATATTTTTTTGAAGGACCACTTTGAAGTGGTAAACAGTTTGTGTTTGATTCATATTAAAAATGATAATGACCTAACATTTTGTTTGGCTCAAAACATTGGTCATGGTGTTTTGTGTTTTTTTGGGGGGAATGTTGGTGAAATTGAATCACTTTGTCTATGTAGCCATTGTTGGTTTTTAATCTGTGTAGCTACTTCCCTTTCTGCTATCAACTTGAACATATGATTTCACTATCTCGCTCCTTAACTGTTTGATAAATTGCATGAACTATCAAAGCCATTGTCTTTTCATTTTCCCCTAAATTTCCTGTTCTGTTTTCACACTATATATATATATATTCCTGGAAACTAATATAGTGTGTTTAATGAGCTCCACCTTTTACTGCAAATATGCCTTTTGTTTGCTTTTGCAGGCATGCATTGAATGTCCAAATATTCCTTAAGATGCATAGATCAGATTATGCGGAAAAACAGTTGAGGATCATGCAACAGATTGATGAGGACCATACATTAACTCAACTTGCAAATGCATGGCTTAACTCAACAGATTGATGTGGTACATACCCATTCTCAATTTCTCAAGTCAAATCAGGAATTGTTGATTTTTATGTTCATATATATTGGTCTGTAAATCAGGGTGGATCCAGGATACAGGAAGCGTATCTCATTTTCCAAGATTTTTCTGAGAAGTATCAGATGACCAGTTTGATCCTGAATGGAAAGGCCGTGTGCTGTATGCATATGGGAAATTTTGATGAAGCTGAGTCACTATTACTTGAAGCACTGAACAAGGTAAGTTTAAAATTGCCTTCGTACCTACATGTCATTTGAAGTGATTGGGACAAAATCATCAAATTGTTATTGACATTTGCTAAATGTACTTGATTGCATTCATAACATTCATTGTTCAAGAAACTGAATTGACCAAATTGATTCTAGATTGCTAATTATTCCCCTCTCCGTAGTAGTCCAATTATTTCATTGATATTGGCTGAAGTGATCCCATATTTGCCCGCAACTACTACACAATGCCTTTCAGAATCCCAATTTTGTCACTGTATTTTTAGACTTGCACTGGAAATTTTGTTCTCTGTCGCATGTATTTTTGTATGTGCTTGTGTGTCTGCATATATTGTTAAATAAGACTAGCTGCATTAGAGTTGTATTTATGTATAACCACATGTCCATCGGAACAGCCCAATTTTCCCTGAACAACCAAACAAGGAAAGGAATTTTAGTCTAATATTTTCTTTTCATTTCCTTTTTGTTTCCCTTTTCCTTTACTGTCTTAATTCATGAACCAACATAGACCAAAGAAAATTAATTTTCCTTGTTCTAGATGGCGTTGTTTTGCTTTTCCAAGACTGATTATCATTTCATATTTTTTTAATGTACCAATTTTGATGTATGGGGGAAAACGCAGAGGAAATTTGACCAATTTGGTTCAGAGGAAATTTGACCCTCTAATTTTATAAGATTTATTGACTTGTATTGTTTGAACAGATAGGTTAGAATGAAAATTAAACCTATCTGATTCGCTAATTTTAATAAGTTAGAATTAAATAATTGGATAGGAATTAGAGCTTCATTCACCTTAGTATAATTTAATTTAGTGTAATTAAGATCATAATATGATGAGATTAATTTAACTTGAGTTAATTGAATACAATTTAATCTATGAAATGAATTATTATTATTATTATTATTATTATTATTTTAGAGTATTCTATTCATCTAATAGGAAACAATGGAAGTAAAATGGACTTTGGTGACCTTTAAAGAGACACACGTAGAGAGAAAGAGAAAGAGAGAGGACTCTAGGGAAAGAATTTAACAAGAAAGAAAGGAAAAGAGAAGAATTTAGGAAGAAGATAGAAGATTGTCTTGTATTCACTCTAATCATCAAAGCAAGGTAGGCTTTTCTTTCTAATTTCTTGATATAGAGACTTGTATATCCATCATCTTTAAGATTAAAGCTTAAATTAGGATGAATTGATGACTAATTAGAAGGTTCACTACAACAAAATCCACCTTTGGTTATCTGAGAGCCAGCCACTTGAGCATGGATATTGGCTCATTCAGTCCATCCTTGCACACAATCCTCATACAAAGCAAGTTCTACTTACCATTGAGTTTTCTTTAATCTGGTACTTTGATTTTGAGAGTTCCATTCATGATTTGTCTTGTCAGCATTTAAAGACTAGTAATGAAATTGAAAGAAAGACTAATTTTTCTTTTATTTCCTTCTTTGAAGGTGCCGTGAGAAGCAGAGGAAAGAGGCTAATGGTTTATATTTTGGGTAATTTATTGTTATTGCTTTCATTTCCTTTTCATTTTAGTTTTTTCCCAGGATTTAATGGTTTTGAATATTACTCACATTCCTATTTGCTCTACCATATTATTGTTTATTTTTGTCCAATTCATCAACTTTTACTTTTTGAGAGTATTAGCATACAAACTGACTGGGAAACCTTAATAGATGTCATACTTCCATAGGCATCTAATGGACCATCCCTTATGGACACATACATGCATGGGGTAATAGATGCTAGACAACTTAGTAAGCATGATTCAATCACCATAATTTTATGTAGTACATTTTTATTTGCTAGTAGTCATTTGGAGTAGTTCCATTGTTTGACTAATCTATCGATTGAGATGCTAGAAATACCTTAAACTAAGATATGTTGGATAGTTTAAAGCCAGAATTTCTTTGAAGGAGTAGGAATTACCTTTCTTTAATAATTTATAAGGACACAATTTGTTAGAAGTTAACATGTTTAATTTGATTATGATGTCATAGAGATAAAACATTGTGATTCACGGATCTTGCACATTTGCAAGGTAATGGCACAAAATGAATTTTCTTCAGCTAGGTTTTGAGATGAAAATCAAGAATATGTTAGTGTTGGTTGCTTATATTATATGATACCCCTTCTTTCCAAATTGTACTTTGAAATAGTACAATATATGCATGCCTTATGTTTTTGCCCTTTTGAGAGTTGGCATGGTCTGTGTGCTGAAGCTGTAACTCTTAAAGCAAATTTGATTTGGAG
This sequence comes from Camellia japonica, assembly GCA_030407325.1. Lineage (NCBI taxonomy): Eukaryota > Viridiplantae > Streptophyta > Magnoliopsida > Ericales > Theaceae > Camellia > Camellia japonica. The sequence continues at coordinate 153,820,963 of JAPPVO010000017.1, read as the reverse complement.
ATATGGAGAATTTTTTTTGAACTTTTTTTTCCTCTGATGTCAACTTGAGAAAGCAAATCCCAATTACTTGAGGTTTAAGTACATGTATATATCCTATTTTACATGTAGCTATATGTGGAGGCATATTATCTTCCACTTCTTGATCGTTATGTTTTGCATTACCTTGTCGTCAATCTTCTTTCTTCTTGCCCTTGGTGCCTTAAATTTGAATGAAATCACTCTTCCTTCTTGTTCATCTCCAATGAGCATAACTGAAATGAACCATTTCAGACAACATTTTCTTATTTGGTTCTCGATTGGCACCAATTTTTATTTCTCATCTCACTACTACTTGTCTTTCTATTCCTACATTTTATTTTGATGGTTTGATTCCAAGTAAGCTTCATAATTCTTTCGCATTTCTATTTAATGTTGGCCATCATTCTTGTTGTACAACAGCATTCTGAGTTTATATGCTCTTTATTGTTGAAAAATTACCTATATGCCTTAAATTTTTGTACTGTTCTCACCCCTTTCCCTTCTTTCACAGCAGAAAATTATTAATTTTATAATTGTTATAATTTGCAAAATATAATATATCAAATGTCAATTTTATTGAATAAGTTCTAATGGTTATTTTATTTTTTATTTTTACAGATTGCTTTTCTGTGGGCTATTGTGGATATTTATTTTTGTGTACGAAGAATGTTCTATATATTGAAGACATTTATTTTTGTATAAGCCTTTGTTTTGGAAATCTAGTGTTTTTGTATGTAATATTTAATTTAGATGGATGACACTTGGTTGGTATGAATTTATATGATGTTATTAAAGTTTTTGGATAGTTGACAATGAAATAGGTATTATTGATAATGGATTTAGATTATAATTGATAGATGTATTATTCTGTATATATACATGTTACATGTTGCATTAATAATGGAATGCATATAATTTAGAAATTAATGAAAAATATTCAATTTGTGCATTTAAAAAAAATTAATAAATAGAGCTTTTGGCGACTAAACATTTAGTAGTCAAAAATAAAAATGGAACTCATTAGCGACTAAACAGTTAGTAGCCCCAAAAAAATGAAAGTTTTTGGTGACTAAAAAATTGGTAGCCAAAAAGGAGTATCACATTTTTGGCGATTAAAAAATTGGTAGCTAAAAAGGAGTGCCACGTTTTTAGCGACTAAAAAATTGGTAGCTAAAAAACTAAAGATGAAAAATATATATTTTTTGGTGACTAAATATTTTTTCTTGGGCGACTAAATTTTTAGTAGCCAACTGGTGACTTTCGGCGACTAAAAAAAAATTAGTCGCCAATTCATTTGCCGACAATTTGTCAACGACCAAACGGGCGACCAAAAATTTTAGTCGGCAAAAATTTTTAGCAACTAAAGAAATGACTTTAGTCGTCAAAAGTGTAATTCGTTGCAGTGAGCACAAATATATAAGGGGAAAAAAAAAGGTATATCAGTCTTCAATTTTTTTTTTTAATTATGATTTGAGCATGTAAAGCTTGATGAACCTCTTTTTTTTTTATTTTTTTATCAAGGGATTGGCTTCTCTCCAATCCATGATCGGATTGGAGGGTGCTATTGGGCTCGTGGGGCTCACAACGGATTCCGTTTCAATTATCCGAACCGTTTAATGTGTAGACTCGTCAAGTAATATATGCATGATAAAAATCACGTTGATCAGATATCAATAGCTATTTCATCGGATCAGATTTCTGTCAATCGTTTATTTTTTTATCGTCTTTTTTTCTTATATACAAAACTGATTTGATCACGTAACTATCGATATCCGATCAATGTGATTTTTTCAAGTATATAGTACTCGACGAGTTCTACATATTAACGGTTCAGATTATCGAAACGGGACCCGTGATGGACCCCCACGGGCCCAACAATACCCTCTAGTCCATGATCCGACTAAAGAGAAGCCAAACCCTTTTTTTAAACCTAGAGAAATAACATATATATATATTTTTTTTGCCCAATATTAAAAGCCTTTATTTAATACATAATTTAAATATCATTAAGAGTCCTTAAGATCTAAGGGCCTTCTCAAATATGAGATTGTAGGCGATTGCCTCAAATTGTTTAACTTGTTTAATGAATCGGTCATACTGAACTAAAAAGAAAACAAAATAAGAAGGAATAAAGCATAAGTTCAAATTTTGTCATTTTTTTACCTCTGCTTTACCTAGGGGTGGACATGGCCCGAGCTTAGACAAATTTATACCAGGCTCATACTGCATAATAATATTAAAAGTTATTTACCAAACTCGACCTAGCCCGGTTTGGCTCAAGATTTCTCTATACTTTATTCTCGAACCTATCCAAAGATAATAAAAATCTAAGCGCTCTCACATGAACCATATATTATTCAATATTAGTATTTTTTTTTTCATATTTTAAAATAAAAAATTATAATTAATTTAATCATTCGGGTGCCTCTTTAACCTATTTAAGACTAGTAGTTCAAATTTTGTAACTAATTCATTAAATAACTAATAATACATAATTTATACTTATAAAAAATAAATTTAAACAATGTGAAATATACATATAAATATGTATATTTATAATATATTATACATTACAATTTATGGGCATACTGTACTTGAAACACTCTTCCCAATCTCAGTGCATATTATAATTGGGCACAAACAATTTGTCCAACCCAGCCGAGTGGGCCTAAATCGTAATCACAATCCCTAAACATAATGGATGGGCTTGGGCAGGCTTATGGCCATCAAACCTATGTTACCCTTTCATTAACAAATTTTTTTACGAGAGAGTTAGAGGCTGGTCCTATGAACCGGTCTTATTACCCAACAAGTTTTACAAAAAAAAAAAAAAAAAAAATGAATAGTATTTTTCATTTTTACCTTTAGACTCAACACTGTAACTCAAAAATTTCAGTGATAAATTCACAAAAACACACTTATCACTGGTTTGTCACTGATTAATCACTAGTTTAAATAAATTTATCACTAGTTTAAACATATTTATCATTAGAAAAATGATTTGTCCCCCTAAAAATGCCCCCCTAATCCCCCTAATGCCCAAAACGACGTCGTTTTAGGCAAATTTTTATTTTTTTTTTGCCTTGGCTTGAAATTTAGGGGGATTAGGGGGCCAAAAATTAGGGGGATGTAGCACAGCCCTTATCATTGGGATCTTTTCCCAATATACAGAGAGAGAGAGAGAGAGAGGACCCCGCGGCAAAGAGCCTAGATCCTAGATCTAGAGGTGGAGGCGACGACGACTATGGAGGTAGAGGCAAAGACCTCGGTGACGGTGGAGGCGAAGACATTGGTGGAGGTGGAAGCAATGATGAAAGTGGAAGAAGATGCCGATTGAGGTCGCTGGCAATAACGACAGTGGAGGCGGTGGTGGTCAGCAACAGTGGAGATGGCGATGGTCGTTGGTGGAGGAATGTGTAGAGAGAGAGAGATTTTTTTTATTTTTTTTGTTTTTTATCTTTCATCTCACAGATCTGAGTATAAAATGTGAGGGCAAAAATGGAATAAACAAAAATATTCAGGACTTATAGGTAAAAGAGTCTCCATTGAGGACTTGTTGAGTAATAACCCTTGAAAATATATGACTGGCCTGTAAAAATCACCTTTTTTATTAGATCTAAGATCTAAACAAAATAATCAGAATATTAGTCAACAAAGATTAAATTAGTTATACATTTTTACGTTACATTTTTTTTAAATGCAAATATTTAAATCTTTATCCATATATATAGGAAAATGATATAGTTTTTAGCTGAAAGCAAAGGTCTAATCCATGTGATATAAACTTTCACGGTTGGAGAAACAAAAACTAGAAGATTTACATATAACTCAATGAATAAGTCTCTCCAATCTTTCATGCACTCTTGAAGTCTCTATCCCAATTCTTGAATATATAACCTGCAAATCATTAGTCAACTTTTTGTTAATATTATGGTTGATGAACACACTGCCAACATCATCATGTAATGAAAATTACCCTTTCTATTTTTAATAATACTGTGATATGGTTTATCACATTTTTAATTTTCTATGTATTTATAATTCAGGTGTGCAATTTACCCGCCAAGCCATCCCAACCAAATACAAGCCAACCAACTACCAGCGGTTTGAGAAAGGTAACGGGTCGGGTCGGGTCGGGTTAGTTTTAAGATAAAAATAGGTGCATTGGTTTGGTTGTGGTTTAGAATTTTTCATTCTGCTTTAACCCAACTCAACCGGCATAGTTATGCAATATAGTACTACAATACTACTATGGTAAACCTTATCTACATTCTAGTTAGTAATTGTATTCATTTAACCCAAGTCCTAACATTGCCATCGTATAACAAAATAAACATATTATTTTTCAATGCCTTCGAGCCCCATCTGTCCATATTTTATATATGTTACTTTATTTTATTTTATTTTATTTTATTTAGTAATTGTGATATGATCTCTTTACTAATTCAATTATTTTAGCTTGTATATTCAAAATTTGTAAGGTTAATCCACCAACCCGTCTAACCCGTTGGTTTGAGTCCATCATAAAGTTCATTCAATCCATCGGTTTTGATAATAGGTGGTTTGGTTTGGAGTGAAAAAACCATCTACCTGCCAAGGGCAGCTTGTTTTGAAAAATATCCCCAACTGCATTCAACCCTCCCGTCCACAATTCAGGGGTGACAATTGTCTCCTCTAATCTCTTCTAACAAAATATTTGGGATGCATTTTGATGCGGATTGAAACTTAAAAATTATATATTTTTATTTTATTATTTTAGTATTTAATTAGGATTATTATTTAAGATTAGGATCTTTTAATTTTTTATTTATTTAAATTTCCTACTTCGTTTATTTTCTTATTTTACAAGAATAGGATTGTTTGATCACAAGAATTATTTTTGTTTCTTAATATTGTATTTTCCTTTTTAAATATTCTTAATTAGTAAGAATATATCTTTTTAGTTTTAGATTTCTTAATTAGCAAGAATTATTTTAGTGTAAATAAAGATGTAAGTCTTAAGACAATACGGTTGATATATGATTAATAAAAATAGAGAGTTTTCTCAATATTATTCGTTCATAGAGAGAGTATCTCTAGTTCGGATTTGTTCATAGTTTGATTTTATTGTTTGTTTTTTTCCGATATGCTTCCCTTGGTCAGTTGGTATCAGAGATGAAGTTCTAATCCTGATTATGGCCCGTCAAGGAGCACAAGTCGTAGGAAGAGGTGGATGGGACAGTCCACGTGACGTTGTTAGAGAAGTATATGAACGAAGTAAAGCTACACGAGAAACAAATGCATTTACACGAAGTAAAGCTACACGTGACGTTGTTTTTTTCGCCTTGCCTTTGTGTCATCAGTCTTCTATTTCATGGTTAGGAGTCAGATCTGCTACCAATTCTGTTTTGTGTAAAACAAATGCATTGGCTGCTGTTCTGCTACTGTTCTGCTTCTGCTATGGCCTTGATGTTCTGTGCTTGGAGGGCTGGGAAGGCTACTGATCTGCCTCTATTGGTTATGTTGCGAAGATTATTGGTCTGTTTCTGCCTTCAACAGCAGAGTTCGCCATGTTGAGTATTTGAGGCATAAAGAGCTTGATCTGTTCTTTAATGCATTTGTCAAATGAGCTTTCATCAGTTAGTGTAGATTGCTTTGTCATCACTGTGATTGGTGGCAGCCCTTTCACTCCTTGCTTTTGGGCTGATTCTGGTGTGAGGCTGAGTTGGCTGAGCTGTTTTGATTCTTCATCACCAGATCTGGCAGAGCTTATGGCTGGTGATTGATGATTGAATGGTGATTGGTGTTAGAATGGCAGAGCTTAAACCTTTTTTTCTTCTTTGTTTTTCTGTAAAGCTTGTTGAGTGTGTGCTAGCAAATGATTTGGTGTGCGTTTTGGTGCCAACCTAGTTGGGATCCAAATGTTCCACTGTGATGCATTTTGCACCCTCATCTTTATTGATGTAAATTATAATTATCGTTATGTTTTCATCAATAAAGTTTCTCTTTTGCCGATCAAAAAAAAAAAGCTACACGAGAAACACGAATAGAGGGACGATTTCAACAATTCAAGGATGTTGAAATCCAACCGCGCAATCGTCTGATAAATTACTACTCTCAAGCAGAGAGAGAGTTTTCAGATGATTGCAACCCTTACAATACGTATCAGCCGAGGGGAAGGAGAAAAAGAGTCATGGATTATATCTGTAATTCTGAAAGTTGGGATTCTTATTTGGAGACAAGTGTTTCTAAGTTTCATGGAGATCTAATACCAAAAGAATTCCTAAATTGGATTGAGGATGTCGAAGAAATTTTGGATCCTTTAGGGGTTCTCGAAAACAAGCGTGTTTTTTTTGTGGCTACTAGATTCAGAGGTAGAGCTTCTACATGGTGGCAACAGCTCAAGTTGATTAGAAGCAGACAAGATAAACCAGAGATTATGACATGGAAAAAGTAAAGGCCAGGATGTTTTACTTTTTGTCATATAATTATATTCACATCATGAATTAGAAAAAAAAAAATTGAGTTTCCACAATCTTTTCAAGGTATGGGTTTCTTTTCAACTTTGAAAGAAGGAAAATATGTACGGACTAATTTTTTTGTCAAGTTCCAAAGTTAAAACAATTACTCATAAGGATCATGATAATGATCACGAGAACAAAGAAGTCATAAAAGAAATTTTAGTCGAAGGAGACGTATGAGATTTTATCAATGATATTGAAGATGAAATTGAAATTGACCTAAAAAGTATTGTGATCCTTGGAATATTTAGCATGACTGAGGAATGACTGAGGAAGAGTTCGATGAGATATTATCGGATATAAATATTTTGTTTTTGGAATCACAAATTAATTGGGATTCGCCTCCAAAGTTTGACAAGTACCCAAAATAGGTAGATGATTTTCTACTTATTAGAGAGGATAGTAATGATGAAGACCTGGTTCAAATTGTTGAACACGAAAAAGTTGATATTCATAACACAGTAGATTTCATTGGTCTGAATTTGGAATCTCGAATTGATACTAAAGTCACCAAGAGTACATGACTTTGAATTCATTCTACTCAACGAGTACCACAGTCATAATATTTCTTTCAACAACAATTTGTTGACATTTTATTTGGCTCTCCGTCAAAATTGTCAACGGTTGATGTGTTTTGGACCCATGTTGGTGATGGTGATATTGTTTCTCTAACCTTTGTAGATTCTTTTTTGCAATTCATGTTTGAAGAAGTTAATTTGAAATACAAGATTGATGCGGACAAGTTTAGACGTACAAAATTACTTAAAGCAATGGAAACTCAAGAACGAGTTTTTTCAAGTGGAGGAGAATGATGTAGATTGAAATTTAAAAATTATATATTTTATTTTATTAGTTTAGTATTTGATTATGATTATTATTATTTAAGATTAGGATTTTTTAATTTTTTATTTATCTAAGTTTCCTACTTCGTTTATTTTCTTATTTTACAAGAATATGATTGTTTGATCAGAAAGATCATTTTTATTTCTTAAAATTGTATTTTCCTTTTTAAATATTCTTGACAAGTAAAAATACATCTTTTCTTTTTTAAGATTTCTTGATTAGTAAAAATTATTTTAGTATAAATAAAGATGTAAGCCTTAGAGCAATAGGGTTGATATTTGATTAATAAAAATAGAGATTTTCTCAATATTATTCGCTCGTAGAGAGAATCTCTAATTCGAATTTGTTCGTGATTTGATCATATTTCTTGCATCACATTTAGGGGCATCCAATCCAACCCTATTGCATTGACATGTGGAGCAGAAGACTCAACCAACTTGTTAGTGTATATCATTATATGTTAGGATTGTTGCTTTAATAGCTGTAATAATTAGTGTTCATTTCCTTTGTTGCTTTCGGCCACTTTAGGCTCCCATTTAGGCTCCCACTTTCGGCTCCTCTCCTATATAAAGGAGCTCAATTGAACCTTTGTAATATATCAATCAATACACAATTCTTTCTCTCTATTTCTCTAACATGGTATCAGAGCTAGGTTAACAACCTAGTAATTCCGCTTCACCGGCGGGTGGCAGTCTCGCCTTGGCCGCCTGCCGGACCTCTACACATACCTTCACTCCGCTGCCACAAATTCTGCTCATAGTCCACCTTCTATGGTTCCAGGGTTAAGCCCAACATAGGCCAGACAAGCTCAAGTATCATCAAGAACCGAGTCTCAATCGCCTTTACCATCAAGTGCAACGACTCAATCCCAAGTCACTTCTCAACTAGAATCACATCTCACGCAGCAACACAATCTGAGCATGCCTCTCAACCCCCATCACCAGCACATGCAGCATAGGCGGTCCGAGCAATCGGAGGTGAAGAACTCCCCACACTGACCATACTCATTCTCGCCCCAAGCATAAGCTCGGCCTGATCGTCGACAACCAATACGCCGCCGCCGGTGGCCTCTTCTACTACCTCTTCGGCTTCGCTCTCGCCTTCGGCTCCCCCTCCAACAGCTTCATCAGCCACCACAACTCTGCAACTCTCTCTTCGGTCTCCGCAACACCCAACAGATCATATCTTCATCTCTCTCCCTCTCGGATAGATCACACAGATACGCATGCATGAACACACAAGCTCTCTCTCGCTCTGGAGAGTAATAATCAACACACATGGGCTCTCTCTTTAGCTTAAAGACCAAACCCACGGCTCTCTCTCTCAGGGGAATAATACACAGATGGACATGCATGCACTGAGGTCGACTTGCATCTGGTTTTCACCAACCTCTCTCTCACTCTCTCCTCAACTCTAATCCTGCACCCACTCCCTGCGTATCCTGCGCACCTCCCCGCTTGAAAGCCACAACAATGGGTAAAGAGGGAGCACCTCCCCAGGAATGATGATCATAAGCCCCACTTGCTCTTTCTTTTTTTTTTTCTTTTTAATTGCCCACCGAACCTCACTCATCCATGCTCTCTCTTTTTTGTTACTTCCCCGGGCCCCATGCACATGCCCCTCGAGATAGTGGTGTTGTGCTTCTTTTTATTTTATTATTAAAAAAAAAACACAAAAACACAAAAACACAAAAAAAAAAAAAAAAACTTTCTCCATTTCTTACCATCTCCACTCTGTGTTGAGTCGTTCCGCTCCACTTTGTCAATCCCTTTGTTTCAAACTCCAATAGGTTTATATCTTTAAACCTATTTGAGTTTGAGGGGGGGTATTATCGATATATCATGGTGAGCATGGTTACACACCATGTGAACCACCTAAGCCACCCATGTGAACCACTCAAGCCATCCCAGCACGCACCATGTGAACCACCCAAGCCACCCATGTGAACCACTCAAGCCACCCCATGGCGCACTTCCTAAGTCGCCACCTTGATGCACCACCAAATTCTTCTACAACGGTCCGGCATGACCCCGTAAACTGTCCCGACCTTGATTCCGGTCAGCTTCTACAACAACGGTCTGACACGACCACACAGTGTCTGCTACATCGGTCCGACATGACCCCATAAACTGTCCCGACATTGATTCCGGTCAGCTTCTACAACAACGGTCTGACACGACTACACAGTGTCTGCTACATCGGTCCGACATGACCGCATAAACTGTCCCGACATTGATTCCGGTCAGCCTCTACAACAACGGTCTGACACGACCACACAGTGTCTGCTACAACGGTCCGACATGACCCCGTAAACTGTCCCGACATTGATTCTGGTGTCTTCTACAACGGTTTGACACAACCATACAGTGTCTCCTATCCACTTTTATTTTATTTGTCATTTTATTTTCACGTTTTGTTACTCTCTCCAAACTCAAGTTGGTTAATATTTATCCTCCTTGAATTTGAGGGGGGCTGTTAGTGTATATTATTATATGTTAGGATTGTTGCTTTTATATGTTAGTGATTGTTGCTTTAATAGCTGTAATAATTAGTGTTCATTTCCTTTGTTGCTTTCGGCCACTTTAGGCTCCCATTTAGGCTCCCACTTTTGGCTCCTCTCCTATATAAAGGAGCTCAATTGAACCTTTGTAATATATCAATCAATACACAATTCTTTCTCTCTATTTCTCTAACACAACCCATAGCCTCAAGTCAATAGAAGAACTAAGTAGGGTATATAGCACCCTTCTACTTCAAAATACAAAGCAAAACAAGACATAGATACCTTGCAATGAATGGTGTAGAAGATCTGGTTTTTCACAGTACAGTAACCAACACTTACAACTTCAACTCCCTTGTCCTTGAGAACACTCAAAACTTCATGTAACTTCAAGTTTTTGTTCAACCCAGTAATCAAATTCACCTCCAAAATAGAATCCATCTCTCATATCGTCAAAGCTCTCATCTTGAGAACCACCCTTATTATCGCCATCGAGCTCTGCCTTCCTCCGCTTTAGCTCCTCCACATTCTATTTCAGCTCCACCACATAGTTGGTGGCTTGCTCTAACATGTTACGCAACTGCAATAATTCTTGAGAAAATACCCCATTTATTCATTCTGATATTATTATGTTGCATTATAGTAATTTAATTAGGGACTACCAACTCTTCATCTAAAAGCTTCACTATTAAGGTGAGAGAGACATTTATTATTTATATTATATTTTTAATATAATTTAAATAAATATTAGATATAAAATTGACTTTATTGAAAAGTCCAAGTAAAGAAAGAAAGGTAGAGTGGACTTCTAGTTGTTATGCTTGGATTTGCATGGCTATGTTCCCTTTGACTCAGTTTGCCTTTATTTTCATGTCAAGTGTGTAGAAGTGAAAAGAACAGAACCACACAAAACTTCTATCTTTTGTTGGATACAATCATCAAACAAAGGATTCTTCAAGACTACTTCAAATAGAAAAAGATGGAGCAGCAGAGAGATGGAGGAGGATGGATTCCAGTGGTCAGGAAAAGAGGTAGGCAAGGGCAGTAAGAAGTATGGAATGAGAACAGAAAGGAAAGGTTGCTTACTTTGTTTGTGGATAACATACCAGACGCAATGAATCCAAAAAGCCTGTATACCTTGTTTACAAAGTATGGAGTGGTTAGGGATGTGTTCATCCCAAATAAGAGGAGGAAATCATCCAAAACAAGGTTTGGCTTTGTAAGATTCGATTGTTAGGTAGCGGCAACTGTAGCAGAGCAAAAAGCCAACAGACTTTGGGTAGATGACAAAGCTTTGGCAGTGAAAAGGGCAGATTATGGAAAAGAAATTGGTGGGAGCAGGTGGATGAAGCCTGTACTGAGAAGTGAGGGTGAGATGAAAGAGGACCAAGTTTGGTAGAAATGAAAAGTGGAAACAAAAATATTGACAACAGATCCTTTACAGAGGTGTTAAAAGGTTTTGGACCAAGAGAAACATCAAGGACCACCATAAGAGTTGAAGAGACTGGAAATGGTTTGTTGTATGCAAGTAAGATCATAAGACTCAAACCACAATACTCTGTTTTGGAGTTGAAAAAGGAGCTAAAGAATAGAGGTTTGAATAAAGTGCTAGTAAGAGATGGAGGTGGACGTGATGTTGTGTTAACATTCAGAACGATAGAGGAGTTAAAAAATAAAGAAAGTATGCTTGTCGATGGTCTTCAGAAGTGGAGTGAATACGTCAGAGGGTGGTCAATAGGACTTCATCTTGAACAAGAAAGACTGGTGTGGTTGAGTTGTTATGGTATTCCTTTGAACTTATGGAATTCAGAAACTTTCAGAAGAATTGGAAGGGTATGGGGTGAGGTGGTTAATTTTGAAGGAGAGATGGGTGAACCTACAGCTTTCAGATGTGCAAAGATTAGAATAACTACAAGTGTTATGGCACTGATAAATTCCAGTATAAACTTGGATTGCAAAGGAAGAATATATCCAATAAGGGTTTGTGAGGAGCAGATTGTGAAAGAGGTGAAAGTCAATTGTAGATGTAACACAAAAGAGGGCAATGAAGATTTTGTCAGCTCAAATATTCATGGTGAGATGCAGATCAGAGAGAAGAGCAGAAGGGAAGATGATGAGAATGACATGGAGGATTATGAGGATGAGGATGATGACAAGGACAATATTGAGGAGGTGGCAAACAGTGAAACGACATGTCAGAGGAAGGATAAAGGTGAGATGGAAGTAGAAGGTAGTTGGGAAACATTATCAGAAGTGGAAGAGACTGAGGCTTGTATGGGGAAAACAACAAAGGTAGTTACATGCGTGGAGGATTCAATGATGAGAGTGGACAACATGCGTCTGAAGGTGGGTAATTACGACGTACAAAAAATAGATGGGCAGATTACTACACTTGGATTTGTTAGAAGCATTAGTGGATCACAGAAGGACAGGCCTAGCATATGCTTGGAAGTTCAATTGGGCCAAAACCATTATAAAAATCAATTTTTGGGCTAGGCTTGTGTAATCAAAATGGGCACGGTTCTAGGCAGGTGAATGAAAACAGAAGTAGTGGGCCTAGTATGGTGGGCTTGGAGACACATAATACTGATACTACTAATACCTCAAACTCTGAATTTGTCAATAATCTGAAGAAAGGGAAAAGAAGAGGAAAGAAAGAAGAAGGTCGGAGAAATCAGTTGGCAAAGGGAGGTTTTGCTGGTTTTGTAAATAGGATGGGGTAGCATGGAGCAGGTATAAGCAAAGGAAATCTTAAAAATGTTGTAGTTAAATCTGCTGCACCTGCAATGTCAAAATCTTCTTAAAAAAAGAGTGATTCTGTCAGTAAGGATAGGAGATTGAAGGAGGCTCTCGCAACTCTATGGTTAGGGGAAAAGTTGGGGATTGCCACAAGGGGTCAAGATCAGGAAGTAATACAAAGATTAATTCTTATGGAGGAGAAGGACAAGGAGAGAGTGGGAAAAGGAAGTGGTAGGGTTGTGTAATTTGGGCTTTCTTGGGGTGTATTGCAGTGTTTATAAATGGGTATTATGAAGATTTTAAGCTGGAATATCAGAGGAGTTGGAAGACCTCAGAAAAAAAGGCAGATAAAAAAACTATTATTTGAAAGTAGAATTGATATGGCTTTATTCCAAGAGACCAAGAATTCAAGCATGTCTGATTTGGAGGTGAAATCATTGTGGCATAGAGACAGTATGCAGTCTATGATAGTTGATGCTAAAGGTATACCTGGAGGTTTGCTCTGCATCTGGGACCCTGCAGTCTTTAATCTATCCGAGTGCTGCAGCAACAATAATTTTATCTTGCTTTCAGGTACTTTTCAAAACTCATTTGAGTGTGTGATTGTAAATGTATATGCTCCTAATGATGTGGTGAAAAGAGGCAAACTTTGGGAAATATTAGTGAACATAAAAAGTAGTTTTCCAAAACCATGGTGCCTTGGGGGGGATTTTAATGAAATAAGGAATGTGGGTGAGAGGATAGGGTGCTCAAGAAGAGATAGGGGTATGAAAGAGTTCAATGAATTCATAGACATGTGTGAGGTAAATGAAATTCCAATGCTAGTGTGGACGTCCCCGAAAGTCCCGGGAGGGAAAATCCTGTTTTGTTCATTGGGCTCACTACAGTTCAGCACTCAATGTCACGGTCCTGTATCTAATCTAGCAGAGTGCAATGCAAGACCGATGAATCATCAAAGAGTCCAAATCCGGCAAATTGTTTTTGAAAACAGATTTTTTTGAAAGAAGTGCCAAACATGGACTGCTTTTCCAGATACAGAGTCGCCACCTAAATATTTATTTTGGGGGAATTTAGGAAACCCTGACTCGTTGCCTAAGGCCACGTGTCCGTCATCACCAAAGTTGCCTCGGCTCGGGAACTTGGGTACGATTGGGGAAGGTCATTTCCTGAGCACCCCCGCTCACCCGATCAAAGATCGGCCTCTACTAATCATGATATCGAGTTTTGAAAACATTATGTGCTCTTATTACGGTTTATTAGCTTAGAATTACTATGTGATGCGCGCAGCATACAAGTATAGACTGGATCTCCTGAGTTGGAACAAAACATTTCATGTTTGTTTTTTAAAACGGTTTGCTACTCGCAAATAGGCTAAAATGCGAATTTTGCCACCCTCAAGTGGGCTTAAAACTCGCAATCAATGAATTGTTCCAATTCAGATAATCCAACCTCTACCCACAGGCATTCAGGCAGTTATATCACATAAGCACATAGCCTCATGGTAAGCAGGCTATCATGGCAGTCACTCACACACATACAAGGATGCTAAAGCATAAACACTTACCGAGTACTCCAAGCCAAAACAGAAGCTATGTTAGAAATCCATGCATGATCCTAACTATGCTGAAATGCCTAATGCAACACATGCAGGAATGCAACTACAATAGGCTCGGCTATTCTAAGATGGCATGTGATGATGCTACAGCTAACACGTATTCAACTTGGAATTGAAATACGATGTAGTTAATATGATGCGCCGAGCCCGGTGCATGCAAGACAAATGAATGGATGCAAACATGCGAGCATAAGTATGCTAATTGAAACATGCCCTAATCTAACCATCGTAAGCTAGTAAATAAAAGGGAGAAAGACGTGGGGTTGGAAGACATGCACACACGCACGCACGCACACTTATTACACAATTGCCCTCGCTCGGAGGGTCCGAATAATAATACAAATCGAATATATAATTAACTACCCTAGCTAATTAATTATTACAAAACTTCTAATTAATTAACAAATTAATTACAAAAACATAGCCTCAATATGAAACTAAAGAGACCGCCACAGCCCTGCCTCGGAATGCGTGGATGATGCATGCTCGATTTGCCTTGCTTGGAAACCCGTTACCATGCCACTGTTGCCTCTGTTTGCACTGTTCTACACCTCTGAGGGATGTGAAAATTCTCGAGGCACCTCTGAACCATTTCCTGATCATTTTGGAATGCCACCGGCCAATGAAAAGCACCACCGACCATGTAAATGTGATCATCGACCATAAATTGGGTAACCGGCTGGACTTTGATGGTCGGTCGGCACTGAAAGTGGCCGGCCGGCCATTTATTCCTGCAGAATCCTGTTTTTGCTGCAGCAGTGGACAGACAGTGTATGGCAAGGAAATTTCAAAGCAATGTATGCATGACCACACTCCCTATCATGTTATGGACTCAAGGGAGTGTGGCCCTTGGTCCTCGGGTCACCAATCACGCATGTCGATGCATGATGGCCAAAGGCACCAAGTTTGCCAATCAATGTAAATGAATGCAACAAAACGAATGAATGCTTCACGCTCTATCATGTTGAGATCAAGGGCATCGGCGACTGAGGATTGAGACGTGTTTCGTCACTTTAAGTACGAACACATCTCATTCCTCATGCTTGGTTTGACACCCCAAACCAAGCAAAATGTAATGCTTGTATGCAATGCGGCTTAAGTATGCAACATGACTCAAATATGCAACATGAGGCTAAGTGAGCAAAGCATGCCAAATGCAATGCAAACTAAACATGCAAATGTGCAATGCGCCAAGCATGCAAGATGTAATGCAATGCAACATAACATGCAAACAATATGGCAATGCAGTAGATATACAATACTATAATGCAACCTAGATAAGCAACTATGGAAAAAGGATAGGCATGCAACAATGCACAAATGCATGACCTATGGACATATACTAAGATGGAGAAGCCTCAGCCACACCCCAAAACAGTGGCCAAAAGCCATGGAAATGATAGATAAATGCTTGTGGGGAAGTGGTTTTGGAAATACTCTTTAGATCCTGGGAGACGCTCTTGATACTTAGCTAGTCACCTGCAAAGACAAATACTCCGGTCGGGGGTGCCGGGGTTAGCACTCCGACGGGCAAGTCAGTTCTTATACTCAAGAAAGCTTGTTTACTAAGTTTAGTGAAGTGTTTCTTACATACCTTTCTAAATCTGAAGCTCTTGTATTTATACTCATTCTTTGGACCTCGGGCCCAGAGCCCACTTTTTATTTATTATCCTTTTATTTATTCCAACATAAATCTCCCCGTCTATTCGGCGATCTCAATATATTCGGCATCTTAGTTGATTAGTACGGAGCCGAACAGTCTATGACTTCTGGGATGTATCCCCTCTAACTCTTCTAATTATTCGGCTCCCACAATTGCCCCCCAAGCATTCTCCCAACATCTGTTGGCTGGATTGCTTGGTTTTGAATTCTGAATACTCAACCAAAACTTTGGCGATTGGGCCCACAAAATATTCGTCTAAGTGCACCCCTTTTGGTCGTCGTACCGACTTCCCGCCTTTTCGTACATACCTATTCATTGTGATTTTAAAGATTGGCATCCCTTCGGATTCGCATTCCACAGTACTGGTCACTGGGTTGCCTTTTGGATCGTTCTTGCAATTTTGTCTCCAATATCTTCTCCACCCTCTATAAGTTTTCCACTTCTTTGCTTTGAGAACTATTCCCATTTTATTCTTTGGCATATCTGTGTCAACTGTAGGGTATGGCGAAACATTTGAAAGACCTCCTCTCATCAAATCGAATGGCTAGTTTTAGACGCCATTTCTCTATTCCTGATGACGTCCGTCTGTCGCTTTTGGCAGACGGCACCCTTGACATGGAGAGGGAGGACGAAACCACAATCGTCTTTCCTCTTTTGTCAATCGCAGAGGGTGGAGTCCGCTTCCCTCTACACCCATTTTTAAGGGTTGTGCTTCGCCATTGGGATTTAATCCCTTCTCAGCCTAACGTGAATTTCTTTAGAATTATAATGGGGATTGTAGCGTTGAATCACCGCCTTGGAATTAACCTTGGCATTCCGGCTATCCGGCACTGCTACGCTTTGGCTAAGTCCTCCGGTCGGCAAGGGCGTTATTTCCTTAGAGCTAAGGACACCGACCATCAGCTAATCACTATGCTTTCCAGCTCTGGGAAACGAGTTGATGACGTTATGGCCGTTGTCTAGGGTAACTGGGAATTTGGCGAAGGGGAGGATCGTGTTGACCCTATTCCTAGACGGAGGGGCGAGCCAGGTCGCCGAGTGTCTCCTTGTTTTTGTTATGTGTTCATTTTTATTGTAGAACCTATTCCGTTGAAATCTTACGGCTTTGTCTCGTGCAGGGAGGGGTTTGAAAAAGATACTACCTTCAACCCACGACGTCGCTCTTTCAGATATCAGGGTTGCTCTCAGGTATTTCGGCCGTCGAAGTCTTCAGAAGCAGGGGAGGGCGGCTCACATTCTGCTTCGTTACGAGTCGACATACACAACCTTCTCGGCGGCGAAAAACATACCGATTCCGAAGGATGAAGATTCCCTTACTGCTCTTATTCTGTCTGACTTCAAAAACCTGAGGCAGGTGGGCTTTGAAGGGTCCGATTCGGAGCGGAACGAGGTAGCTGATATTGCCGAATCAGATCAATTCGAGACCGAGTCTGAGGAGGTATTGGATTCCGCCGCTCCTCCATTTACGTCGGGATTAGGGAGTCTTCCTTCTGCCGACGTTTTTCAACACATAGAGGGTCTTCCCATCACAGACTCCGCGGATATGACCGGATTGAGTCTGACAAAACTTGCCAAAAAGGCGAATGCAGAGAGGTTAGCCGCACGGCGAAGAGCGGAGGGCCTTTCGTTTGAGATACCGCCCGCCACCGAATCTCGACTCCCACTCCCTGTTGCCGAATCAGAGTCTTTGGGAGTTCTAGAGGAGACGGAAAAAGATTGGAATGCCGAATCTTCGTTGGTCGGGGAAGTCGGCCAAAAAGTTGAGGAAAAGGCAGAGAAACGCCCTGCTGACCTTGAGGCCGGTTTAGACGAACATGGTGGTAAGCGTCCTCGATTGGAGGGATCTAGTGAGGTTGTTCCTTTTGTCATTCGTCTAATGGTAAAGGACATGCCGGTTCCCTCTAATGCTTCGGCGCTTAAAGATCCAAAAGTCGCGTTCGGTGTGGCTATGTTCGTGTCGTTGCCGTCTGATATCGAGGCTTTCCGGGTGGAACCAGATATGAATGCGACAGCATTGGCCGCGCAATCGACACTCTTGGTACGTATTCTGACTTTTCTTCACCTTTATCCAAGTACTGTTGAGGTTATGTTTTTGGGTTATTCCTTTGCAGACCGTCGACAGGATAGCCGAAATGGGACGTTGGCATCTCGACGCCGTCAAACAGATTGACCGCTTACGAAAGCAAGTAGAGGGCCAGAGGAAGAGGGCCGAGGGCGCAGTTTTGAGAGCGAATAAGGAAGCTTCTCGGACCGAGGCAGAGGTAGAAAAGGCTCGCATTGCAAATCAATCCCGAGCGGACGCTGAGAAGAGGGCGGACGCGAGCGAAACGGCGCTGGGATTGTCCCAGAAGGCGGTTACTAGCCTGGAGGCTGAGTTGGCTGATGTGAAGGCGGCTGCTTCCAAAGTATTCGAAGCCGGGAAAGATGCTGGGCTCGCCGAATATGTAGACCATGTCTCGCGTTTCGAAAACAGGGGGTTCAAGCATGGCTGGCACAAAGCCCTTGCTGCAGCTGGAGTTTCACTGACTATGCCAGTGCCGTATGAGCAAGTGGATGTCGAGCCGTTGGAGACTGATTCCGAAGGTTGAGCTGGGCGAAAGACTTGGGATTTCACAAATGTATTAGGATTTTATAAATGTATTAGGATTTTACAAATGTGTTAGGATTTTACAAATGTATTGTTTAAGCTTTGTCAGACATTTTTGTGCGGGCTTATAGCTTATTGATTTGGTATATATAAAATGTCACGAGTTGTGCTCAATTTTGCTGTTGATGAATCTAGCCCTTGCCCTAGCGATACCGGCGATAGCACTTGAAATATAGCCGAATAGATTAATGAATCTGCCCTTGCCTTAGCCAGGGCGCGAACGAGGGACCGAATGACCCGATTGCTCTGAATCGAGGGCTGGCTGAGGCATAAATTACTCGGCGTTATTGTTTGAAAATGTAGCCGGCTATGTTGATGAATCTAGCCCTTGCCCCAGCGATACCGCTTGAAATATAGCCGAATAAGTTAATGAATCTGGCCCTTGCCCTAGCGATACCGGCGATAGCGCTTGAAATATAGCCGAATAGATTAATGAATCTGCCCTTGCCTTAGCCAGGGTACGGATGAGGGATCGACTGAGCCGATGGCTCTGAATCGAGTGCTGGTTGAGGTATAAATTACTCGGCGTTATCGTTTGAAAATCTAGCCAGCTAGGTTGATGAATCTAGCCCTTGCCCTAGCGATACCGGCGATAGCGCTTGAAATATAGCCGAATAGATTAATGAATCCGGCCCTTGCCCTAGCGATACCGGCGATAGCGCTTGAAATATAGCCGAATAGATTAATGAATCTACCCTTGCCTTAGCCAGGGCGCGAACGAGGGACCGACTGAGCCGATGGCTCTGAATCGAGGGCTGGCTGAGGCATAAATTACTCGGCGTTATCGTTCGAAAATGTAGCCGACTAGGTTGATGAATCTAGCCCTTGCCCCAGCGATACCGCTTGAAATATAGCCGAATAGAATGAGGGACCGACTGAGCCGATGGCTCTGAATCGAGGGCTGGCTAAGGCATAAATTACTCGGCGTTATTGTTTGAAAATGTAGCCGGCTATGTTGATGAATCTAGCCCTTGCCCCAGCGATACCGCTTGAAATATAGCCGAATAAGTTAATGAATCTGGCCCTTGCCCTAGCGATACCGGCGATAGCGCTTGAAATATAGCCGAATAGATTAATGAATCTACCCTTGCCTTAGCCAGGGCGCGAATGAGGGACCGACTGAGCCGATGGCTCTGAATCGAGGGCTGGCTGAGGCATAAATTACTCGACGTTATCGTTTGAAAATGTAGCCGGCTAGGTTGATGAATCTAGCCCTTGCCCCAGCGATACCGCTTGAAATATAGCCGAATAGAATGAGGGACCGACTGAGCTGATGGCTTTGAATCGTGGGCTGGGTAAGGGGCATACGAGTTTTGGCGCTTAGTCTTTCTGACGTTTTCTCGGGGGAGCTGCATGTACCCCAGAATAAATGGGCGAGTTCATGCCAACAACTTGACTCATTCCTTATTCAGGCTCGATCCAGACCTGGCAGGGGCCAACATTGGCTGGGTTTAGAGGCTAAAATGAGTCGCAGAAGCGAGCCTATTCACACGGGAAGGAGAGCATCCTTGGATCGGGAAAAAGAGCGACCCCCCAATCGTCGAACCAGATCGCCCCGAAAGGACGGACCACAGGGAGACTCCTCGCGCCCACGACCCCTTGTTGAGCCAGACGCGGCGCCGCGACCGTTGAGTTTTGCGGTTCGCGTGAAGAATAGACCAATGACGGAGGCGGATTCTATAATTAAAGACCCGGATGTGGCGGTCGAGTTCGCTCGGCAAATTTTTCCGCTAGAGGTCCAACAGTCGATGGTCGGACGCCGAGATTTTGAAGTATTTCGGGATGGCATCCATGGGGCTGTCAAGGGACTGTATAGCGCTTATGAAATCGGGATGCGTCTGCGCGAAGCCCGACGCGAGAATGAGAAAAACAACGAAAGGAATCGCGGTCTGGAGGCTCGCGCGAAAAAGGCTGAGAGTGAGCTTCGGGAGCTGAAGAGTGTTCGAGCGGCCAAGTCCGTGGTGGACAGCCAAACGAAAATCATGGGGGAGAGGGCGAACCGAGAGGCCTCGGGTTATGAGAGCGGATATTAGGACGGCTTGAAGGCCGGGATCAGGAAGGCCAAAACAGACCTAGCGGAGGAGGTCTGCCGATGCGAAAATCGTGGTTTCAAGCATGGCTGGATCAAGGTCCTTCAAACTGTGGAAACTCTTGGGTCCGTGGGCATAAATTCGGCTTCGCCCTATATCATCGGCATTACCTTCCGTATTCCGAGTTCGAAATTGAAAAAGCGACGACGAAGACGCCGACTTCGTGGGCCACAATGTTGAATAAATAGAATTATTTTATCAAATGCTTGAAATGTATAGCGGCTTTTGAATAAATAGAATTTCTTTATTAGCAGATTTTGAAATGTTTTGCGCGTAATTAGATGCTCTATCTCAATTTATTGTCAGCTTTTGTATTGCGTGATGTAAACATTCGAACATGCATCGATCGGCTCTAATTTAGGAACCATGTAGTTGGTCAGTTAAATCGTGATCCCCACGAAGGGCGCTCCAAATCCGGAGACTTATTCGGCCAATCGTGGAATCCACGAAGGGCGCTCCGAATCCGGAGGCTTATTCGGCCAATCGTGGAATCCACGAAGGGCGCTCCGAATCCGGAGACTTATTTGGCCAATCGTGGTATCCACGAAGGGCGCTCCGAATCCGGAGACTTATTCGGCCAATCGTGGAATCCACGAAGGGCGCTCCGAATCTGGAGACTTATTTGGCCAATCGTGGTATCCACGAAGGGCGCTCCGAATCCGGAGACTTATTTGGCCAATCGTGGTATCCACGAAGGGCGCTCCGAATCCGGAGACTTATTCGGCCAATCGTGGAATCCACGAAGGGCGCTCCGAATCCGGAGACTTATTTGGCCAATCGTGGTATCCACGAAGGGCGCTCCGAATCTGGAGACTTATTCGGTGATCAAGAGGCGTATGAGCTGAAGCATAAAAACGAGCAACTTTTGTATTACAGCAGAGTATATACAAGTACCAAGCCCACAAATCGGGTCATTGGTAAAATTTTCGTAGATGCGTTGAATTCCAGGGCCGTGGCAGGCTTCTTCCTGACATGTCCAAGAGCCGATATGCCCCTGTTCCTGCGATGGAGTCTATTTGATAGGGGCCGTCCCAATTCGGACCCAGCTTTCCGTCAGCCGGTCTCCGGTCGGCTGGAAGTACTTTCTTTAGGACCAGCTTTCCTGGGGTGTAACGACGCAACTGAACTCGTTGATTGTACGACTTAGCGAGCTACTGCTGATACCGTGCCATGGAGGCCAAGGCGCAGTCTCTTCGTTCCTCGATCAGATCCAGGTCCAGGGCGAGCATCATGTCATTTCGGCCCGTATCAAAGGCTTGTGATTTCAAAGTCGGGAAGCCGATTTCCAGGGGTATAATTGCTTGGGTTCCGAAGCATAGAGCGAACGACGTTTCTCCGGTGGACCTCCTCGGCGTTGTGCGGTGCGCCCACAATACACTTGGCAATTCTTCGACCCATTTGCCTTTAGCTTTTTCCAGCCTCTTTTTGATGCCGTCCAAGATGGTTTTGTTAGAGGCTTCGGCTTGACCGTTACTCTGGGGGTACGCGGGCGTGGAGAAGTATGGCACGATACCGTATTTGCTGCACAATTCTCGGTATATGCCACAATCAAACTGGGTGCCATTGTCTGAGATGAGAGCTCTTGGAATGCCGAATCGCGTAATGATGTTTCTCCATACAAATCGCTTTATGTCGGCATCTCGTATATGTGTTAGAGCCTCCGCTTCGACCCATTTTGTAAAGTAGTCTGTTGCTACGATTAGGAATCGCTTGTTTTCTGGGGCCCTTGGCAACGGTCCTACAATATCAAGCCCCCATTGAGCAAACGGCCAGGGACTGGTGATAGAGTTCAACTCTTCGGCGGGCAAATGGGTTAGTGGGGAGAACTTTTGGCATTGTTCGCATCTTTTAACATAATTTTCTGCGTCGGCTCTCATTGTCGGCCAATAATACCCCTGTGTTATAGCTCGATGGGCCAGAGAGCGTCCGCCAGAGTGGGCACCACAACTGCCCTCATGTATCTCAGTTAGAAGCTCCTCCACTTTATCCGTGTGTACGCATTCCAAATAGGGACCGGAGAGGGACTTTTTATAAAGTCCTCCTTGTGGATCCAGGTAGTATCGCAGGGCCTTATTGCGTAGCTTGTGTGCTTCTTTTTTGTCCTCTGGGAGTTGTTCAGAAGAAAGGAATCCGGCTATGGGGTCTATCCAACTTGATGCGGATTCTATAACATTAACGTGGGTTTCCTCCGAAGGGCCAATACTCGGCTCCGGGATGAAACCTACTTCAATGGTCCGTTTGAGCTCAGAATTGATGGCGGAGGCTAGGCATGCCAGGGCATCTGCGTGTGTGTTCTGATCACGTGTTATTTGGTTCAGTTCGTGATGGTCGAACTTCGTTAGCAAAGAGTTGGCCGTTTTCATATAGGCCGCCATACGGTCGTTTTTTGTAGCGTACTCCCCCTTTAGCTGGTTGATGACCAATTTGGAGTCACAAAACACTAGCAACCGCCGGGCGCCAAGAATATGTGCATTTCGTAGACCGGATAAGAGGGCTTCATATTCGGCCTCGTTATTTGATGCTTCGAAGCCAAGCTTGACGGCCTGTTCTATTACTGCGCCGTCGGGGGACATGATTACTACGCCGGCGCCGCAGCCCCGTTGGTTAGACGATCCATCACAGTATAGCTGCCAAATATCCCCGACATAAATTCTCCAGTTCGACTTTGATCGAACTTCAGCCTTTAGAAGAACGTCTGCAGGTTTAAGGTCGGAAAGCCCGCCTGTGAATTCGGCAACAAAGTCGGCCAATACCTGTCCCTTGATTGCGGTTTTGGGTAAAAACTGAATGTCATATTGGCCGAGTTCAAGAGCCCATTTTGAAACACGTCCTGATGCTTCCGCACTTCGTAGTACTGATCGGAGGGGATAATCTGTTATCACCCCAATGCTATGCCCCTGGAAATAATGCATCAGTTTTCTTGCTGCCATGACCAAGGCTAGGATGAGTTTTTCCAACGGAAGATAGCGTGTCTCGGCATCGACCATTGCCTTGCTCACATAATACATTGGTCGCTGCTGCCCTTCCTTTTCTTTTAATAGTACGGCGCTAACGGCCCTATCGGAGACTGCCAGATACAGAATGAGGGGGTCACCGGCAGCTGGTGTTGTCAAGAGAGGTACTGACCGGAGGTAAGTCTTGAGCCCGGTGAAAGCTGCTTCGCACTCGGCGGACCATTCAAAAGCTTTGCCCTGACGTAGCGTCTGGAAGAATTGTCTGCATCGGTCTGTTGACCGACTGATGAATCTATTGAGTGCAGCGGCCATCCCCATCAACTTTTGGACTTCTTTCACTGATCGGGGGGAACTGAGTTCCAAGATTGTTGTGACTTGCCTCGGGTTGGCTTCGATTCCACGGTGGTTGACGATATAACCTAGGAATTTGCTGGAGCCGATTCCAAATGCGCACTTGGAGGCGTTCAGTTTCATTCTGTATTTGCGCAAGATGCCGAACGTCTTCTCTAGATCGGCTATGTGATCCTTTTCTTCTTTGGACTTGACCACCATATCGTCGATGTAGACTTCCATAGTGTGGCCGAGTTGTTCTTTGAACATAGCGGTGACCAGTCTTTGGTAAGTTGCCCCTGCATTCTTCAGCCCAAAAGGCATAACTTTGTAGCAGTAGGTTCCTCTTGGAGTGAGGAATGCAGTTTTGTCCTGGTCATCTGGATGCATGGCGATCTGATGGTAGCCTCTGTAAGCATCGAGGAAACTCATGCGTTGATGGCGCGCCGTGGCATCGACGAGTTGGTCGATTCTAGGTAAGGGAAAGCAGTCCTTGGGGCAAGCTTTGTTCAGATCCGTGAAGTCGACGCACACTCGCCAAGTTCCATTTTTCTTCTTCACCACCACTGTGTTGGAGAGCCACGTGGGGTAGGTGACTTCTCTAATTGCCCCGGCGTCAAGTAGTCTGTCGACTTCTTCTATGACGGCAGCAGCGTGCTCTGCGACAGACCGACGACCTTTCTGAATGATGGGCTTGCATGTGGGATCGACGTTCAGGTGGTGCTGTGAAATTGATGGGTCTATACCCGGCATCTTGTACGGAGTCCACGCAAAGACGTCGAGGTTGGCAAGTAGAAAGGAGGTCAGCTGCTGTCTATCGGCTTGGTTTAAAGAGGTGCCGATCATGAAGAACTTTTCCGGGCTTCCATCGATGTCAACTCGGTCTAAACCTTCTGTGGCCTTTTCGCTTGGCTGCCACCCGACGTCATCCAGGACTTCCCGATTAGGTACCTCAATGGAGTTTACCCGCAATTCCTTTGGCATTTTGGCGGACAGGAGGTAACATGCTTGTGCCGATTTTTGGGAGCCGCAGATCTGCTCAATGCCGTGTTCTGTTGGGAAACGTAACAATTGATGGTAGGTGCTTGGCACGGCCTGCAAGGTATGCAACCACGATCGCCCCATGATGAGATTGTACGGCGAGGGCAGCCGGACGACCAGGAATTCTACATCCACCGTTCTGGAACCCGCTCGAACGGGTAGGTTGATTTTTCCCAGTGGGTATTCGAGATTGGCATTGAAGCCGAATAGTGGATAAGGGGCCGGAGTCAGATCTGATTCGGTGAACCCGAGTTTGATGAAGGTTTTATAGTACATGACCTCCGAAGTGCTGCCCTGGTCTATAAGAACGCGTTCGACGGTGAACCGGTTTACGCGTAGCGCGACAACCAATGGATCAATGTGAGGGAGTGTTATGCCGATCAGATCAGAATCGTCGAAGGTGATGTTTGGCGATTCTCGGGGTCGCTTTGCTGGCGTGAGTTGCTGTTGAGGGCCTGGGAGGGACTGGATTGCATTTATGGCCGGGGCTTTCGGTAGGCTGTATATCATATGGATGTTATCATGCGGAACACTTCGCTGGAGACGTTCGTCTTGTGTCAACTCCTCAAAGTAATCGGCTGAAGCACAACGAGCGTTGGTGTTTTGCTGTCGGGCCCGAGACCATAGATCGCTTGCCCTTGGGGGTCGCTTAGAAACCTGGCGCACTGTTTGTTTGGACTTTGCTATTTCTGAGGCCAGATCGCGGCGAAGGCGCTCGTTCTCAGCGATGGTGTTGTCTAAACTGTGTTTGGTCTTTTTGGCTCGTTCCATGATGGCTAGCATCATTTCCTGTGCTGAAGTGGTTTGTGAATCGACATTTAAGGCACGTCTCACAACGATGACTTCCTTCTCGAGCATGTTTGCCGGAGTGAGGTCGACTCTGTGTGTGATCGCGTCGGTGGCTATCGGAGAATCTTGAGTCACGCCTTCCATGGATGTATTTGAGTATTCCCACAGACGGCGCCAATTGTGGGGAAGTGGTTTTGGAAATACTCTTCAGATCTTGGGAGACGCTCTTGATACTCAGCTAGTCACCTGCAAAGACAAATACTCCGGTCGGGGGTGCCAGGGTTAGCACTCGACGGGCAAGTCAGTTCTTATACTCAAGAAAGCTTTTTACTAAGTTTAGTGAAGTGTTTCTTACATACCTTTCTAAATCTGAAGCTCTTGTATTTATACTCATTCTTTGGACCTCGGGCCCAGAGCCCACTTTTTATTTATTATCATTTTATTTATTCCAACATAAATCTCCCCATCTATTTGGCGATCTCAATATATTCGGCATCTTAGTTGATTAGTACGGAGCCGAACAGTCTCTGACTTCTGGGATGTATCCCCTCTAACTCTTCTAATTATTCGGCTCCCACAATGCTCATGTAAACATGTACACCAATGGGCCTAAAGCTAAGGCACAAAAGGTAACTTTCAAGAACACTCAAAAGATGATAAACATGGACACTAGACCAACATGTTAAACTCTGAAAGTGTATAGAAGATGATGCCAAATCAACCATGTTATGCAAGTAAGGCATGTAACAATGACCAAAACTTGAAGCCAACAAAGGGGTCCAAACCATAGCTATGTCAACCAAACCTCAAAGGACCAAAATGACTTAAAACAGTCCTAAGGCACTCCAAAACAAGACTAAAGCATGGATAGATCATGGTTAAAACATGCTAAGAAATGGATGCAAAACAAGGGGGGATTTAAGGTCACAAAGAGGGCACTCTACTATAACCACCCCAACCACATATGGCATGAACCAATCAACGCAAAACAGATTTTTAACATGCAAAAAGGAGCCCCAAAACCCACTGATATGGCAGCCCAAAGCCTCAAACACATAGGCATGCACAATGACTCATTTTAAGGCACAAAAGAGCATCTCTTCAAAGCATGGAAAGGATGATGAATGCAAGCATACAAGCATGGATTATGGACTGAAATAGCATGGAAAATGATTCCAAATCACTAAAACAACCCAACTAAAGCATGTTAATGACTCACACACTCAAGGCTTATAAGCCAAAATGCATGGTGGCTATACCAAACATGGCAAACATGATCAAATCAGTACCCAACAGACCTCAAGCATGATGAAATATGACCAAAAGCTTCATGAAGTCAAGCTAGAACATGCAAGCATGGAGGGGCAAATGCATGGCACATGTTATGACAATAAAGGGGGTTACTAGACAAGTGTATGATGCATGTAATGGACCATCAATCCAACCAAAAACAGAGGTATAATGTGGCCAAACAACACCCAAAAACCTCTGAAATGGAGCTAAGTAAAGCTAAGCATGTATGCTACCCTTATGAGCCAAAAAACATGAACAAATGAGACACAAAGGGAGAGGGGTGTCCCTCCCTTATACAAGACTTCAAGACCCCTTCACCAGCACTAAAAATCCACTGGATTTCAGTGGTGAGAAGGCCAATACACAAAAGGTTCCAAAGCTCAACAAAGAAGGCACAAAAGGGGCCAAAACAAGGCCTAAGAGGGGGAGGTCGACCCCCAACACCAAAATGACCTTAATGAAACATCTTAAACATCAAAAAATAGAACTTTTATTAGTTATACACAAAGCTCAAAACAGCATACAAAGTGGATTAAAAGCTAATGCAAGAATGGGGAATATAAAGTAATTATGCTCACTCTTGAAGAACACTTGAAGAACAACAACCTCAGGCCCCTTTTCTGATCAAAACCAGCTTAAAAGCTCTAAGAACAACCTCCCAACACCTCAATAACCCAAGTATGGTGTAATACTAGGTGCCTTAGTGCAAAACTAAGAACAAAACACCCTTTTAGGCCCTCTAACACACACAAATGAAGAGAGAGAGGGAGATATAGAGAGAGAAAGTTGCATATATCATATATCTCTGGTTTTTGCTCAACCCCTCCAAAGGAAAGGGAAGGCTCTCTTATATAGAGCAAGATAAAGACCTAAGCTTCTTAAATAAGCTAAACAAAAGGGGTTAAGGGGGTCAAGCTTCTCAAGGAAGCTAAGGCAAAGGGTGCAAGCTTCTTGAGGAAACTAAGACAAAGGGTCAAGCTTCCTCAAGAAGCTAAGGCAAAGCGGGCAAGCTTCTCCAAGAAGCTTAGAACAAAAAGGGTGCAAAGGGTGCAAGTCTTCCATACACGTGTATGGAGGAAAGATCTGTGTGCTCCAGCTGGCACAGCTGGCATGCACAATGCCTAAAAAAGGAAAAAAAGAAGCCCCGGCCAGAAAATATGGCCGATTGACCAAATCAAAGGCCGGCCGACCACCAAAGGTGCCGACCGGCCATCACCAATGGCCGGTGGCAAGAGAACATGGCCGGTGACATCATGCCAAGGCCGATGGGTTTCAAGGGTAGCTAACAAGCTACTCTCTACCCTCAGAAGCAAAAACCAACAAGTGTTTGGTCCAACCAAGCACAAGATAGTCAAGTTGAGAGATCCTGAGGCAAGGCGCGTAGCCGAGACCTCCGAGAACTCAAAACGAACACGAACATGGATGATCACCGAGCGTTCAAACGGTGACGTCCAAGTCTTGAGGACGGTCAAAAATGGGGTGTCTACAGCTAGGTAGAAATTTTACCTGGTGTAATGCTCAAGATGGCTCAAAATGGAGTAAAATTGACAGATTTCTGATATGTCCTGAATGGATGGTGTGGGGGCCAAATATCGGGAGACGTAAAGAGGCCGAATAGTTGGACCTAGAGAGTCGAAATTCATATATCGCATTCGACCTCGTCTTAAACATACAAATCCAGAGGTACCCTATTCGGACAAATAACAAGTTGAGTAAGGGGCCGAGTGAAGAGCGGTTTGCAATAAAAGGAGCCGAGTAAATAGTTATACGACGAATTGAAGGTGGGCCCAGCCCTGAAGCCCAAGAAAGAAAAGATATAAATAGAAGAACATCATCCAGAGAGAGGTATGTGAGAATTATTACGCTTAACTTAAGATACAAGTAACTAAGAGAGCATACACTGACTTAACCGTTGGAGTGCTAATTTCGGCACCCCCGACCGGAGTGTTTATTCCTTTTCAGGTTGTTAGTTGAGGATCTCGAGCGTCCCAGTGGATCAAAAGAGTATTTCCAAACCACATCCCCACAATTGGCGCCGTCTGTGGGAATACTCAACTACATCCATGGCGGGTGTAACGGAAGATCCCCCGATAGTCGCTGACGAAACCACCCAGAGAGATGACCTCACTCTAACGAACATGCTGCGACTGGAGAACATCACCGTGAGACACGCCTTGAACTTCGACTTCGTTGCCCAGACCTCACCCTCAACTTCAGCACATGAGACAATGCAAGCGATCATGGAATAGGTGAAGCAAAATGAACAGAGGTTGGAAAACATGATTGCTGAGAACGAGTGCCTCCGTTAGGATTTGGCCTTGGAAGTGGCAAAGTCTAAACAAGTTACACGCCAAGATCCGGGACGACCTCTAAGAGCGGGTGGTCAAAGACCTCGAGTTCGGAGACAAGACAGTGACAACGACTCTGACTCATTATCCCCAGAGCCCAAAAAGAAGGGACGACTCGAAACTACCAGTTCCTCTGAAGAGAGTCCACGTATAAGGCATAAGCGAAGACGAAATGGTTCAGACGAAGAAGACCAGCATGATCCCTTTGTGCGACGGATCGTAAAGGCAGTACTACCTAAGAAGTTCAAAGCCCCATCGTTCACCCTGTACGACGGGAAATCGGACCCCACTGATCGTATCCGTCATTATAAACAAGCCATGACGCTGCATGCAGACGACGAGGCTCTCATGTGCAGAATATTTCCAAGCAGTTTGGGACCATTAGCCGTCAGATGGTATTATAAGTTGGAGCCGGTGTCGATTAAGAGTTTTCATCAATTATAGAAATCCTTCAGGGCAAGATTCGTCACCAATGAGTTCTAGCCGAAGTAAGATGACTCTCTCTGGGCAATGCAGATCCAGCCAGAGAGACCTTACGAGCGTATTCGGCACGCTATTGGGGATGCTTTAATCTTGTCGATGACGCTTGCAACGACTCCATGGCCATCACTGCCTTTAAAATGGGTTTGCATCCTGATAGTGCTCTCTGCAGTTCCTTAACTAGAAGACCCCCCAAAATAGTCTGGTCGTTGATGAAGAAAGTCGAGGAATACTGCAAAGTGCAAGATGACGCCTTGCTGGTTAAAGCCGAGAACAAGGCCAACAAGACGGCCCCTTTTGAAATTGCTCAGCCAGTAAATTCTGTACCACCTCAGAGTCCTGAACCACAACATCGGGCTAAACGAGACAAGAGACGGGATTCACGCCGATCAAACGACCAATGTTCCCATCGAGCTAGTGAACAACTTTAAGTAGATAGCAGGCGCACAAGGTGCGCGGACAAGAAATATATGGAGTTGTCAGAGCTGATCAGTGCGGTTATGTCTAAAGTCCAACACCTTCCGTTCTTCAAATGGCTATCCAAAATGGTGGGACCTCCCGACACAAGAAGACGAGATAGGCGGTGCGAGAATCACAAGGACCACGGCCATGATACTGAGAGTTGTTATGTATTGAAGGATCACTTGGAGGAATTGGTACAAGATGGTCGGCTATAACAGTACGTCCGAAAAGGAAACTCAACCAAAGCAATAGCCTTATGGCAAGATTCACCTCCACTCGGCGTGATCCACATGATATACAGCCTGCCAATGACATCCGCGGTGGATACGATTCAGTCGCATCCCGACCCTCAAAATCAACTCACTCCAGCTAAACGGCCCCATGAAGCTGCGAGCATTGCTTTTGATGATTTAGATTTGGCCGGAGTGACACTTCCTCACATCAATCCCTTGGTAATCGAGTTACGCGTAAACCGATTCACCGTTGAGCGCGTACTCATTGATCTGGGGAGCACATCAGAAGTTATGTACTACAAGACATTCACCAAACTCAGCTTCACCGAATTAGATCTTTCTCCAGCTCTTTATCCATTATTCGACTTCAACGCTAATCCAGAATATCCGTTGGGAAAAATCACACTAACAGTTCGAGCGGGCTCCTGAACAGTGGATGTGGAATTCTTGGTCGTCAAGCTGCCTTCGCCGTATAATCTCATCATGGGGCGAACTTGGTTGCATACCATGCAGGCCGTGCCGAGCACCTATCGTCAACTGCTCCGCTTCCCGACAGAACGCGGCATTGAGCAAATTCATGGTTCCCAAAAATTGGCACAAGCTTGTTATCTCCTTGCTGCAAAGACACCAAAAGAGTTGGAAGTGAATTCTATTGAGGTGCCAGATCGAGAGAGCCTCGACGATGTTGGGCGGCTCCCAAGTGAAAAGGCCACGGAAGCCTTGGATCGAGTTGAAATTGACGGGAATCCAGACAGGTTCTTCATGGTCGGCATGTCCCTAAATGAAGCCGACAGGCAACAGCTAATTTCCTTCTTGCTCAGCAACCTGGATGTATTTGCGTGGACACCATATGAGATGCTGGGTGTAGATCCGTCTGTTTCGCAGCTCCGTTTAAACGTTGACCCTAAATGCAAGCCGATTATCTAGAAAAGTCGACGGTTAGCCGCAGAACACACTGCTGCTGTTGTTGAGGAAGTTGACCGATTGCTTGATGCCAGGGCAATCCGGGAAGTTACCTACCCTACATGGTTATCGAACACTGTGGTTGTCAAGAAGAAAAATGGGACTTGGCGTGTTTGTGTGGATTTTACGGACTTAAATAAAGCTTGTCCCAAGGATTGTTTTCCTCTCCCCATAATAGACCAACTTGTAGATGCCACGGCGCGTCATCAACGTATGAGCTTCCTCGATGCCTACCGAGGCTACCATCAAATCGCCATGCATCCGGAGGATCAAGACAAAACTGCATTCCTCACCTCAAGAGGAACCTATTGCTATAAGGTTATGCCTTTTGGGCTGAAGAATGCAGGGGCAACTTACCAAAGACTAGTCACCGCTATGTTCAAGGAGCAACTCGGCCGTACTATGGAAGTGTACATTGACGACATGGTGGTTAAGTCCAAAGAAGAGCAAACTCATCTAGTTGATCTGGAGGAGACATTTGGCATTTTACGAAAGTACAAAATGAAGCTGAACACTTCCAAGTTAGCATTTGGGATTGGATCTAGCAAATTCTTGGGTTATATTGTCAACCACCGAGGAATCAAAGCCAACCCGAGGAAAATCACAACAATCCTGGAACTTGGCTCCCCTCGATCGGTCAAGAAAGTTCAGAAGTTGATGGAGATGGCCGCCGCACTGAACAGGTTCATCAGTCGTTCCACGGACTGCTGCCGACAATTTTTTAATACCCTACGGCAGGGTAAAGCTTTTGAATGGACCTCTGAGTGCGAAGTTGCTTTCAACGGTCTGAAGACTTATCTCCGATCAGTTCCACTGTTGACAACACCATCGGCAAGCGACCCGCTTATTTTATATCTGTGGCCGTCTCCGACCGGGCCGTTAGCGCCATACTGTTAAAGGAAGAGCTTGGGGAGCAGCGACCAATGTATTATGTGAGCAAGGCAATGGTTGACGCTGAAACACGTTACCTTCCGTTGGAAAAACTGATCTTAGCCCTCGTCATGGCAGTAAGAAAACTGATGCATTACTTCCAGGGGCATAGCATCGGGGTACTAACAGATTACCCCTCCGGTCAGTACTACGTATTGTAGAAGCATCAGGGCGCGTTTCAAAGTGGGCTCTCGAACTCGGCTAGTACGATATTCAATTTCTGTCTAGAACCTCAATCAAGGGGCAAGTACTTGCTGATTTTGTGGTTGAATTCACGGAGGGTCTTGTCGACTTCAAGTTTGAACAAATTCAACTCAAGCCGAATTGGAGAATTTACATTAGGGACATTTGGCAATTGTACTGTGACGGATCATCCAACCAACGGGGTAGTGGAGCCGGAGTAGTAATCATGGCTCTCGACGGCGCAATAATTGAGCAGGCCGTCAAACTCGGCTTCGAAGCATCGAATAATGAGGTTGAATATGAAGCTCTGCTAGCCGGTTTGCGGAATGCACACCTTCTGGGTGCCCGGCGTTTGCTTGTATTTTGCGATTCAAAACTGGTGATCAATCAATTGAAGGGGGAGTACGCAGCCAAAAACGACCCTATGGTAGCTTATATGCAAACGACAAATTCCTTGTTGGCAAAATTTGACCATCATGAATTGAACCAAATAACCCGTGACCAGAACACACATGCAGATGCCCTAGCTTGCCTAGCCTCCGCCATTAACTCAGAGATTAAACGGACCATTGAAGTAGGTTTCATCCCAGAGCCGAGCATTGGCCCTTCTGAGGAAGTCCAGATCAATGTCATAGAGTCAGGACCGAGTTGGATGGACTCCATTGCTGCATTCCTGTCTTCTGAACAGCTCCCAGTGGACAAGAAAGAAGCGCATAAGCTGCGAAACAAAGCCCTGTGATACTACTTGGATCCACAAGGAAAGCTTTATAAAAAATCCCTTTCTGGTCCATTCTTGGAATGCGTTCATCCGGAACAAAGTCGAAGAACTTCTGATCGAAATACATGAAAATAGTTGTGGCGTCCATTCTGGCGGGCGCTCTTTGGCTCATCGAGTTGTGACACAGGGGTATTACTGGCCGACAATGAGAGCCGATGCCGAATGTTACCTGAAAAAGTGTGAATAGTGCCAGAAGTTTTCTCCTTTGACCCACCGGCCTGCTAAAGAGTTAAGCTCTATAACCAGTCCTTGGTTGTTCGCCCAATGAGGACTTGACATCGTCGGACCATTGCCTCGTGCCCCGGGTAACAAGTGATTTTTGATTGTCGCGACAGATTATTTCACAAAATGGGTAGAAGCGGAGGCACTAACGCACATCCGAGATACTGACGTGAAGCGTTTTGTATGGAGAAATATCATAACATGATTCGGCATTCCAAGAGCACTTATTTCAGACAACAGCACCCAGTTTGATTGCGGTGTCTACAGCGAACTGTGCAGCAAGTATGGTATTCAGCCCTATTATTCCTCCCCGGCTTATCCACAGAGTAATGGCCAATCTGAAGCCTCCAACAAGTCTGTTTTAGACGGCATCAAAAAGAGGCTAGAGAAAGCTAAAGGAAGATGGGTCGAAGAGTTGCCAAGTGTATTATGGGCTCATCGCACTACTCTGAGGCGGTCCACTGGGGAGACATCGTTCGCTTTGTGCTTCGGAACACAGGCAATCATCCCCTTGGAAATCGGCCTCCTAACCTTGAAATCAACAATTTTTTATTTGGGCCAAAACGACATGATGTTGGCCTTGGATTTGATTCTGATTGAAGAATGGAGAGACCGTGCCCTTGCATCCATCGCACGGTACCAGCAGCAGCTTGCTAAGTCATATAATCAGCGTGTTCAACTACACCGCTACATACCAGGAGAGTTGGTCCTGAAGAAAGTGCTTCCAGCTGCCAAGAATCCGGCCGACGGAAAATTAGGTCCTAACTGGGATGGCCCTTATCGGATCGACTCAGTCGCGGGAGTAGGGCATATCGACTCAAAGACATGTCTGGGAGAAGTCTGCCACGGCCTTGGAATTCCACGCATTTGCGTAAATTCTATCATTAACCCGACTTGTGGGGCATGATACTTGTTTTGAATGGTTCACCATGTACATATTTCACTTTTGCAATGCAAAGTTTCCCATTTTCTCATTGCACAATTCAGTTCAAAAGTCTCCGGATTCGGAGCCCCATTAGTGCATGACACTTTTGGGCCGATTAAGCCTCCGGATTTGGAGGCCCATTGGTGCATGACATTTTTGGGCCGATTAAGCCTCCGGATTCGGAGCGCCCTTTGTGTATCACGATTGGCCAAGAAAAGTCTCCAGATTCGGAACCCCATTGGTGCATGACACTTTTGGGCCGATTAAGCCTCCGGATTCGGAGTGCCCTTCGTGTATCACGATTGGCCAAGAAAACTCTCCAGATTCGGAGCCCCATTAGTGCATGATACTTTTGGGCCGATTAAGCTTCCGGATTCGGAGCACCCTTCGTGTATCACGATTGGCCAAGTCTCCGAATTCGGAGCCCCATTAGTGCATGACACTTTTGGGCCGATTAAGCCTCCGGATTCGGAGCGCTCTTCGTGTATCACGATTGGCCGAGTCTCCGAATTCGGAGCCCCATTAGTGCATGGCACTTTTGGGCTGATTAAGTCTCCGGATTCGGAGCACCCTTCGTGTATCACGATTGGCCAAGAAAAGTCTCTGGATTCGGAGCCCCATTGGTGCATGACACTTTTGGGCCGATTAAGTCTCCGGATTCGGAGCGCCCTTCATGTATCACGATTGGTCAAGTCTCCGAATTCGGAGCCCCATTAGTGCATGACACTTTTGGGCCGATTAAGCCTCCGGATTCGGAGCGCCCTTCGTGTATCACGATTGGCCAAGTCTCCGAATTTGGAGCCCCATTAGTGCATGACACTTTTCGGCCGATTAAGCCTCCCGATTCGGAGCGCCCTTCGTGTATCATGATTGGCCGAATCTCTGAATTCGGAGTCCCATTAGTGCATGACACTTTTGGGCCGATTAAGTCTCCGGATTTGGAGCGCTCTTTGTGTATCACGATTGGCCAAGTCTCCGAATTCGGAGCCCCATTAGTGCATGACACTTTTGGGCCGATTAAGTCTCCGATTCGGAGCGCCCTTCGTGGATATCACGATTGGCCAAGACAAAAAGCCTCCGAATTCGGAGCCACATCCGTGCAGGTCACGTTTGGGCCGAATAAGACTCCGGATTCGGAGCCCCATCCGTGCAGGTCACGTTTGGGCAGAATAAGACTCCGAATTCGGAGCGCCCTTCATGGCGAAAATTAAAGCATACAAACATTCAAAATGAAATGCTTCATTAAGTTGAGCTGGCACAAACCGTATAAACAAGTTGAAGCATGCAAACATTTAAAACAGAGTATTTTATTAAATTAACCAATAAATACATAGTTGATACCCAATCTACGTTGGAGCGTTTACAATATGTTCAATTCTATTCGGCGTCACCCTCGTCATCGCTCTTCTCAATTTCGAAAGCGCCAAAAGGAAAGTGATGACGTTGGTATAATGGCAATGCCGATTCAACTCCTGCTTCTTGGAGAGCCTCTGCGGCTTGGAGAGCCTTAATCCACCCGTGCCTAAAGCCCCGATTCTCACATCGGCATACCTCCTCTGTGAGTTTCTCTTTGGTCTTGTCTATCCCGACTTTCCGGCCATCATGGAAGCCTTTTTCACAACCCATGGACCTTGCAGTCTCTACTGCAAACATGCTTGTCGTATCTCAATCGACAATCGCATGACTTATCAGCCGTTGGGTCAGTCTTTCCTCCACGACCGGGTTAGATTGTCCAGCCGCACGTAGCTCGGCAGCTTGGGCCTTTCTTAGCACACGCTCAGCCTTCTCCGCATGAGCCTCCAAGTTTCAAATTAATTAATCCTTCTTCTCTATCTCCCGCCGTGTGACGCGCAGACACATGCCGACTTCATAGGCGGTATACAGCCCTCTCACTGCTCCATGGATGCCCTCTCGAAACACTTCAAAATCTTGTCGACCAACCATCGACTGCTGGACTTCCGGTGGAAAAATCTGTCGAGCGAACTCGACTGCTACACCTGGGTCATTAATAATGGAATCCGCCTCCATCATCGGTTTATTCCCCATAAAAATCGCAAAACTCAACGGTCGTGGCGTCGCATCGGACTCATTTCTTGATCGCGGTCGAAGGGAGCTGCCCCGTTGCTATTTTTCCCTTCGGGGTGATCTACTTCGACGACTTGGGGGTTGACGTTTTTCCCGTTCCCTGGATGTGCTACTTCCCGTGCGTGTGGGCTCGCTGCTGCGATTCATTTCAGTGTCAAGCTCAGCCAATGTCCGCCCTTCTCCTCTGCTGTTGAAGAACAGTCTATTTGACATTCGCCCTTATCTAACATTCCGCAACAAACTGGTTTAAATTGAGCCTGAACACAATAAGTGGAATTACGGTGGCGAAGAACCCACCCCATTTATTCCTAACGCATGCAGCGCCCCCGAGGCAATTTCATTAATGCTAAAATCCAAAAGCCCGATGCCAGTCGATCTTTGCCTCAGCCACTTCATGAACTAATGATATTCGGCTTTCGGAGTTCATACATTGGCTGGGGCAAGGGCAGATTTATTAATCTGATTGGCCAAATATCTAAGCCCGATGCCGATTGATCTGTGCCGTAGCCACTCCATGAACTAATGATATTCGGTTTTCGGAATTCATACATTGGCTGGGGCAAGGGCAGATTTATTAATCTGATCGGCCAAATATCTAAGCCCGATGCCGATCGATCTGTGTCGCAGCCACTCCATGAACTAATGATATTCGGCTTTCGGAGTTCATACATTGGCTGGGGCAAGGGCAGATTTATTAATTTGATCGGCTATTCGACGAGGATAAATTACTAAATTGCCTAGTTATCTAATCGGCAAGTGTACATGAATGTTTTATCCAAAGTAGCAAAAAGCAATACCATTTATCAATAGCAAAATTAAGCACAAATAATAGCAAAGTACAAAGGAAATTTTCATTAGTAAATTGGGCACAGACTGTAGCCATTTTACATATGAAAACTACTAAACAAAAAGCTACAAGTTTGCATGGAAATGCCTAGCAAAAACTTAAAAACTGTAGTCATTTTACACATAAAAACTACTAAACGAAAAACTGCAACAATACATTCAAAATCCTTAAACAAAAACAACTAAAGTGTCGCCCTAATCAATCCTCGGAGTCAGACTCCAGCGACTCAACGTCTACTTGCTCGTATGGAATCGACATAGCCAATGTCACATTAGCAGCAGCAAGGACTTTGAGCCAGCCGTGTTTGAATCCCCGATTTTCAAATTTGGGGACTTCTTTCACATAATTTGCGATGGCAGCGCTTTGCCCAGCCTCGTACGCCTTGGAAGCCTCGGAGTTGGCTACTTCCTTCGCCTTCTTCGATTCTTCCAAGTCAGCCTCCAGTTTGGCAATCGCCTCTTGGGCTAACTTGAGTGCTTCTTCGCTCGCGTTTGCCCTCCCCTCGGTGAACAATCTGAGCTGGTCTGAATTTCTCGCCCTTTCCATCTCGGCCTCGGCCCTTGCACCTTCCATCTTCACCCTCGCTGCTTTGAACTCGGCCCTGCTCCTTTGGCCCTCAACTTCCAATTGTAAATGGCTAATTCATTCGATGGCGTCATGCTAGTGATGGCCTATCTCGACTATCCTTCTGACCGTTTACAAAACAAGAAATTAAAACCAAAATAATATATGCATAAAAGGGAAAGACAAGATCAAGGTATATACCAAAAGAGCCGACTGAGCGGCTAATGCTATTGCTAATAGATTCGGCTCTGCCCAGAAAGCCGCCTTGTCAGCCGGCAATGAGACCGACGAAGCCATGCTCAACGCCACGGCTGGGTCTTTCATAGCCGACGCGTCAGAGGACATTGGCATGTTTTTTATCTTTGGTTGAACGACAAAAGGCACAACCACATCCGACTCCTCTAAGCACGGCCATTTGTCAGCGGGGTTTTCTTCAGAGCCAGCCTCGACCTCAGCAGGACGTTTCTCTGACCTTCGCTCAGCCTCCTGATTCGCCTGCACAACCGTCTCCGACTTGGCATTTCGGGTTTGAGCCGTCTCCTCCTCGATAACAGGCAGGGAGGGCTTAGCTTTGGCGGTAGGTGGCACTTCAGATCGAATAGCCTCTGCTCTCCGCCGCGCGTCATTCTTTTCGTGTTTTTCTTTTTGGCGAGTTGTGTGAGTGACAACCCTGCCATGTCTTCGGGGTATGCACCGGGAAGGTCTTCTAAACCAGTAAAAATGTCGATGAAGGGAAGGTCCCCTCGGCCTGAAGTGGACGGAGGGTTGGCTGAATTGAGACCGGCTTCCTCAAAGGCCAACTTCAAAGCCTCGTCTACTTCGGCTTCGGACTGGTCTGACTCTTCAACGACCTCCTCAGCTACTTCCGCCCGCTCCGAGTCGGATCTGTCGAAACCAACTTGCCTCAAGTTTTTTAAGTTGGTTAAAACAAGAGCCGTAAGAAACTCTTCACCCTTGGAATTGGGATGTTTTCTGCCGCCGAAAACGTCGTATACGTCGACTCGTATCAAAGGAGAATGTGGGCTGCCCTCCCTTGTTTCTGAAGGCTTGGACGGCCGAAGTATTTGAGCGTGACTTTAATTTCCGTAAGAATGGCGTCGTCGGTTGAAATCAAAACTTTCTTCAAATCGTTTCTTGCGCAAGCAAAACCATGAGACCGCAAAAATAAAGCCTTGTAAATATAAGAAAAATAAACACAAGGAGCTATATGGCCACCTGGTTCGCCCCTCCATCTAGGAATAGGATCTAGGCGGTCCTCGCTTTCACCAAATTCCCAGTTACCTTGGACAACGACCATGACATCATC
This sequence comes from Camellia japonica, assembly GCA_030407325.1. Taxonomy (NCBI): domain Eukaryota; kingdom Viridiplantae; phylum Streptophyta; class Magnoliopsida; order Ericales; family Theaceae; genus Camellia; species Camellia japonica. Next base: position 153,781,615 of record JAPPVO010000017.1, on the reverse strand, counting down.
GACTCGCTTGCCAAAGCTAGAAGGCATAGTCACTAATTGATGGTCGGTGTCTTTGGCCCTAAGGAAATAGCGTCCATTCCGGCCAGAAGACTTGGCGAAGGCACAAGAATGCCGAATAGCAGGTATGCCGAGGTTAATCCTAAGGCGACGGTTTAACTCTATAATCCCCATTACGATTCTAAAAAAGTTGACATTGGGTTGGGAAGGGATTAGACCCCAATGGCGAATGACAGCCCTAAGGAATGAGTGAAGCGGGAAACGGACTCCGCTCTCTGCAATTGATAAGAGAGGGAAGATGATTGTGCTTTCATCAGCCCTCTCCATATCAAGGGTGCCGTTTGTCACAAGTGACAGACGGACGTCATCAGGGATAGAAAAATGGCGTCAAAAGCCAGAGACTCGATCCGTGGAGAGGAGGTCTTTCAATTGCTTTGCCATTTTCGTCAGCCTATAAGAGTATGCTAAACTAAAAATAAACCAGGAAAAGGGATACAAAGCAGAGTGGAAGAGAGCTTACAAGAGACGGAGAGAACAATGAAGGATAAAAAGAAGTTGCAGAGGTGAGTCGGAAGGCAGTCCAAAAACTTCAAGCATCCAAAAATGTGTATGTATTCGAAAAGACGACAAAATTTTAAATCACAATAAATGGAAGCATACGAAGGGGTGGGAAGTTGAAATGATGACTGAAAGGCGTGTGCTCTGACATCCACATTGGAATGAGGTTAGCCGCTGAATTTCAGCTCTGACTTTTCAAGTTCGAAACCAAACACACCAGCTAACTGTCGTTAGTGGAGTGTTTGGGGGGCAATTGTGGGGGCCGAATATCGGGAGATGTAAAGACGCTGAATAGTTGGACCTAGAGAGTCGAAATTCATATATCGCATTCGGCCTCATCTTATACATACAAATCCAGAGGTACCCTATTCAGCCAAATAACCAGTTGAGTGAGGGGGCGAGTGAAGAGCGATTTGCAACCAAAGGAGTCGAGTAAATAGTTATACGACGAATTGAAGCTGGGCCCACCCTAAAGCCCAAGAAAGAAAAAATATAAATAGAAGAACATCATCCAGAGAGAGGTATGTGAGAATTATTATGCTTAACTTAAGATACAAGTAACTAAGAGAGCATACACTAACTTAACCGTCGGAGTGCTAATTCCGGCACCCCGACCAGAGTGTTTATTCCTTTTCAGGTTGTTAGCTGAGGATCTCGAGCATCCCAGTGGATCAAAAGAGTATTTCCAAACCACATCCCCACAGATGGAGAGGTTTAAATTTAAATTATGGGGCTTATCAAGATTAATTTCAGACCACTGCCCATTAATTCTGATAGAGGATGTGAGGAATTGGGGCCCGAAACCTTTTAAATTCATGAATGCTTGGTGTTTGCATCCAAAATTTGGTCCTTTTGTAGAGAAGGTGTGGAGAGAATCACAAATTCATGGGGCTGCAGGTTATGTTATGCACAAGAAATTACAGGTTCTAAAATTGGCTTTGAAACAATGGAACAGTGAGGTATTTGGCAATGTTGAATCCAAAATCAAGGCTGCTGAGGAAAAGCTGAATAATTTTGACTTGATAGCTGAAGATAGGCCTTTGGAAGAGGCAGAATTGAAACAAAAAAGAGAATTAAGGAGTGAAGTATGGCAGCTTAGCAGAATGATGGAATGGGCATGGCTCAAAAAATCAAGATTGGATTGGAATTTAAAAGGAGACAGAAATACTAGATTCTTCCATGTGACAGCAAGTTGTAGGCAGAACAGGAATGCCTTGCATAATGTTTCAGTTGGAGGAGTTGTGGTGGAAGATCCTAATCAAGTAAAGCAAGAGGTGTGGGCTTATTTTAGGAACCTCTTTGTAGAAGATTGGGTGAGTAGGCCTGTACTACTGGGTGATTTTAAGAGTGCAAGTCATAGTAAGTGTTTTGAAAACCTGGAAGCAGAATTTTTGAGGAGGAGATTTGGGCAGCAGTGAAGGATTGCAATGGAAATAAAGCTCCTGGGCCTGATGGTTTTAATTTATTGTGTTTTCAAAAGCTTTGGAAGGTGTTTAAAGAAGAGGTGATCATGTTTATGAAAGAGTTCCACAACAAAGGCAGGCTGGTTAATGGGTTGAATTGCTCATTCATCACTCTCATTCCCAAGAAGGAGAATGCTAGTAGCTTAAGTGAGTATAGGCCTATAAGTTTGATTGGGTCTATGTACAAGATACTAACAAAGGTACTTGCAAAGAGGTTGAAATCAGTTCTAACAGAGGTAATTAGTGATACACAATCGGCTTTCCTGGGTGGGAGAAATATTTTGGATGGGGTGTTGATAGCTAATGAAATAGTGGATGGATGGAGGAAATCAAGGAGAAAAGGTCTATTGTTTATGCTGGATTTTGAGAAGGCATATGACTCCATCAATTGGGAGTTTCTATTTTCAATGCTTTCAAACTTTGGTTTTGGAGCAAAGTGGATATCTTGGATGAATGAGTGTGTAACAACAGCAAGGATCTCAATGCTTGTTAACGGCTCTCCAACCAAAGAGTTTTGCCCTAAAAAAGGCCTTCTTCAAGGTGATCCTCTGTCACCATTTTTATTTACTCTAGCAGCAGAGGGCTTGAGTATTTTATTGAAGAGAGCTAGGGAGTTAGGAATTATAAAAGGTGTGGTGATTGGTGCCCATAGAGTGGTAGTGTCTCATCTACAATTTGCAAATGATTCATTACTTTTCTGCGAAGCTGACTGGGTGGAAATATTAAATATAAAAAGGATTTTAAGGTGGTTTGAGATTCTATCAGGGCTGAAGATCAACTATCATAAAAGTGTGGTGTGTGGGGTGGGAGTATCTGATACAATGCTGAAAGATTTTGCAGATCTGCTAAATTGTAAAACAACAAACTTACCTTTTAATTATCTTGGATTGCCATTGGGGGCTAGCCCAAGTAGGAAGAAATCTTGGAAGCCAATTGTCGATAAGGTCAAGCTCAAGCTCGCTGGATAGAAAAGAAGGCTTTTATCATTTGCTGGTAGGTTGACTTTGATTAAGGCTATGTTATCGAATTTGCCAGTGTACTATCTCTCTCTATTTAAAATGCCAGTAGGAATAGCAAAGGAAATTAAAAACATTCAGGCTGCCTTTCTATGGGAAGGACCAGATTTGAAGAGGAAATTACACTTGGTGAGGTGGAAGGAGGTTACTAAGAGCAAGACACAAGGAGGGCTGGGGATTCGAAGAATCAGAGATTTTAATGATTGTCTTTTGATAAAATGGTGGTGGAGGTTTGCTGATGAAGATGAAGCTTTATGGAAAAATGTGGTCTGTAGGAAATACAATCTAAATGGGGGAGTATGGTTTCCAACTTTGAACCAAGGTAAGAGGGCATCAAAGCTGTGGAGTGATATTTTAGCTGCTATAGAGCTCAGGCCTATGATGTTTAATTTTTTCACAAGCAATGTACAGATTAGTGTGGGTAATGGGAACAGAGTGAGGTTTTGGCAAGATAAATAGTGTGGTGATGGTTGTTTCAAAGAGAAATTTCCCAAGTTGTTTAGGTTATCCATTGACAGAGGAGGTTCTCTGAGGTCTTTTGTTGAAAAGAAAGATAGCACTGGTGATTGGGAAGTTAGCTTCAGGAGGAATTTATTTGTTTGGGAGAAGGAGGAACTAAACAAGCTCAGAGAGGAGTTATGTCTAGCTCCATCACTAAATAGGAACATAGAGGATAAACTGGTTTGGTTAGTAGCACAATCAGGTCAGTCTACTGTTTCCACCCTCTATAAGTATACAGATTTGGAGGCTGGTGAGCAATCTATTGTTAGTAAACTGGTATGGGTGAATTTTCTCCCTCCCAAAGTACAATTCTTTGGGTGGCTTGCATGGAAACACACGGTGAAAACATCTGATTTTCTGCAGAGGTTAGGAATTCTGAATAGCAGTGCGTCGTATCAGTGTGCGTTCTGCAAAAATGAGCTAGAAACAGTTCAGCATGTGCTAATCTTATGCCCTTTGGTTTGGAAGGTGTGGACTGATTTGCTACAGTGGTGAGGAATTCAATGGGTGGTTCCTGAATCAGTGGAAAGGTTGTTACAATGGTGGGAGGGTAACAGAGTTAAAAAGTCTGAGAAGAGAATCTGGATGGCCTTACCTCTGGTTGCCTTGTGGTCTTTATGGAAGTATAGAAATGATTGTTTGTTCAACGGTATACAACCAATGATGGGGGAGCTGAAGGAGGCAATCATCGTCAAATTAGCTATTTGGTCAAAAGCTTACTCCAAGGAGTACCAGTATTCTATCTCTGATTTTTTATTCAATTTTTCTGAAATTAGAAAATGTTTAGGGGGCTGAAAGTGTACATATTTTTTGTAAGCTTGGGTGTTTTTGATGGTTCTTTTGTTCTGTTGGAACCTGTCCAATTGGTTCCTATTTTGGTGTTGGTGAAGATGGGTTTTGTAGCAGAAAATGTGGTTTGCTACTGGTTTTTCCTGCTGATGTTTATCCTCTGCTGGGTAGCTGATATGGTTTGTAGCTAATGTTCATCCTATGCTGATTTTGTTGTTGTCTTGTGATGTGGTTTGCTGGTATGGTCTGTTTTTTGTTGTTGACGTTCATCCTCTGATATGGGTGAGGTTGTTTTGGGTCTTGTCATGTGATGTGGTTTGCTGGTATGGTCTATTTTTTGTTGTTGATGTTCATCCTCTGTTTTTTGGGTGAGGTTGTTTTGGGTGTGAATGGTTGGTTCCTCACCAACTGTTGATGGTGTGCTAGCATATGATTGGGCGGTCTTATTGGTGCCAACCTCGTTGGGATTGATTTGGCTCGCTATTATGCTTTTGCACTCATCCTCTTTTTTCCTTTATTGATGTAATAGCGTTCTGTTTCATTAATAAAGTTTTTTTCCTTTTGCAGATCAAAAAAAAAAAAAAAGTGTGTAGAAGTTTTTATCACCGATTAATAAAAAATTGGATCACATTTGTTTGAACTAACAAGAGAGAGGGATGTTCATCGACTGTCATTTACAAGTTTTTATTAGATAATAATATTACATATAATGGATTCACTAGTCACCATTATGTTTAATATTTATTTGTATTACCATTCATTAATAATTCACCACATAAGATGGTAAATTTTACGACTCAGATAAAATTATCAACACAATATAATATCGGGTAGAATAATACTTGAGACCCCCTTTTGGGGGTCACCCCCTCACCCCCTTTGCCACGTGGCGGGTGGTGATTGGAGAAGCAGGAAAAAAAAGAAAAAGAAAAAGAAAATGTAACCAATAAGAGAGAGAGGGGGTCAAAGGGGGTGGGGGGAAAATGGGGGATGAATCATTGCTCTATTGGGTAATGTTATGCAAACAAAATTTTCATAAAATTATAAAAAAATAATAAAAAAATCTATATAGAATGACACAGTCTTTCTTTATTCTATCGTTTCAAGTCAAAAAATTTGATAGTGTTTGGTTCACTAGAATGGAATAGAATGAAATAGTCAATCCATCCAAATATCCATTTTTATGTTTGATTGGCTAAAAAATTAATAAAAAAATGCATTGCAAATGGAATCCTCGTTATTGTAAATGAATGATAATTTCATTGTAAATATTAACATACATGTAACCATAATAATAATGCAGAATTGAACCTTGCAGGATCTTGAATTCAATACATTTTAAGAATAAAACGAACATACCTTTGTCAACCATTGAATTAAAAAAGTTGAGAAAATGCCACTGTCCTTGGCTACATTTTGTATATCTCTCCACACAAAGGCTACCAAGATGATATATATATATATATATATTTTTTGGATGTTTGGCAATAAGCTTTTTGAGCTAAAATAGCACTAAAAATAAGTTAAAATAATTAATAAGATAAAATGTCATATTAAATTCATAATCATTTCATTTTTTTTCTTACAAATATCACATCTAATTACAAAAAAAATCTAATTATCTTTCTAAATATAACTATTTTAGCCTATTAAAATAGTAAAAAATTAAAATAATTTACTAAAGGGTCTAGATTGTCTCCAATCCAGATCTGGGAAAGTGTAGTCTAGTTCAACGCATTGGGTTCACCTTTGGCCCCCTTTTCGATAATTTGAATTGTTCACATTTTAAAATTTGTTGAGTATATTATTCATATAAAAAATTAAATCGATCGAATCACGAATACTATACATTTAAATTACTTTTATCTAAAAATAAATGAACGATCAAAAACATTAATGATTCATAAATATATATATATAGAATATCGACTAACCAATTATCCAAACACCCCAATGGAGAGAGAAAAGAGCCCCAAATGTGTAACATGTGTGTGTATGAAAATGTACAAATGTGGATACTATAACATCACCGTTTTCTTTTCAACACGAGGTCATATCATATCCTGTGTACGTTTTCCCTCTCTCACCCATTCGTACAATTTCTATCAATCACACTTTATGCCAAGAGTTTGTGCCCAAAATTACGAAAAGTAATAGTAGACATCGGCTCACAAATATATTTTTTTTAATGATGTAATAAGGAAGTAAAATTTTATATAAATTTTGTTCGGAATGTAAATTGATATTTTAATTTTAATTTTTTCTTTTTGATTATTTTAGTTTATAGTTAAAAAGTCTCGTTTAAGATGAAATTTTTGATTTTTTTAACTTTTGTAATAAATAAAATAAAATGATCACTACAAAAATTTCGATTTTTTGCGATGGCACAGTGCCGTCGCAAATACTCTTCATGCCGTCTCAAAAAGGTTTTAGCGTCGGCAAATAACTTTTAGCGACGGCAAATGAGGGGTCACAATAGAGGGCGTTGCAAAATGCCGTCGCTTTTTTTTAGCGACGACAATTGGTACCTTTTGCCACGGCAATTTGCTGTTGACTATAATATGTAAAAAAGTCAGACTTTTTGCGACGGCACCATTTTACCGTCGCTAAAAGTGTTATTTGAGACGGCAAAAAATGTTATCACAAATGGTTCGGTTTTTTTGCGACGGCATGCCCACTATCGCTAATGGTCCTAATATTTTTTGTGACGGTATGGTGCCGTCACACAAAAAAAAAAAAAAAAAAAAAAAAAAAAAAAATCTACAAAAAAATTATTAAAAATATTAAAATTACCTGTATTAAATACAAACAATTGAAAATGAAACCAATAATTGCATAATAAAAATATTCTTGCATTTCTAACTACGCATCAACAAAATTACCCCACTACATAATGTTCCATAATACATATATAATGTTTAAATACATATTGTTGTTCATAATTCAAAATAACATAAACCAAAATTACAAGTTTCGCTCATCATTCTCTGTGGGTAACAAAAACAAAAATTAGTCGCATTCTTCACAGATATGCATTCCACAAGAAGCAAAACTCCTACTCTAGAAATATCTGAAAACAAAAAATAAATATAATTAATTGAAACAAAAGCCCTTTAGCGACGGTATTCTTTACCGTCGCAAATAATATTTTTAGAGACGGCATGTTTGCGGTCTCAAATAAACATTTAGCGACGGGATTGTGCCGTCGCAAATAACCCTTTTAGCGACGGCACCACAGTGCCGTCTCAAAAAATTCAGATTTCCATGCATTAATCCCGACAGTATTTTGCCATCGCAAAAAGGCATTTTTGCCGTCGCAAAAAATAGGTGACGGCGTTATACCGTCGCTAAAGCCCTTTAGCAACCCCCTTTGTTGCGACACCCCTCTTGCCGTCGCTAAAAGCCAGTTGCCGTCGCAAAAAAGCTTTTGAGACGGCGTTTTGGGTATTTGCGACGGCATTTTGCCGTCGCAAAAAAACAAATTTTTTGTAGTGTTATATAGTATTAGAGTTAGGTTTGAAACCCTAGTGGCGCTAGCTCTTGGCTTCTCCTTCGCTGGTCCAGATTTGTTGGCTTTGTCTCTCTCTAAGTCGACTCCTCTATGACATCTCATCAGCAGTCACTGTTTGCTTCCGGCATCGCAATCGTGTCCTCTCGACTAACAATCGTGATCTTCCTCTCTAGTTGCTACTTTAACTGCTTATCTTCTTATTTGAAGACTTCTGGTTCATCTTCACTGGTTCTCTGGTTTGCCCTTATTGGTTCCTTGGTCGTCTCTCTCTTGCGGTGGTTCGCAAAGCTTCTCTCTCTTGCGAAGACATGTAACCTCTGGTGCTGTCCTCTCTCTTCTGATTATTTGATTCACTGTTTTGATCTAGTAAATAAAGATTTTATTTACACTTCAGGCCCTTGGTTTATAATTATCTCATTATTTGGTCTCAATTTTTGGAGTTATTATACTTCGATCCCATCATCTTTGTTTTATTACAATGTCGGACACTAAAATCCAAGCCATCAGTGCAAACTCACTGGTGACAATTATGCCTATTGAGCCAGTGTCATGAAGAATTTTCTTCTTGGTCAGAAAAAATAAGGCTATGTATTTGGTTCTATTCTTCGTCCATCGAACCCGAAAAAAGAAGATTATCTGACTTCTTGTGACACTTGGGATTGTGACAATGCCCAAGTTCTAACATTGTTTCATAACTCTGTGGATGACAGAGTTATGAGATAGGAGATTTTTTCTTTTTATTTTGTTATTTGGGTTTTTGTACATCTACATAGACGTCGATTTGGATAGAAGATTTTTTCTTCTCTGTTATTGGGTTTTCTTCTTCTTTCTCTTATTATTATTATTTTTATTTTTAAGTTGTCTTTTCCTTACGTTTCGTTTGGTTCATTGGAATGAGAGGCAATGTAATGGAATGGTGATTCTTTATGCGTTCTTAAGGAATGACCATTCCTTCACATTATTCTCTTTCTTACTTTCTTCGATATATTGTGCCAGCTCATGAAAGTTACATATTTATTTGCTAAGATGTCCTCCTATATTTTCAAATCCTTACATACTTTTTAATGATCTGGTATAAATATTAATGTTTGTGATGCTGTTAGAGTTGGAGAGAAAATGAAAATTTATCCGTGTTAGATTATGAAACCTTTGTAACATGTAAGGGATTTGGGGCTAGCTGGGTGGTGTCTTTAAGTTACCCTTAAAAACTAACAAATCTAGCATGAATGAGACTTTGTTTACTTCATTGATATTATAATTGGAACATAAATTTATTTTTATCTTTTTTTTTTTTGATTCATTGGAAATTAAAACAAACAAAGGTATAGAGTCACAAATACAATAAGCAGAGGCTAATTCCTCATCACACTAATTCCAGTCATGTCTTCTATGACCAAATGACTAACTTTAGCTATCGCTATTTCAAGGAATACTACATGTTCTTCTTGAGCCACTCCCAAATTGGCTAGTTTGTTAGCTACTCTATTTCCCTCCCGTAGTGCATGTCCAAGAAAGCAATTGCATCTATCTAGTAGGAACTTTGCATCTTCAATGAGAGCTTTGTATGGTGAATGTTGGTTTGGGCCATGTTGTATTTAAAGGATGGCTTGCTCTGAATCAGATTCAATTTCCACACCTCTAATGCCTTTTCGGAGGAGAATGGTAAGTCCTCTGTATATTGCCTATATCTCTGCCTCCAAACTTGAACAATGTCCTAGCTTGTCATAGTAGCCCATAACCAAGTCCCTGTCTCATCTCGCAAGAGTCCACCATAGCCAGCCTGACCTGGATCTCCTTTTGAGTAACCATATGTATTCAGATTAAGTTTCCCTGCAGTTGGACAAAACAACTGAATTAGTCTAGGTAAAAGAGGGTGTGGGTAAAGAGGGAATTCAAAAGCCTCATCAATCTCATAAACATGATCCCTAATTTTCTTGAGACTGGTTTGGATTGGGTTAGTTTGATTATCAAAGACAACTCTATTACGATCTTTCTAGATTTGCCAAAGAGAAACAATAAACACAAGATACCATTTATTTCCATAATAAAACTTTTTTCTTTGCATGTTATAACTGGAATGTATTTGTTGCATCTTTCTACGTTTTTGATTTATTATTATTATTATTATTTTCATTAATTTCTGTGTATCATTGCATTTTACCTTAACAATAGGTCCTAAGGCAGGTACTATGTCTTGCTTGTATGCATGGACTTAGAGGGTAATAGATTGGCAATCAAGGTTCATGCTTTTGAGTTCATCAATAAAATTAGAAAAAGAAAAATTTGAAAAAAAAAAAAAAAAAACTCGTGGAGTTCACTCAAATAAATTGTAATAATGGTGGTTGTCCAAATATTGCCTATTTTGAGGTAGAAGCCTACTAGGTCAGTTACCAAGACTGACACCCACTAAAGTTGCTCTCACTTGGATATTGTAGACCGCTCGAGAACTTCGGCTCTGCATGCGAGGGCGCGAATCGTGGGTTCTTAGCTACTACAGTTCGGACTCGTGTCACGGTTCTGAATCTAATCTCACAAAGTGCAATGTAAGACTGATAAATCACCAAAGAGTCCAAATCCGACAAATCGTTTTGGAAAATCAATTTTAATAAAGAAGTGCCAAACATGGACTACTTTGCCAAATACAGAGTCGCTACCTAAATATTTTATTTTGGGGGAATTTAGGAAACCCTGACTCGTGCCTAAGGCCACGTGCCCGTCATCACCAAAGTTGCCTCGGCTGGGGAACTTGGGTACAAGAGAGGAAGGTCATGCAATGAGCACCCCCGCTCGCCCGATCAAAGATCGGCCTTTACATAACATGATATGTTGTTTTTAAAAATACATGTGTTCTTATTCCGGTTATTAACCTAGAATTACTATGTGATGCGCACAACATACAAGTATAGACTAGATCGCCTAAGTTGGAACAAAACATTTCATGTTCGTTTTTTAAAGTGGTTTGAAGTTTGCTACTCGTAAGTAGGCTAAGTCGTAGGTTTTGCCACCCTCAAGTGGGCTTAAAACTCGCTAAAGCATAAACACTCACAGTGTACTCCGAGCCAAAATAGAGAACTAGTTAGAAATCATGCATGATCCTAGTTTATCTTAAGATGGCTAATGCAACACCTACAAAAATGCAACTAAGATAGGCTCGGCTATTCTAAGATGTCATGTGAATGCAACTTGATACATGTATTCAAATAGGAATTGAAATACAATACAGTTTGTATGATGCGCCGAGCCCGGTGCATGCAAGACAGATGAATGATGCAAACATGCTAGCATAAGGATGCTAATTGAAATATGCCCTAAAACTAACCACTGAAAGCTGGTAAGTAAAAGGGAGAAAGAAATGGGGTTGGAAGGCATGCATCACACACACGCACGCTTATTACAAAATTCGCCCTCTCGACGGAGGGTCCGAATGAATCAACTAACTAGCTATGCTAAGCTAAGCTAAGCTAATTAAACTAATTATTACAAAACAACTAATTAACTAATGCTAAGCTAATTAATTATTACAAAACTTTAACTAATTAATCAAATTAATTAAATTACAAAACCAGCTAAGTAAGAAACTAAAATAGGCTGCCACAGCTCTGCCTCGGAATGATGAATGATGCATGCTCAGTCACGTCCTCCCGGAAATCCACTACCGTGCCTCATATTGCCTCTGTTTGCACTGTTCTAGACTTCTGAAAATTGTGCCAATCTCCAAAACATTTCTGATCCAGCTCATGGACATACTAAAGGATGGTCGGCTAAGAGGGATGGCCATCGGCCAAGTATAATGACCATCGGCCAAATTTCATGGCTACCGGCCAATTTTGATAGCCGATCGGCATACTAAGTGGTCGATCGGCCACTGCTTCCTGCAAATTCCTCCTTTTGCTGCAACAGAGCACTGACAGAGGCATGGCAGTGTATTTATAAGAAAATATGTGTGCAACCACACTCCTTATCATGTCACATACTCAAAGGAGTGAAGTGCTCGACTCTCAAGCCATCAATCATGCATCTCAATGCGTGATGGCCAAAGAGGCCGAGTTGCACAAATCAATGATGATGAATGCATACAAATACCACATAAGACCCCATGAACCTCCACCTTATCATGCATGATCAAAGGTGTTGGTGACCTAAGGAATAAGGTGCGTTTCATCACTTCAAGTATGAAACGCCCCTCGTTCCCCATGTTTGGATCAACATCCGACCCAAGCACGATGCAACGCAACAAACATGCAAAGATAATGCAACATGCAAACAACATGAACATGCAATAACAATATGCAAGCAACATGAGCATGTAACAACATGCAATGGCAAGGGCTATGTAATGCAACACTTAAAGGACCAAACCAACCACGAATAAGCTTCATGCATGCCAAAAAAATGGCCAAAGTATGCTGAAAATGGAGTCCAAAAGTATATGCAAGCATGCATGCCAATTGGTTCACAAATAAAGCATGAAGGCACCAACTCTCAAGCACATTGAAGGAGTATAAAATGTGAGAGTGTGGCAGTGAAGTAGGCTCTGAAATCACATTCCAAATGAGGCTAAATCATGCACATATGATAAGTAACACATGCTAGTGGGCTCAAAGTTTAAAGCTAGCCAAGGGACTTACACCATGGCCATAACAAGCAAGCCCCAAAGGGCCAAGGTGACTCAAAATAGTCCCAAGGCAGGCCAAAACAAGACTAGAAACATGTTTGAACAAGGCTAACTCATGCTAGAATGGAAGGCACAAAACATGACGCATACAAGGCCAATAAGGATGATTGTACTACGCCTACCAAAACCAAGTACGAGATGACTTCACCAACTAAAATCAGAGTTATGGCATGTCAAAATAACACCAAAAATGCACTGATATGTGTAGACACCCCATTTTCGACCGCCCTCAAGACTTGGGCATTACTGATGGTTTGCTCGGTGTTGAGAGATGTGCAGGCCAAAGATTCAATTCCTTCGGCAAGAAGAGAGGCAAACCCTTCAAAACACTTTGTTTAGGGGTTTGGAGTTGAAGAAAAGAGGAGAGGAGGGGAGAAAATAGGTTGGAGAAGAAGTTCGCCATGAATCTGGGTAGAAGAAAGTCGAGCGGCTCTCGCTGAATCAGGCTTATTCAATTGCATACTTGGAATTTAGCTATGAGGCCACCACCATTGGAAAGAAGACTTCCGGGGCTTCATTTTTAGTTCAAGAAACTCCTAGAGCCAAGTCCGGGTGGAGGAGATATAATGGGTTGAAGCTGGGCATCATCCCGGTTGGATCGAGTCTGCGCGGCTTCACGGAAAAGGGCATAACTTTTTGCACAGGAGGAATTTTGATGCAAGGTTTGCGCCATTGGAAAGCTAACTTCTGGGGCTTCAATCTGGCCATCCACCGGAACTTTTTGACCTCACTGGCCACCCATCGGCACTCTATTTGTCCGACCGGCCAGAATAAAGTGCAGGTCGGCACTATATTGTGCCGACCGGCAATATATTGTGCCGATGACCTCTTTTATGGCCGACCTGACCCTTTTGACCCTCCCAGGCATGGTGCATGCCAGCTGTGCCAGTTGGGATGCACAGAACCAGCTTCACGTGCATATGTGTGGCTATTTTGCACCTTTCCACCCTTTTTGGCCCCAAACCTCTTCTAGAAGCTTGAACCTTTGGCCAAGCTTCTTGGAGAAGCTTGGCCAGCTGTATTAGCTTCCTCTAGAAGCCTTGCACCCCCCTTTCGCCCCTTTGACCCTTTCCCTTTACTTAGCTTGTAAGTTAAGTGTTTTCCTTGGCTTATATAAGCACCTCCCCTCTCCCTTTGTCTAGGGTTAGAGATTCTTAAGCAAAAAAACCAGAGATATAGATACATATCTGATATAGATACATATATCCCTCCATCTCTCACTATATCTCTCTCATTCAACCTCCAAACACCCTTGTTCTTGGGCCATTCCTTCACCAACCCATAGCACAACACCACCACTTCCATTTCCAGAATTTGGGAGGTCATTTGCAGAGCTTAGGAGCACCAAAACTTGGTCCAAGAGGTGCTGGTTTGTTGGTCTACAAGGGTAAGCACACTTTTCCCCAAAACTAGCATTTTCTTGGTTCACATCTAAGCCATAGTTTCATGTATTTTTGAGCTTCGATGTAAACTACAAAGAGGCTTATTTTGAGCCCTCCTTCAACATTGAAGAAGGGCTCAACACTATTTGGGACCTCCATGCATGACTAACTTCAATACCCTCTTTGGTCCCTATTTTTTTGCATGTTTCTTTAGCCTACCATGCTTCTGTTTTTGGGCCTTTGACAGGCCTGAAAAGTGTCTTATTTTTCCCCCCTCTACATGTCTCATGAAGGGTCTTTGGCTGTTTGGTGCACCCTTTTGGTACTTCATGTTATACCCCTTTGTGGGCCTTAATCTTGCATTGCATTTTGAGCATGTTTGTATATTGATTTGGGGCTTGTCATCTACTGTGGGTAGTCATATTTTTGGTCCCTCATCAGTATTGTAGAAGGGTATTTTTCAGTTTGGTGCATGCTTAGCATACCTACCATGTGATGCCTTGTAATTGCCTTAAAATGCCTTAGGTTGTTAGCCTTTGTTCGAGCATGTTTTAGGCTTAGATTTGTGAAGCTTTTGTGCTTATTTTGCCATGCTTTAGGTCTGTCTTAAGTTGTTTGAGTCGATCCTAGCATGCATTATATAGCCTCTTTGCATTTTGTGGCTTGTATGCTTCAAGTATGTGAATGTGTGAGCATTGTTGCATGCTTTGTTGATTTATTTAGTTGGTTTGGAACCTCCTATAACATGATTTCAGAGCTTACGTTGCATACTATATGTCCATACTTAGCCTCTTTAAGTGTGCTTAAGAGTTGCCTTGTTTATGCTTAAGGTGTTGGACCATGATTGCATGCATGTGTGTGTGCATTTTGTGCCTTCATTTCCATGATTATGGCCGCTGATTTTGGCATGCTTGCGAGTTACCCATGTTAGTTTAAGCCCATCGTTGCATGTTGTTGCATTCCATGTTTGTTTACATGTTTAGGTTGCGCGCCTAGCATACATTGCTCATTTCATGTTCATGTTGCATACTTAGCCGCCATGCTTAGGTTGCATTTCATTGAGCATGCATCCCTTGCCTCTTGACCAATCATGATAGGGGTTGGGGGCCCTTGGATTTGTTTTGTGCTTATGTTTCATTTGATATCAAAGTTGCTAACTTGGCTTTCGGGCCATCATGCATTGAAATGCGTGATTGATGGCCCGGGGGTCGAGGGCCATGCTCCCTTGAGTCCATTGCATGATAGGGAGTGTGTCCGTGCATACATTTGTCCTAAAATCCCATACCTTGCACTGCTGGTCTGCTGTTGCTGTCAAAAACTGTCTCCTGCAGGAATTTATTGCCGGCCGGCAATATTTTGTGCCGACCGGCACACTTTTTGTGTCGACAACTTCAGAAGCAGCCGATGGACACATACTATAGCCGGTGGATATTTGCTTCAGCCGGTGATGTTCTGAGGTACTCAGGGATCTGTCCCAGGACTTTGGCAATTTTCCAGAGAAGTAAGACAGTAAAACAGAGGCAGCAGTGGCACGGTGCGGATTTTCGGCAAGGCGGGCTGAAGCATGCATCATTCGCGCATCCCGAGGCGGAGGCTGTGGCCACCTCTTCTTTGCATTTAATTTAATTAGATTAGAGGTCTTGTAATAATTTATTCGTTTATTTTTCTTGGACTGTATTATTATTTTGGTCCCTCCGAGTGAGGGCGAATCTGTAATAAGTGTGTGTGGGTGTGTGTATGTCTTCCAACCCCACGTCTTTCTTCCCTTTTATTTACCTGCTTATGATGGTAGATTAGGGCATATTTAAAATTAGCATACCTTATGCAATTGCATGCGTGCATCCATGCATTTGTCTAAACATGCACCGGGCTCGGTACATCATACAAACTGCATCGTACTTTCAATTCCAAATTGAATACGTGCATCGAATGATTGCATTTCACATGCCATTTTAGGGTTAGCCGAGCCTACTCTAGATTGCACCCTTGCCTGTGTTGCATTAGCCATTTAACATGAACTAGGTCATGCATGTTTGCTAACTAGTTTCTTGTTTTGGCACGGAGTACGATGTAAGTATTTATGCTTTAGCATATCGCATGCGTGTGAATGTTAACATGACAGTATGCTTACCATGCGGCTAAATGCTTACATGAGATAAACTGCCTGAATGCCTGTAGGTGAAGGTTGGATTGTTTGAGTTGGAAAACTCGTTGAAATCCGTGTTTTGGCCTACTTGCAAGTAGCAAAATCCAAAGTGTTTTCAAAACAAACGGATATGCAATGCTTGTTTCCAAATTAGGCAATCTAGTCTATACTTGTTTTGCTGTGCGCATAATATAGTAATTCTAGGCTAATAATTGGGATAAGAACGCATAATGTTTTCAAAATCGGATATCACGGTTAGTAGAGGCCGGTCTTCGGACCGGGCGAAAGGGGGTGCTCATAGCTGACCTTCCCCGATCGTACCCAAGCTCCCGAGCCAAGACATTTGGTGATGACGGACACGTGGCCTTCGGCACGAGTCAGGGTTTCCTAAATTCCCCCATTAAAAAATATTTAGGTGGCGACTCTGTAATCTGGCAAAGCAGTCCATGTTTGGCACTACTTTTCAAAAAATCTATTTTTCTTCAAAACGATTTGCCAGAGTTGGACTATTTGGTTCAAGATTTAGAACCGCAACACAAACAGAGGAGAGTCCGAGCTGTAGCGAGGTCCCCCGCGGGCGCTGTTACAGTTTCTGGCGACTCTGCTGGGGATGTTTAGAGAGCTTGACTCGAACTCGTGATATCCTGTTTTGATTTCATTTATGTGTCTCTTTGCATTGCATGTGCATTGGTGCGCCTAGGACA
Source organism: Camellia japonica (assembly GCA_030407325.1). NCBI lineage: Eukaryota > Viridiplantae > Streptophyta > Magnoliopsida > Ericales > Theaceae > Camellia > Camellia japonica. The sequence continues at coordinate 153,764,873 of JAPPVO010000017.1, read as the reverse complement.
CCGTGTTTGCCATCTGCCATTCCTGAACGGTTTGCCGGAGGCTTGTCTTGTCAAGGCATGACCATAAGGCTGACCGGTTATGGGCTCTGACAGCATGGGAACACAAACCCCGGTTTTACCGGGGCACCCTTTTTGACCATTCGACCTAGTGCATATTCGGAATCCATAGTGACCATTCCAACTAGGACAGGTTGCTTACCCGATTTTAGGTTGTTTGAAACCGCTGTGTGCGTAGTGAAACCCTAGCTCCTGACAAAATAGGACAGGGAAACCCTACCCCAACATAGGGGTGTATTGGCTCTCATTTACCTGCTATGTGCTTTTAGAGTGTATCTCTACAGGGAATGCATATACCAGTTTGCAAGTCTGGGTATTAGGCCTGCGGGCGCCAGTATCAGTATTTTTGAGAATCTGTCATATCTGCGGGTATCAGACTCAGTGTTTTGGGGCAGTGATTTTGTGGAATAGTGATCAGTGTTGAGCACATTCGTTCCGTTATGCTCATATCTGTTCCAGTGAAATTTGGCTGAGATGCTGTCTATTTTCTCTTTTGCTAGGGGGGTAGTCCTGGAACTATAGCTTTAGAAGGCTCCAATATCCCCCGAGGTTCATCAGATTTGTGCTGATAGACTCTGTCAGGTCAGAGACTCAGTTCAAGGGTAATCAGGGGTAGAGAAGGCTAGTCAGGCACAGACCACCAGTATAACAGCTACCAGATCAGTGACCTTTGAGCAGTCGGGTTGAGATTTCCGAGCCTACTGCAGACACAGATATACCGATTGCTCAGTTAGATCAGGACAATATGTCGAGTTTGGAAGAGATGGTGCGCCAACTCCAGGATAGTATGAAAGCCATGCAGCAAGATGCTGTCCGTCAATCCGAATTCACCAAGCAACAGGCTGTGGTCATAGCCCAACAGGCAGAGACAATTGCCAGGTTAGAGCAGCAAGCCGGGGCGTCTGCTTCACAACAAGTTCCTCCCCAGTAGGAGCTCCAGCACCTGGGGAGACGCCAAATGTCCAGGAAGGTACAGACATTCCGGTAGGGCCGGCTCCGCCCCCAATTTTACCCCAGTTATCAAAAACACCCACCAACCTACCGGACTCTCCCTTTGAGTTCGAGACGGATCCCACAGCACTGAAGTTGAGCAAGCTTGAAAAGCTGTTCAAGAAATCCCAGGGAGTCAAGACCATCCCTGACATTGAAGATGGATACACGGACACAGCTGTGACATTGCCAGACAGGTTCAAGATGCCTCACATCGACCGTTTTGACGGGTCAGGAGATCCCATGGTCCACCTGAGTTTGTTTTCAGATGTTCTGCGCCCGATGGGCTTGACAAGATTACAGAAGCTCTCCCTCTTTAGCAGGACCCTGTCGGGTATCGCGGCCATCTGGAACGCCAAATTAGAGGACTCAGTGAAACGAAGCTGGGAGGAGATGTCCGAGGCCTTCGTCGCACAATATTCATACAATACCCAGATCGAGATCACAACCCGTGATCTTGAGACAACCAGGCAAGAGCCGAAAGAGAGCTTCTCTGACTTTGTAACCCGTTAGAGAGCCAAAGCTTCTTCGATGACCACCCGGCCGGTCGACAAGGACCAGATACGGATGATTGTGCGCAATCTCCAACCCAGGCTGATGCAGAAGATGATTGTCCTCCCCCTACCCACCTTTGCAGACCTCCATGAGATTGGGGTACAAATCGAGGATGCTATAAAGCAGGGCCTCATTGACCAGGAGAAGGAGCAGCCCAGGAGGGCGTTTACCCACAGTTCGAATGTGACCACCAGTGGTGATGCAGCTGCAAGATCTTCTGAAGTGGGCATGGTCACCAACACCACATCAAAAAAAGCTACCCCATTTACCGGTGCGTCCGGAAGTAGCTCACAGAAAACCAAATATCCACCTCGAGTCAAGAGGGTTTTCACCCCACTTTATATGCCTTTTTCAAAGGCTCTAGAGGTCTTAATCCGGAAAGGACATCTGAAACCATTGGAACAACGGCCTTTACCTGATCCTCTCCCTCCAAAACATGACCGGACTAAGTACTGTGCGTACCATCAACAAACCGGTCATGAGACCGATAGCTGCTTTCGTCTGCGCCATGATGTACAAGATTTGTTTGACAACAACGTCATCACCGCACCAGCTCAGTAAAGTCTATCGTCACTGGGTCAGTGAACTTGGGGGATAATACGATATGATCAGGGGATGAACCACCTGCGGGCAATACTCAGTTTACTCCAGATGTGGCGTTTGGCATGCACTGCTTTGAGCATTTGCGAATGCTAGTTTTGTACTTTCTGACTTGGGTATTGAGCCAGTTCTATTGTTTTGTTTTGAGTCTGTCTCTTTGTTTTGAGTCAGTCTTTTTGGTTAAGGTCTGTCTTGTTGTATCGAGTCAGTCCTGTTATGTAGGAGTCGGGTGATTCCGAGGGTGTTGCCTCGGGCATCACCATCTTGTTTTATATTTGTCTTTTTGCTTTCTTTTGAGTCTGTTTCTGCCAGGGAGCCAGTTGTGCCAATAGATTTGAATGAAACAGCAGTGATTTTCACGCTCTCGCGTTTGCTTCTGCCTTGTGCCAGTTATGCCGAAAGTTCTGAATAAAATGATAGTATTTGACTAAGAACTCTGTCTTTTTTGTGCCCCGAAGTCATTGTAATGACCTAAGTTTTTCAAATTTTTTTGAACACTGCGGTGAAAACAAAGAGGGAGGAATTCCTCAGGATTTGCAAAACTTTGATCAATTTGAGAGAAAGAGAGGCGTGCTAAGCCCTTAATGATTGAGATCATGCTTGTTAGTGTGAGTACTGAGAAGGACCCTAGCTTTGATCCAGATTGGTTCTACACTGTCTTCAGCACGAGCGATTTGTCGCTTTCTTAAAAACTTTCAAAAAATGTTTTGCGCGGTCCTGCGAAGACATGTGTGGAATCGCTCTTGAGATTGTGCAGCTTAGGATCGCTCTCGGCCTCGAGACTCAACCCCTTTGCTTTCAAACCTTGAACTTGGATTCAGAACGTTCAAAGGACAATCATGATGTGAGGCCTGTGTGGCCAGATTTGAAGTAGCCCTCGAACAAGAGGCACCGAAGTCAGATCAAGAGGATCAGATGTTGTCAAAAGAAGCTTGCAAAGCTAGATCAGAAGCACCCCTCGAACTAGGGGCAAAAAAATATCCGATGTGCCCGAAGAACCAAAGGTGGATCTTTCTGCAAATCAATACAACAGCCACTCTCCTGGATACAGAGGGCTTCAATCTCAAAACCATTTGGCATGGACTTGTTACACTTTTACCCTTTGAGAGGCTTGCTGGGCCGAAAACCCAGAAGGGCGACCCAGGCAAAAGTTAGAGCAAAGAAAAAAAATACAAAATACAAAAAAGAAATACAAAAATACAAAAAAGCAAAAAAGAAAAAAGGAGAAGAAAAAAAAAAGAATGAAAAGACAAAAAAAAGAGAAAAAAAAAAGAAAAACAAAGCTCGCAAGGTTGAAAACCTGCAACAGGCGCCTTGGCAAAAGTTAGAGCATAAAAAGGAGAGGTTAAATACCCGAGTGTACCTTAACCCCGAACTACGTAAGGCTTGATTCCCATCTTTGGGATACGTAGGCAACTTCATTCTGAAGTCCAGCCCTAAAACACTTCAAATTCAGTTGTGTCCATGAAATGGTTTTGATCATCTTTGCCTTCTCTATATCTGAGAGTTCGGTTGTGATCGTCGCTCTGAAGGATTGATTTCAATACGCTGCGGTGCCATTTAGACAAGGGGCAACTTTCCGTTGCCATTCAATGCACTGCGGTGTCATTTCAAACAAGGGGCAACTTTCCGTTGCCATGCAGTGTCCTTCAGACAAGGGGCAATTTTCCATTGCCTCCGATCCGAGGTTGTGCATCTCAAAGAGTTGGTTCCCTGCTTGTTGAGCGGTGGCCGTTTGCAAAAACAGTTTTTGAGAATTTTTACTGAGGTTGACTATTCTCTCAAAAATCGTTCCATTTTTCCAAAACTGGACCATTTTCTTGGACCCAAAAAAGGAAAATTTTCAGTGCTTACAACCTGACTTGCATGATTTCAAATCAAAAATCGAATAAGCATGTTAATCTAACTTTCATGTTGGTCAAAATTGTTTTAAAACAAAAATGGTCAAAATGATGAACTAGGGGCACAGTTGAGTCAGGTGTTCTGTCTTTTCCCCGTTACCACCATACTTGCCAGAAAGGGCACTCTACCTGCCAGAAGAGGGCACAACTGAGGTTAACAACAAAAGGGCTGAAAGCTCTCAACATCCTCCAAGCAACGAGGTATCAAGCCAAGTGCGAAGCATAAATTGGAATGGGGCGAGATGTTCCACTTCCTCATCTGGATAGATCTAACCACGTCCAAACTCCCCAGCAGGGCATCATCAACCGATGTTAGCTGCAGATTTGCTACACACCCAGTTGTGGCACAACCTCTCTGTGGGAAAGTTCACCGCTGTGTGCGGAAGAAAAAGAATCTAGCAGAATGCTAGGGGCAAGAGCCCGCAACTTCTTGTCTACCTACCAACCACTCTGGGGAGGGATAAAAAATGAGAGATTAAAGAATAGAGAGATGTGCGTTGAGAGAAAAAGTGAGAAAAGGGCTTTTTCAGAAAAACAGAGCTTGAGGGCCGAGTGATGTGAGAATCACAAATGAGAAAGGGTGGGAAATAATACCCGGTGAAACAGGCTCCCTGTGCACATTTGAGTCTTGTGTTTTGTTTTGTCTGCCTCGATTCTTGTTTTGAGTCGTTTCGAGTGTCAATAGATGTGTTTAGGTTGTTTACCTTTGTTTTCTTTTGTTGAGTCTTTTTCGCTGTGTTCAGTCGTAGGCTCAATACCCGGTTAAGAGCTCATTTCTTAATTTCAAAACAAAAAAAAATCAAATCATCTTGTGCTCAGAGTGCTGTGCCATTCTCCACATTTGTGCAAAACAGAATTTGTTCTTTCATAAAACTACAGGGCCCACCCCCGATAAGTGTGAACAGTAAAACCAGGACCTATCTGAAGCTATGTGGTTCCGGACTGCAAAATAAAAGCAAAAGAGGAAAACGTCAGGTATCTAAGTTTGTTTCAACTTCAGTAAGTTCCGAGACTACATCCCGTGTGTACCTCTTCAGGCCTTGCCAGTGCTCCGAAGTATGAGTGTACCTCTACCTCAAGCTCAAGATCAAGTCTGCTTCAAGCCAGAATAGTGTATCAATCACACCTCATTCCCATAGTGTATCAATCACACTTCATTCACTTAGTGTATCAATCACACTTCATTCATTCAGTGTATCTAGCACACTTTATTTGCTTTAGTGTATCAATCACACTCCATTCACTTCGTGTATCTATCACACATAGTCATTTGCTCCATTTAGTGTATCTAACACACTCCATTTGCCTTGGTGTATCAATCACACTTCTTTCATTTTGTGTATCTATCACGCACATTCCTATTTTGTGTATCTATCACACACATTCTCGTTTTGTGTATCCATCACGCACATATTCACTTTTGTGTATCTATTACACTCTCATTCAGTGTATCAATCACACTTCACTCACTTTGTGTATCTATCACACCATTCTTCTCTTCATATCACATGTTTGCTTTGTGTATCAATCACACTCTATTTGCTTCATGTATCTGTCACATGTTTATTTAGTGTATCAATCACACTTCTCTCATTTTGTGTATCAATCACACACATTCTCATTTTATGTATCTATCACACCCATTCTCACTTTAGTGTATCAATCACACACTTTATTGCATTCAGTGTATCAATCACACACTTTATTGCAAGTGTATCAATCACACACTTCATTGCATTCAGTGTATCAATCACACGTTTCATTTCATTTAGTGTATCAACCACACACTTCATTACATTCCGTGCATCAATCACACTCTCTTCACTTAGTGTATCTATCACACACATTCTCATTTTCTGTATCTATCACACACATGTTCACTTCAATTACTTTAGTGTATCCATCACACTTCATTACCTTTTGTGTATCTATCACGCACATACCCACTTTATTCCCTTAGTGTATCAATCACACTTCATATATCCAGTATATCCATCATACTCCTGTTCACTAAGTGCATCTATCACACTTTGTGTTCACTTTTAGTATATCAATCATACTTGTTCACTAAGTGCATCTATCACACTTTGTGTTCACTTTTAGTATATCAATCATACTCCTGTTCACTAAGTGCATCTATCACACTTCGTGTTCACATTTAGTATATCAATCATACTTGTTCACTAAGTGCATCTATCACACTTCGTGTTCACATTTAGTATATCAATCATACTCCCGTTCACTAAGTGCATCTATCACACTTTGTGTTCACATTTAGTATATCAATCATACTTGTTCACTAAGTGCATCTATCACACTTCGTGTTCACATTTAGTATATCAATCATACTCCTGTTCACTAAGTGCATCTATCACACTTTGTGTTCACCTTCAGTATATCCATCATACTTGTTCACTAAGTGCATCTATCACACTTCGTGTTCACCTTCAGTATATCCATCATACTTGTTCACTAAGTGCATCTATCACACTTTGTGTTCACCTTCAGTATATCCATCATACTTGTTCACTAGGTGCATCTATCACACTTTGTGTTCACTTTTAGTATATCCATCATACTTTGTTCACTAAGTGCATCTATCACACTTCGTGTTCACATTTAGTATATCAATCATACTTTGTTCACTTAGTGCATCTATCACACTCTGTGTTCACCTTTTGTGTATCCATCACACTTTGTTCACTTAGTGCATCTATCACACTTTGTGTTCACCCTTTGTGTATCTATCACACTGTGCTCACCACACTCGCTTACTGTATCTATCACGCACTCAGCTACTGTACCTGTCACATTTTGCTTCATATAGTGTATCTATCACACGCTCGCTTTGTGTATCAATCACACACTTTCTCTTTATGCATCCATCACACTACGCTCACTTAGTGTATCAATCACACTTTATTCATATAGTGTATCCATTACACTCTCTTCACTTTGGTGTATCCATCACACATGTTTGTCCACTTAGTGTATCCATCACACTTCGTTCACTTTTGTGTATCTAACGCACATGTTCGTGAGAATTGCATAATTCTCTTACATCCTTTCTGCATGAGATGTAGGTTGGTTCATGTCTACTTGCTTGCATAGCATTCGCTTAAAATGTTGCATTTATAATTGCTTCATTACAGCTCTCTTTGCATAATCATAAGTTATGCACTTGCATTGTGCATCACTTTACATCTTGCCCCTGAACTACGCTGGTTTGATTCCTTGCAAAGGGATACGTAGGCAGCCTGCGGGCACAACCATTTATCTATTTATATTTTGTTTGTTTGTCCAAGTCTTCGGCCTTGTCAAAAATGGGTCGTCTCAGGGCTTTGACATTCACTCCCGTCATTGTTATGACTTTCGAGTTCTGTCAAAGAGGGGCAACTGTAGAAACTGTAACAACGCCCGCGGGGGACCTCGCTACAGCTCGGACTCTCCTCTGTTTGTGTTGCGGTTCTAAATCTTGAACCAAAGAGTCCAACTCTGGCAAATCGTTTTGAAGAAAAACAGATTTTTTGAAAAGTAGTGCCAAACATGGACTGCTTTGCCAGATTACAGAGTCGCCACCTAAATATTTTTTAATGGGGGAATTTAGGAAACCCTGACTCGGTGCCGAAGGCCACGTGTCCGTCATCACCAAATGTCTTGGCTCGGGAGCTTGGGTACGATCGGGGAAGGTCAGCTATGAGCACCCCCTTTCGCCCGGTTCGAAGACCGGCCTCTACTAACCGTGATATCCGATTTTGAAAACATTATGCGTTCTTATCCCAATTATTAGCCTAGAATTACTATATTATGCGCACAGTAAAACAAGTATAGACTAGATTGCCTAATTTGGAAACAAGCATTGCATATCCGTTTGTTTTGAAAACACTTTGGATTTTGCTACTTGCAAGTAGGCCAAAACACGGATTTCAACGAGTTTTCTAACTCAAACAATCCAACCTTCACCTACAGGCATTCAGGCAGTTTATCTCATGTAAGCATTTAGCCGCATGGTAAGCATACTGTCATGTTAACATTCACACGCATGCGATATGCTAAAGCATAAATACTTACATCGTACTCCGTGCCAAAACAAGAAACTAGTTAGCAAACATGCATGACCTAGTTCATGTTAAATGGCTAATGCAACACAGGCAAGGGTGTAATCTAGAGTAGGCTCGGCTAACCCTAAAATGGCATGTGAAATGCAATCATTCGATGCACGTATTCGATTTGGAATTGAAAGTACGATGCAGTTCGTACGATGTACCGAGCCCGGTGCATGTTTAGACAAATGCATGGATGCACGCATGCAATTGCATAAGGTATGCTAATTTTAAATATGCCCTAATCTACCATCATAAGCAGGTAAATAAAAGGGAAGAAAGACGTGGGGTTAGAAGACATACACACACCCACACACACTTATTACAGATTCGCCCTCACTCGGAGGGACCAAAATAATAATACAGTCCAAGAAAAATAAACGAATAAATTATTACAAGACCTCTAATCTAATTAAATTAAATGCAAAGAAGAGGTGGCCACAGCCTCCGCCTCGGGATGCGCGAATGATGCATGCTTCAGCCCGCCTTGCCCGAAAATCCGCACCGTGCCACTGCTGCCTCTGTTTTACTGTCTTACTTCTCTGGAAAATTGCCAAAGTCCTGGGACAGATCCTCTGAGTACCTCAGAACATCACCGGCTGAAGAAAATATCCACCGGCTATAGTATGTGTCCATCGGCTGCTTCTGAAGTTGTCGACACAAAAAGTGTGCCGGTCGGCACAAAATATTGCCGGCCGGCAATAAATTCCTGCAGGAGACAGTTTTTGACAGCAACAGCAGACCAGCAGTGCAAGGTATGGGATTTTAGGACAAATGTATGCACGGACACACTCCCTATCATGCAATGGACTCAAGGGAGCATGGCCCTCGACCCCCGGGCCATCAATCACGCATTTCAATGCATGATGGCCCGAAAGCCAAGTTAGCAACTTTGATATCAAATGAAACATAAGCACAAAACAAATCCAAGGGCCCCCAACCCCTATCATGATTGGTCAAGAGGCAAGGGATGCATGCTCAATGAAATGCAACCTAAGCATGGCGGCTAAGTATGCAACATGAACATGCAAATGAGCAATGTATGCTAGGCGCGCAACCTAAACATGTAAACAAACATGGAATGCAACAACATGCAACGATGGGCTTAAACTAACATGGGTAACTCGCAAGCATGCCAAAATCAGCGGCCATAATCATGGAAATGAAGGCACAAAATGCACACACACATGCATGCAATCATGGTCCAACACCTTAAGCATAAACAAGGCAACTCTTAAGCACACTTAAAGAGGCTAAGTATGGACATATAGTATGCAACGTAAGCTCTGAAATCATGTTATAGGAGGTTCCAAACCAACTAAATAAATCAACAAAGCATGCAACAATGCTCACACATTCACATACTTGAAGCATACAAGCCACAAAATGCAAAGAGGCTATATAATGCATGCTAGGATCGACTCAAACAACTTAAGAAAGACCTAAAGCATGGCAAAATAAGCACAAAAGCTTCACAAATCTAAGCCTAAAACATGCTCGAACAAAGGCTAACAACCTAAGGCATATTAAGGCAATTACAAGGCATCACATGGTAGGTATGCTAAGCATGCACCAAACTGAAAAATACCCTTCTACAATACTGATGAGGGACCAAAAATATGACTACCCACAGTAGATGACAAGCCCCAAATCAATATACAAACATGCTCAAAATGCAATGCAAGATTAAGGCCCACAAAGGGGTATAACATGAAGTACCAAAAGGGTGCACCAAACAGCCAAAGACCCTTCATGAGACATGTAGAGGGGGGAAAAATAAGACACTTTTCAGGCCTGTTGAAGGCCCAAAAACAGAAGCATGGTAGGCTAAAGAAACATGCAAAAAAATAGGGACCAAAGAGGGTATTGAAGTTAGTCATGCATGGAGGTCCCAAACAGTGTTGAGCCCTTCTTCAATGTTGAAGGAGGGCTCAAAATAAGCCTCTTTGTAGTTTACATCGAAGCTCAAAAATACATGAAACTATGGCTTAGATGTGAACCAAGAAAATGCTAGTTTTGGGGAAAAGTGTGCTTACCCTTGTAGACCAACAAACCAGCACCTCTTGGACCAAGTTTTGGTGCTCCTAAGCTCTGAAAATGACCTCCAAATTCTGGAAATGGAAGTGGTGGTGTTGTGCTATGGGTTGGTGAAGGAATGGCCCAAGAACAAGGGTGTTTGGAGGTTGAATGAGAGAGATATAGTGAGAGATGGAGGGATATATGTATCTATGGCCCTGTTTGTTAGAGATTATTTTCAGCTTTCAGCTTAATTTAAGCTGTTTTGATATGTTTGGTTTAGCTTATGCTTATAGCTTATAGCTTTGTGGAAGTCAGAAATCGGCTTATTCTTTGAGTGAGGCAGGAGATGCTTTGAGAATAAGCTGGAAATCAGCTTAAGCTGAAAGTTATAAGCTATAAGCTGTTTGGGCATAAGCTATAAGCAGTTTCCCACAGCTCTACCAAACAGGGCCTATATCAGATATGTATCTATATCTCTGGTTTTTTTGCTTAAGAATCTCTAACCCTAGACAAAGGGAGAGGGGATGTGCTTATATAAGCCAAGGAAAACACTTAACTTACAAGCTAAGTAAAGGGAAAGGGTCAAAGGGGCCAAAGGGGGGTGCAAGGCTTCTAGAGGAAGCTAATACAGCTGGCCAAGCTTCTCCAAGAAGCTTGGCCAAAGGTTCAAGCTTCTAGAAGAGGTTTGGGGCCAAAAAGGGTGGAAAGGTGCAAAATAGCCACACATATGCACGTGGAGCTGGTTCTGTGCATCCCAGCTGGCACAGCTGGCATGCACCATGCCTGGGAGGGTCAAAAGGGTCAGGTCGGCCATAAAAGAGGTCATCGGCACAATATATTGCCGGTCGGCACAATATAGTGCCGACCTGCACTTTATTCTGGCCGGTCGGACAAATAGAGTGCCGATGGGTGGCCGGTGAGGTCAAAAAGTGCCGGTGGATGGCCAGATTGAAGCCCCGGAAGTCTTCTTTCCAATGGTGGTGGCCTCATAGCTAAATTCCAGGTATGCAATTGAATAAGCCTGATTCAGCGAGAGCCGCTCGACTTTCTTCTACCCGGATTCATGGCGAACTTCTTCTCCAACCTATTTTCTCCCCTCCTCTCCTCTTTTCTTCAACTCCAAACCCCTAAACAAAGTGTTTTGAAGGGTTTGCCTCTCTCCTTGCCGAAGGAATTGAATCTTTGGCCTGCACATCTCTCAACACCGAGCAAACCATTAGTAATGCCCAAGTCTTGAGGGCGGTCAAAAATGGGGTGTCTACAATATGGCAGCCCAAAAAGCTTAGGGAAAATGGCATGCATAAAGGCTCACATTTAAGGCATAAAACACAACCTTCCAAAGGCATTGGAAGAGTGACACATGTGAGGGCAAGACCACACTACATACATTGAAATCACATACCAAATGATGCCAAATCATGAAAATAGTCCAAGTAATGCATGCTAATGGACTCAATACACAAAGCTAGTGAGCAAGATTGAACCATGGCTATACAAAGCAATGCATGCATGACCAAAACAACACAAATCAAAGCTTAAACATGCTAAAACATGGACAAAAGCTTCCTGGAGCTAGGCCAAAATCATGCTAGAATGATGATCAAAAGTATAGAGCATGTTAGGCTAACAAGTAGCATTACACTACAAGTGTATGAGGCATTCAAGAGACAACCAAACTAGCCCAAAACAGTGCTACATCATGGCAAAACAAAGCCTAAGACATGCTGAAATGGAGCCTCAAGGAAGTAGAAAAACATGCTAACTTGGTGAGCCAATACCACAAGCACACAAGAGAAGAAGAGGGCGGGGGGGGGGGGGGGGGGGACAACCCCCTCCTATTTGAGGCCTCAAAACCACATTTCCACCACTGAAATTCCTCTGGAATTCAGTGGTGAAGAGGCCAAATAAAGGTGATCCAAGCACCTAAAAGAGATGACCCAAAACAAGGCCAAATAAGGCACAAAGGGGGTAGACCACCCCCAAACACCAAAGAGGCCTTAAACAAACATGTTAAGCACTTCAAAACAAGACTATTTTTAGTTAAAGGTTAAGCCAAAGGAAGCATGCAAAGTTGGCTAAACAAGTTATGAAAACAAAGCCTTAAAGAGACAAGAGACTCACCCTTGAAGAACCTCTTTAGAACAGCAACTTCTGAGCCAAAGAAACAGACTTTGAGAGTCCAAACAAGGTTCTCTAGCATCTTAGCAACAAAGCAATGGTGCTTTACTAGGTGTTGTGGTGCAAAAGTGAAGACAAAACACACTTTAAGGCACAAACTCACACCAATATAGAGAGAGAGAGGAAGAAATATAGAGAGATATATATATATATATATATATCTTGTATCTCAGATTTCAGAACCTCTAGAAAGGGAGAGGGGCCTCACTTCTTTTAGAAAATCAAGTCCCAAGCTTGTTGAATAAGCTAGGGGCTTGTTTGAATCCATCCATACACGTGTATGGAGGATACACCAAGTGACCAACAGTTGGCACCAGCTGGAAGGAAAATATCTGCAAAAGCAGAAAAAGTGGTCTCGGCCAAAAAAATGGCCGATCGACCAAAAAGAGTGCCGATCGGCCAACACTGATGGCCGATTGAGAGAGTACAAGGCTGATAGGCATGAGGCCTAGCCGATGGGTTGTGGGGCTGGCTAACAAGCCACCCATTTCCCTCAAAAACAAAACCACAAGCTCTTGGTCACAACCAAGCACAAAACAGATAAGTTGAGAGGTTCTAAGGCAAGGCGCGCAACCGAGACCTTCAGGAACTCAAAACAAACACGTGCATGGACAATTATCGAGTGTTCAAACGTTGACGTCCAAGTCTTGGGGACGGTCAAAAATGGGGTGTCTACAGTTGCCCCTCTTTGACAGAACTCGAAAGTCATAAGATAACGGGAGTGAATGTCAAAGCCCAGAGACGACCCATTTTTGACGAGGCCGAAGACTTAGACAAACATACAAGATTACAAAGAGATGTGCTCGCAGGCAGGGCCAAAATGCAAATGACAAGCACAATGCCGAACATAACTTATGATCATGCAAAGAAAACTGTGATGAAGCATTTATGCAAGCTAAATACAATATTTTAAGAAAGCGGATAAGAAACAACAGTCTCACACATTTGAACAGAAAGGATATAAGAAAATTATGCAATTCTCACTGCGTCTTACGCGGAGAAGGCTAGAAGCGACTATCGGGAACACCCAAAGTCTCAAACGAAACACTTTCTAGAAGAAGGGTACGTCCAAACGCATGCCAAACGCGAGTGGAGAAGGGTAGCAGTCAAACTGAATCGGAACTTCCCTTGAAAGAACCGTACATACAATATCGTCTGGTCGCGCCAGCTTCAAATGAACCGTACATACAATATCGTGCTTGTACAAAAGAGAGATTTTGACAAGTACAATATAACAGGAACATATGATCAACGCTATATCAAGATACAATATCAACACAAGATAAACGCGTGCACATATGATGTCGATGGAAATATGCATAGCAATGCGAGTGAAAAGTGCATAGCAATGCAAGTGAAAGGGTGCATAACAATGCAATGAATGTGCGTGACAACGCAAGTAACGAGGTACATATCAATGCAACCGAAGTGAACACAATAATGCAACTAAAAAAGTGCATAACAATGCAGGCGAAACGTGAGTGACAACGCAAGTAAAGAGTGCATAACAATGCAGGTGGAGTGTGCATAACAATGCAACTAGGACAAGCATAACAATGCAAGTAGAGAGATGCGTGACAACGCAAGTGAAGAGTGCATAACAATGCAGGTGGAGGAGTGCATGACAATGCAACCTAAGGGTGCGTGACAACGCGGATGGAGGGGTGTAAGACAATGCAACCTAAGAGTGCCTGACAACGCGGATGGAGGGGTGTAAGACAATGCAACCTGAGAGTGCGTGACAACGCGGATGGAGGGGTGCAAGACAATGGAACCTGAGAGTGTGTGACAACGCGGATGGAGGGGTGCAAGACAATGCAACCTGAGAGTGCGTGACAACGCGGATGGAGGGGTGTAAGACAATGCAACCTGAGAGTGCGTGACAACGCGGATGGAGGGGTGCAAGACAATACAACCTGATAGTGCGTGACAACGTGGATGGAGGGGTGCAAGACAATGCAACCTAAGAGTGTGTGACAACGCGGATGGTGTGTGCATGACAATACAACGAGTGTGAGATGCACATATTCAATGTGAGCATGGTAAAGGCATGTTATCCACAATGCAACTTTAGAACGAGATGAGGTATATTCAATGTAATACAACATATTCAAAGCAATTTTCAAATCTTGCAATATACAAAAGGATACGAAAAAGGATACACCTCATGCGTATCGAGTGCCGTACACGGAAGACACGGTTCGAGGTCACCACGGAGGCCGCTTAAGTTTCAAAAGTGTATTTTCTTGCACTCTCTTGAGAGATGAGGGTACAAATCAACAGAACTACCCCAAATAAGGACATTGGAGGTAAATCGGCCACAAGGGGGAGCCATCGGCCATCCAAAGAGCTTATTGGCCAACAATTTAGCCGATCGGCCAAAAGTGGCAGATTCGGGGCAATTTTGTCCATTCACCTCGGGTCTTTAAGTATAGGGTTCCAAACCCTATTTCCTCACTTCTCCCTAGCCGAAATTCATTCTCCTCCCTCTCTAGGTTGTTTTCCATCCTTCGATTTGAGCTTTTCCCCTGTTTTCAAGCCTCCCATAACATTCGATTCGCGAAACCCTCGTTGTTTTACACATTTTGAACCGGTTAAAAAGTGATTTCGGTGCCACATTCTTGATTTCCTCACTTGGGGTTTGTTTCCCCCGAGTTTACCTTGATTTCCATGCCCTTTTCCAAGCCTTATCATTTTTCTCCATTTTTCACCCCTCGGGGTTGACTTTTGGCATTCTTGCCCATTTTCCATACCCCCAACCATTTTTTCACTATTCGCGAGATGGTAGATGATATTCCACAGGGTGGGGCTCCTCCAGGGATGGAGATGGATCCCGATTTCGAGCTCTTGCCGCTCAGTGTTCGGCCCTTCGATCTGGCAACATACCAGCCCAAGGTACATGTATTGCCTCCCGACAGCATTCGCTAGTTCAGGAGCTTCGCACGAGGTGCGCCATTGGAGCTCCTGTTAAGCGAGCTAGAGTTACACTTGTCCTATGGCGCTGCTGAGGTATACTCTTCCCCTCTACTTTCTGCGATGTCGATCATATGCTTCGGATAGCCAATATCACTCTGCATCTGATTAACCCAAACACACTTGTACATCGCATGCCTAGTTCATCTTGAGCACATTCATACATGATAACTGTGTTAACTCAAACATATGCACACACACTGTATTTTATCAATTCTGGACACATTCAAAAA
The DNA here is from genome assembly GCA_030407325.1 of Camellia japonica. Lineage (NCBI taxonomy): Eukaryota > Viridiplantae > Streptophyta > Magnoliopsida > Ericales > Theaceae > Camellia > Camellia japonica. The sequence goes on along the minus strand of JAPPVO010000017.1, from coordinate 153,749,264 downwards.
CTGTATTTCTGACACTGCTTCGCATCTGTTTGTGTTTGAACACAGGGACATTCCCATGCCTTACGGGGTTATGGGAACACCGTTGCTCGAGATTAGTACATGGAGCTACCCGATGAGGTCCGCCACATCGTTGATCAGGCGGGTTTTGGCGCATTTTGCATGGGACTCTCGCGCCTCACTGCGAGTAGGCCCCTTCTAGGCGTGCTAGTGGAGAGGTGATGGGACACCATCGATTCCTTCCACCTTTCTGCTGCAGGGAAGATAACGATGACTCCCTTCGACTTCTCCACGCTCACCGGCATCGGAGTAGAAGGTGATCCTATCCCTTTCAACACCGACATGGGCGAGTGGGATGCTGCCCAGATCTTCTTGCTCGACGTTCGTCCACCTCTCTTCTGACCGGGGTTCGTGAGATATTTATGGTTCGAGGACCAGTTCAGGATACAGATACCGACGACCCAAGAGGAGGTCGAGTGCTACGCCCGGGGGTTCCTCATGTTCGTGCTAGGCACTACTCTCTTCACCGACCGGACGAATACCGTTGGCCTCTATCTATTGAGCGCGCTGGTGGACATGACCCGGATCCAGCGCTATGACTGGGGTGGCGCAGGCCTGGCCACATTGTACGGGTATATGAGCTCCTCATCTCGCCGTAGTGGGCATCTGCTAGGAGGCTACCGGCGAGCCTAGGAGGTACATCTTTCCCTTCTATTTTACAGTTCTGCTTTACACTATCTGTACACCATACACACTGCATACACGCAATTTGCTTCACACTGGCTGTACACTGCACACGCTGCACAATACACTGTACACCATTCTCTGACTTCTGCTTTATCTGCATACCGCTTTACTGATAAACATACTCATTATTACCCTGTTACATTCTGTAGTTGTGGGTGTATGCCTACTTTCCGAGGCTTGCTCTAGAGCCGGAGGTGGAGATGTCCCTCGTTGTTCCCTATTCTCACAGATATGATGTGAGGTGCGAGCCGAGACCACGAGAGTCTTTCTTGTTCTTTCGCAGATATTTTGACACCATAGCCGCAGCAGAGGTATTTCAAAGCTTACAGTATATTTGAGTTTTGCTCTACATTGTACTTCCGATAGTAGATAACAAACTGTATATCCTGTCATTTACAGATCACCTGGCAGCCCTAGGCGATGCTGCCTGATGTAGTGAGAGACTAGTACATGGGTGCTCGGGAGACTGCCCAGTTCTGAGTTTTGCTGGAGGGTCCGGTCTGTCGGGCATGGTATTTGGGAGAGCGCTTCCTGCGTCAGACCCTTGGCTTGCCTAAGCAGATAGTCCCGAGGCCACCTCCCACCCATATGAGGCATACAGAGAGATACACCCCACAGGAGATGATCGATTTCACGATCGGTTGGGATGCAGACTTTTTCAGAGATGAGGGCGACTACACCGACTTCATCCAGACTTATCTCATGCGACCTCTGACCAGCGCTCACCGAGCTGAGAGAGAGAGGCCTGCAGCCCTAGTAGGAGGAGCGGGAGCATCGAGGGCGACTCAGGCCCATAACAGGAGGGGTTCCCGAAGGGGACAGAGAGCAAAGTGGCCAAACTTGCCCACCACTATGACATGCCGCGGGCAGGCTGGAGAGACTTACCAGATTCTGATCGCTCCTCCCCCAGCTGATCATGAGCTTGTCGGAGTTTGAGGCTCAACCCCGGTATGCGCTAAACTTTACATTCTGTACAGTCATTTCATTTCAGTTGATATCCCGCAAATTACTAATGATTTCAACACTTTTGCAGGCTTCGATAGAGTACACCGGACAGTCTCTAGAGTTGACGGCCTCGATGATGGGGATGCTACAGAGGAGCATGGATCTGTTGAGTATTTACAGTATCTCGGTAAGTTTTTTCAACCTCAGTCTCAAAACCTTGCATAATCTGTTCCATACTGATCTGATGCATTACATTATCAATACGGCATTCGATACACTGCACTCACACACCAGTCACGGCACTGACACACTGTATCTCATATAGTGTTCACAGCATTCATACACTGCAATCATTCATCGGTCACGGCACGGACACACTGTATCTCATATACTGCATTTGATACCACACTCAGCTTCGCATAGCATAACTGATGCATCTGCCAAATGTTCTTTTCAGGCCCCATTCCAGATACCAGCCACAACAAGTGCCTCAGCGGGACCTTCAGTAGCTCAGTTCACGGGAGCCTGCCCTAGAGGATGACGAGTCTGATGAGGAGGCAGTGAGCCCACAGTTAGAGTCTTCTCAGGGTGAAGATGAGGCTGGAGATGGTTCGGATTCAGACGCTGGCAGTGGAGCTGACGGTGGTGATCCTGGACCTTCATCCAGGAAGAGGACGAGAAGGGATTCCCGCACTTGAGGCGACTGGCGCCGATTTGGATGCCGATTCAGATGTTTTGCTTTATTTTTCTTTTTACTAGTAGTTTTTGCACATTGTACTGCATCAGGCAGCTTTATGTTCTTTAAAACTATGTACTTTTGCAAAAGAAAACATGATGGAATGAAGAACAGCTTTTTGTTGAAAAAGTGTTACATTTGTACATTCTAAGCATCGCATCGCATCACATCACAATGTAAATGAGATTGAACTTTGTTTGAAAACTACACACTCGAATTTCATTGATCAGGTAGTGAACCAACTGATTACAAAACAACTCGATAAGCAAAACAAAGAAATTGACATACAAATCAAACGCAAATACAACTCGATAAGCAAGACAAGAACTTAACAATTAACATAAAATACAACTCGATAAACAAAAATACAACAACTTGATAAACAAATTGAAGTAACACAGGCACGACTTTGCATAATCGTTGCAAAAAAAAGGCATTCGAAGTGGAACAAATCACAAGTTCTCAACACCTCCAACACATGGACAGCTTCAGAGGACAAAGGAGAGGCCATCGGCCAAGGTGGGAGGTCATCGGCCACAAGAAATGACCATCGGCCTCAAAAACTAGCCGATCGGCCAAAAAGATGGTCGGTCGACCATCATTACTGGCCGATCGGCCAAAGATAGCAAGAACCTCCAGAATGCTGCCACCTGTCTTCCACTCAACACCTTATCTTCTACAAAAGCCCCAGCTTTGTAGTTTCTCCATTTCAACACTGTTTTTGCACCAAATGGAGGCATTTCTTGTCCAAAATCTCGCAAATTGGATTGTTAACTTGGATGGCTCGGAAAAGCTGAATTTTCGAGGCTTCGGCATAAATGCACTATTCACGCTAAGCCGCACCCTGCTACATTTTCCATTCCTTCATGCCACGGCAAGGGGTTGGAATCCGATTACGCACGTTTTTAGCTTTGGCGGACAAGAAATGTGTCCCACTTTCGAAGACTTCCAAGCTTTGATGGAGTCCGAGCGCGACGAAGAGATCTTGCCACAATTACGCTTCGGCCACATCCAAGCCTTAGGACGGATGTGCGGGCTCACTATGCATGACGCTTGGTCTTTGATTCGCAACGGGGAATTGGACATCCCCAGCTTGATTCATCGATTTTCTGACATCGGTGACCGCGACGACCATCATTGGCAGGGTTTTCGGCAACATGCCCTTTACTGGTGCATGCTATCTCATTTCTTGCTTGCCTCAGGCTCCGAGGGATCTAGCGTCCGTTTGATTGAGGTTGCCGAGGGCTTGAAAGAAGAAAGGAGCTGCATTGCCATGACACTAGCTAAGACGTTGATGGGCTTGGATGCTTTCCATCGCCGGGAGACGACTAGGTTCGCGGGGGGTCCACTACTACTGCAAGTAATGTTTCCCACCCTATCTCACATATATTTCTCACATCACTTGGTCCTCAGGCTCAGTTTTTCTCTCAAAAACCCTTTTCTCATTTTTTCTCTCCACGTACACCTCTCTATTCTTTAATCTCTCATTTTTCATCCCTCCTTAGATATGGTTGATGGATAAGTTGAAGGTTGTGGACTCATGCCCAGCATATTCAGCTCGCGGCTATTTCTTCTGGCGACGTCTAGTCGATGCCCCTGATGAGGGTTGGTGGTACGAATGGATGTGCAGTTTGTCTGCTGCTAGTATTGCTTGGCGTTGCCCTTGGCTCAATCTACCGGCGATGAGTTACAGCATGTCTCGCCAGCCCGGGATTCAGTTGATCAGCCTGACACATTGTGTCTTGTACTTCTCATTCCGTTTCCGACGCCAGTTCGGTCATGATCAGACTTGCCCGGAGGAGGGGATAGAGTACCCTGCTGCATTTCCAATCCGAGGCGCACAGCTAGCTCGGTATGCCACAGCATGGAGGACGAGAGAGTTTCAGGCCCCCACTCCCACTTTCAGTTGCAGCCTCTCTGATGAGTGCATAGCTTGGCTTGATGAAGAGGCACAGGTTGGGCCTACTTTGGCATCAGAGGCTTCCATAAGCTCTGGGAGAGAACGCAGGAACACCTGACTATGCCCCGAGTTTATTTGCTTTAATCAGTACTTTCAAGTTTTCTTTATGAATGTAGTGAAAAAGCAACTTCAATTTGTATTCAAGAGGAGGAGAACTCTGTATTGAAATCAATGTAATTGAAGGTTGTGGGTACTGAAAATTTTTCGTTTGGTCCAAAAATGGTCTAAGTTGTAAAAAGATTAATTTGAGCAAAATCAACTTTTATTAAAACTTTTCAAAACCATTTTCGATATGGATCAAAACTGGACACACCCGAGATCTATCACTGAGATGTACAACCCCGGATCCTAGCAATTGGAAAGTTGCCCCTAGTCTGAATAGCATTGCACTGGAGATCACAACCGAGATCTTGAATGCAGAATAGACAGAGCTGACCAAACATGATCACATAGACAAAGTTGATCGGGCAAGTGTTTATGACTGGACTTCAGAATGAAGTTGCCTACGTATCCCAAAGATAGGAATCAAGCCTTACATAGTTCGGCTCGGGTTCACTCATGTATTAACCCTCTCCTTTTGCACTCTAACTTTTGCCAAGGCCGCCCTTTCTGGGTTTTCAACCTTGCGAGCTCAATTTTTATTATTTCAAAATTTTCATGCTCTAACTTTTGCCTAGGTCGCCCTTTCGGGTTTTCGGCCTAGCGAGCCACTCAGGGATAGTATTTCTTCAACTTGTCCATGTTGATCAGCTGGGAGAACTCTAGGCCATCTAGGTCCATCAGAACAACAGCTCCTTCAGACCAGATAGACTTGATGATGTAAGGGCCAGTCCAATTGGGTCTGAACTTGCCCCTAGGGTCGTGAATGGGAGCTCGGTTGTGTTTGAGCACTAAATCCCCTTTTTTCAAATTCTTAGACTTAACCTTCTTGTTGAAAGCCCTGGAAATTCTTCGTTGATAACCCTGGACGTGATACAGTGCTTTCAGCCTTCTTTCATCAAAGAGCATGAGTTCTTCGAACCTGCTTTGCTGCCAATCTGCCTCAACTATCTGACACTTAGCCAATACCCGTAATGATGGAACCTCAACTTCGATAGGTAGAACAGCCTCCATCCCATAAACCAAGGAATACGGAGTCGCCCCAGTGGAAGTTTTAATTGAAGTCCGGTAGCCCCACAGAGCAAATGGCAGCTTATCTGGCTAGTCCCAGTAGGTCTCCATCATCTTCTGCAGAATGTGTTTGATGTTCTTGTTGGCGGCCTCAACGGCTTCGTTGGTTTGCGGCCGATATGTAGACGACTTATAAAAAGCCACGTTGTACTTCTCCAACAAGTCGATCACCTCCTTCTTGAAGTGGGAACCATTATCTGAAATAATCTCATTCGGGACCCCATAGCGACAGATGATGTTGTTCCTGATGAACTTAGCAACGTGCGACGCCTTCAACACCGCGTAAGATTGGGCCTCAACGCACTTCGTAAAGTAGTCTATCGCTACCAGAATGTACTCATCCCCATTGGACCCCTTCGGAGTGACAACCCCAATCACATCAATCCCCCAGACTAAAAACGGCCATGGCGAAGTCATGTTGTACAGTTTCGACGGCGGAATGTTCATGTGGTTTGCATGGATCTGACATTTGTGGCATCACCGGACAAAGCCAATACAATCCTCGTCCATGGTGGACCAGTAATAACCCTGTCTAAGGATCTTCTGGGCTAGCATCACCCCGTTCATGTGCGCTCTGCACTCTTCTCCATGGAAGGCCTCCATCAGGCGTTTGGATTCTTCAGCATTAACACACAATTTATGCATCCCAAGATGACCCCTCTTGTATAGTTTACCCCCGCAAACGATGAACTGAGCATCCATTCTTCGAATTGCCCTTGTATCTTTGGCATTTGCCCCTGGTGGATACGCTTCCTTTTCCAAGAAGTTTCAGACGTCATAATACTAGGGATTCTCATCTTGTACCTCATCTATGGCAGCAATCATGTAACGCCCTCAAAATAATAACATTAAAACCCAACAATTTAGACATGCATTGATATAAAAGGTAAATATTCTTCTATTCATCAGAGTAGTTCATTACAATGAGTATTACATGTTAACAACAAAAGCAAATGCCCTACGGGCTTACAGCTTTCCAAGTTAACACTTGGTTACAAAAAGGAGAGTACTAACTCAAATACACATTAAGCCCTTGGCTTGAATTTACATGTCATACATCCAAAAGATAACAAAATGACAAAAGTCTATCTGCCCCTAGCCTCCCAAGCTATGTCCTTGGAGGTGGCATTCTACCTGTACCTAAAAATGATGTCCCATAAAGGGTGAGCCACAGCCCAGTAGAAATACACTAAACCAGCTATGAACAATGACTAAAAGATTAGCAGTTGATAGATGGTCAACACAGATACATCCACATATATCACATTCCGGTTCCATGATATTAAGTCCATGTTACATTTCATTTCCCCTTTCTTTTTCAACTTTGAGTTTGAAAACAAGGCTTAACACTTAGCCAAATAACTTATTGAGATTTAGACTCATCTTTAAAACACTTTCAAAATCCATGATGGATACACATTTTAATGCTGTATCGATAACACATAAACCATTTCCACACTTTACGAAAGATACACATTTCGGTGCTGTATCAACATAACATAGAATCACTTCTATACTTCACAATTGATAACGATATACATTTTAGTGCTATATCAAATCAATTCGAACACTTCCATAATCAACACTTGATACACATTGTAGTGCTGTATCAATGTCACACGAAATCCGGTTTAGAGGTCCATCCCTTATCTTCCCCTAAACCATGGAGTGCATCCCCTATCTCCTCCCACACAACACATGTATATAAACATAGATCATATACAATCAATCAATACATAAAGTTAATGTATTATTCCAGTCGCTATATTCGATAGCATACTCAACCGATTAGTTTTAGTTTGCCTAATCATCATGCATTGTCTACAACAATCAAGACTATCCTCCACCGATAGCCCAAAGCAGTTATTTCTAAACAGAAACTAAATGCATCAAATGCATATATTATCAACATTCCAACTAGGTGAGCGATAAAGAAATCCAACTACACCCTTTAATCCTATACACATCCAATTCTAACATTCTCAATTCAATTCCCCTTTTCTTCAAATTAATTATATCAATTAATTTATCAATTAGGGCATTTCCCATAATTAACATCACAACCCTAAGGTTCCATTTTCACTAATAATCCAATATTGATCTCATTTCTCTATGCTAAACATGCATATAGGTTTAAATAAACAAAACCCCAACTTTTGTAAAATTACACGAAAGACCCAAACTTTCGCATAATTACACAACAACCTCCGACATATCAAAATACTAAAATTCAAAGACAAAGCTCATAAAGAGGAGTAGGATATCCCTACCTCGAAGTTAGAGCTCAAACGGAGAAGAGACCAAAACCAAAGTGCTCCAAACTCCAAACTTTTCGGATCAAAACGACGCCCTCGACGATCAGCACAACTTTTACAAAGGCCGACGGAAAGGGAAGCACTCTAACTAGATCAAACCCTAGAGAGAAGGGAGTTTCTAGAGAGAGGAGCTCTCAAAATATTTTTTTTTAGAAAGTGAGAGAGAGAGAGTGAATGTAAAAAGTGATTTTAAAAAAAAGCCTAACTGTCTTCTGATATACGACATGTCTGCTCGAGCGGAAAACATAACGCTCGAGCGTTAGGAACAAAAAACTGGGTACGCTCGAGCGTAAGAAGGCCTGCTCGAGCGCTAAGACACAAAGGCAAAACACATCTGCTCGAGCATGAAAAACCAGTCCGCTCGAGCGCGATTTTCCCCCTCCCAGAACTTTACACCAAAGATGCACTGTCCGCTCGAGCGCGACCCGCTCGAGCGTAGGAAACCCGCTCGAGTGTAGAAATCACACCTGCAGAAGTTTTGCAGGGCACAAAAATACTGGGAGTGTGCAATCTCCGCTTGAGTGCTCCAAGACCCGCTCGAGCGGAATGGCCAAAAACCCGACAACAAGATTTTAGACCAAGGCTCAACCCACCTGCTCGAAACATACTCAATACATCCTAAAATTCAAAGAAGTGGAATCAAAGGACGACAATAAGATAGATACAACTACCACTACCAACTCCACGGAACTAAAGTCCGGAATTCAACAAATACAGCAAGGGAATACCGGGATCGCTATAACCTTCCCCCCTTAAAGAATTTCGTCCTCGAAATTTAAATACAAGTTTTCAAAAGCAAGTTTTCTCTATTCCCAATAATATTACAACATACTATTTAAACAATCCGACCCATTACCGGTCAATCCATCTCTATTCAAGAGGCAATTTACCACATATCTCAATATGTATTAACAACATGCTTTCCCTAAAATTCAACAATTTCCACACACATGTTTCACAATTCTATATCATATTCAACATTCATGATATATTTCTATTCCTACAATACATTCAACATATACAATGTTATAACAAACTTCCATTTCGAGGTAAGTTCTACAATACTTCCATAAACCAAAACATTCACAATGTTTTACAACTTAAGACACATATAATACTCTTAAAGTTCAACAATATTACAAAATTACCAATGCATGATTACACATCAATAAACAAGTCCGGATATTTCTCGCGGACCTCCAACTCACGTTCCCTAGTGGCTTCCTCCACTCCGTGATGTTTCCACAAAACCTTCACCAAGGAAATGGTCTTGCCACGCAAGACTTGATCCCGCCTATCCAAGACCCGAACCGGTCTCTCCTTATACGAGGCATCCTCATCTACCTCTAAGTCGGTCCAATCTAGCGCATGGGATAGATCCGGCTCATACTTCCAAAGCATACTCACATGAAACACGTCATGCACCCCGGACAACTGCGGCGGCAAAGCTAAACGATAGGCAACCTCGCCAATCCTCTCAAGGATCTCAAAAGGGCCAATAAACCGAGGGGACAACTTCCCACTCTTCCCAAACCTCATCAATCCCCGTCTAGGTGATATCTTTAGAAAGACATGATCACCCACCTCAAATACCAAAGGTCACCTCCTACGGTTGGCATAAGATTTCTGACGACTCTGGGCTGTAACAAGCCTCCTACAGATAAGCTCAACTTTCTCCGTCGTTTCCCTCACCAATTCCGGACCCAACAAAGGTGCATCACCCACCTCGGCCCAACAAACTGGAGACCTACACGGTCGGCCATACAAGGCCTCAAACGGTGCCATACCGATACTAGACTGAAAGCTGTTGTTGTAGGCAAACTCCACCAAGGGTAAGTGCCTCTCCCACGTCCCACTAAAATCAAGGACACAACCTTGAAGCATATCCTCAAGGATCTGAATAGTACGCTCAGACTGCCCGTCAGTCTGAGGATGATAGGCCGTGCTAAAGGTCAACTTAGTACCCAAGGCACTCTGCAAACTCTGCCACAACCTGGCAGTAAAACGAGGATCTCTATCTGAGACGATCGTCACTGGGACCCCGTGCAATCTCACTATGTCCCGAATATACAAATCGGCAAGGTGATCTACCGAATCTCTCACGCGCATAGGGATAAAGTGCGCCGACTTAGTCAATCGGTCTATAACCACCCAAATAGCATCACTACCCCGCTGAGTCCTCGGAAGACCTACAACGAAGTCCATAGTGACATGCTCCCACTTCCACTCGGCAATAGGCAAGGGTTGCAACAAACCCGCTGGCCTCTGATTCTCGGCCTTCACTTGCTGACAAGTAAGGCACTTCGACACGAAAACTACCACATCTCTCTTCATACCCCTCCACCAAAACTGGCGCCCCAAATCACGATACATCTTGGTGCCTCCCGGATGCACCGCAAGGTGTGAATGGTGAAACTCTTGGAGTACCTCCTTTCGGCAGGACTCCGGCACAAACAATCGGTCTCGGTATCTCACACTCTGGTCGGGATACTCAGACAAACCCTTCTCAACCTTCCCACTGGAGATCTTCTCTCGGAGAGATTCTACCTCAAGGTCACCTCTCTGTGCCTCTAACACTCTAGTCACAAGTGTAGGCTGCGCAACAACAGAAAACAAGGCCGCAGCCTCAACAGATTCGCCCAGAAGAAAATCAAACTCACCAAGTGCACCCAACATCTCCCACTCCCGGATGGCTATACAAGCTACATCACCTATGGATTTCCTGCTAAGGGCATCGGCCACAACATTGGCCTTCCCCGGATGATAGTGCAACTCGAAGTCGTAATCCTCAATAAACTCCATCCACCTCCTCTTCCTCAAGTTCAAGTCTTTCTGTGTAAATAGGTATTTCAGACTCTTGTGATCCGAGAACACCTCGAATCTCTCACCATAAAGGTAGTGCCTCCAGATTTTCAAGGCAAAGATCACTGCTGCTAGCTCTAGGTCATGTGTAGGGTAATTCTTCTCGTGAATTTTCAACTGACGTGAGCCATAGGCAACCACTTTCCCCTCTTGCATCAACACACAACCCAAACCCTCTCGTGAGGCATCACAATAAACCACATAACCCAACCCTCTCTCCGGAATAATCAAGACCGGAGCGGTGGTCAATCTAACTTTCAGCTCTTGGAACGACTTTTCACAAGTCTCACTCCATACGAATTTGACTCCCTTCCGAGTCAGTCTAGTCAACGGTGAAGCTAGCATGGAGAAATCCTTCACAAACCGGCGGTAATACCCAGCTAATCCCAAAAAACTGCGGATCTCAAACACACTCTTAGGCTGTGCCCAATCTTGCACTGCCTCTATCTTGGATGTATCAACAGACACCCCTTCCCTGGATACTACATAGCCTAAGAACTTGACTTCTCCTAGCCAGAACTCACACTTCCCAAACTTGGCATATAGCCTATGGGCTCTAAGCAACTCAAGCACCACTCTTAAGTGTTCCTCGTGCTCCTCCTCTGAAGGCGAATAGATAAGAATGTCATCCACGAAAACGACTACAAAACGATTTAAAAATTCCCGGAAGATCCGGTTCATCAAGTCCATAAAGACTGCCGGTGCATTGGTGAGCCCAAATGGCATCACCAGAAACTCATAATGGCCATACCGCGTACGAAATGTCGTCTTCGGAATATCCTCCTCTCTGACCCTCAACTGGTGGTAACCCGATCTCAAATCTATCTTAGAGAAACAACGAGAACCCTTCAACTGGTCAAATAGACCGTCTATACGGGGCATAGGGTACTTATTATTGACCGTAGCCCGATTCAACTTCCGGTAGTCGATACAAAGTCTCAAGGCACCATCTTTCTTTTTGGCAAATAGGACTGGTGCTCCCCATGGCGAAACACTAGGGCGAACAAAGCCCTTATCCAGCAACTCCTGGAGCTGAATCTTCAACTCACTCAACTTGGCTGGGGCAAAACGGTAAGGTGCCATAGAAATCGGCGCCGTGCGGGGCACTAAATCAATGGAGAACTCAATCTCACGGTGAGGTGGCAAACCAACGAGATCCTTGGGAAAAACATCCGAATACTTACAAACCACTCTCGGAAATACAATCTGGGTCTCATCACACTCACTACTCAAAAGGCTAGCAAGAAGACCACTAAGCTCACTCCGCCCTCGCGGATCATACACCGGTGGCAACACACTACCAACCCGATCCCCCAAGAAATGAAAACACTCCCTGCTCAAGGTGCATACTGTGACCCTTTGGCGGTAGCAATCAATAACAGCCCGGTATGACGATAGCCAGTCCATACCCAAAATAACATCAAAACCCTTCATGGGCATAACTACAAAAGGGAACGGAAGCCGATGATCGGCGACCTCTATATCACAACCTCTACATCCGTGCTTCAAAATCAATTCACCCCCAAGAGGTGATACAACACATATAGGAGATGCTAATTGTGCCAACTCCGATTCCAAAACAGATGCAAATGCAGCAGATACAAAGGAATGAGATGCACTCGTATCAATCAATACACTAGCAACCGAGTTGCAAAACAGAAAGGTACCTCTCACAACTGATGGAACCGGCACCAAGTCCTGCGCGGTAACAGCATACACGCGCCCAGTAGGCCCCTGATCCACCTGCTCACCCCTCGGAGCATACGACTGCTGTACAGACTGGGACGATGAAGCCCCTTGGTTGGCCCTCGAGGCCTATACTGACTGAGCTGGCTGAAGATTCTGCCTCTGCCCAGATGCACCAGATGTGCCACCCAACTGCGGGCAAAACCTCTTCAGGTGCCCCGTCTGACCACACTGATAACAAGACAGTGGCTGACCTCTGCCCTGACTCTGGCTCTGCGGTCTAGCTGAAGAAGAAGCAGCTCGCTGACCTCCTCCCCTCTGTGGGCAAATCGAAGCCTTGTGGCCCAGCTGACCACACTTATAACAAATGAAGTCCCCCTGATTGCCTCTCCCCGAGCCTGCACTCGGCACTGGAAAGGTCGATCTAGCAACACCACCCTGAGACTACTGAGGGTTAGCACCCTTCTGTTTCTTGCCATTACCCTGACCATCCTGGCTCCTCTTGGAGCCCCTCTGTCCCTCCTTCTCCTGCATCATGATCTCCATATGGGCTGCCGCGTCAACCAAGCACCCATAGTCTCGGATCATAGAACCACCAACTCTCATCTTGAGGCCGCGCCTTAACCTCTTCTCGAACTCAATACAGCAGCGTTCCTCGGACGCCACAAGTTCAGGTGCGAACCTGGACAAGCTAGTAAAAGCAGCCTCATACTCGGCCACTGAAGAACTCAACTGTAAAAGCTAGCAAAACTAATCTCTCAGCTTCTCTCTGACTGCCGAAGATAAGAACTTCTCCTGGAAAGCACCCACAAAAGCCTCCCAGGTGCCATCCAAACGACCCTTCAAGAATTTCCACCACTGACCCGCGTCCCCCTTAAGTTGGAAAGACGCCAAGGTCACTTTCAACGCTCCGTCCTCGATGCCAAGCATCTCGAACGTCTTACTCATCTGCTCTAACCACTCATCCGCCTTAAGTGGCTTCTTCGGATCCCCAACAAACTCATCCGGATTAGACCGGAAGAACTCCCTCTTCAAGAAGGAAGGCCCTGCCTCAGCAACCTGGGCCTGCACTGGAGTCTGAACTAGATTCTCAGCTCTAAGAATACCCATAGACTCCCTCAAAGCATCAGCTATCCCTCGGGCTAAAGCGCCCATAGCCTCCTGACCTGCTGGCTCGGCCACATTGGCCTGGCCAACCCCCTCCTGCTGTGCCGGGATATCACCCGACAAAGGCATCTCCTGCCTCCTAGGCCTACCTCGCCTATTACCTCGTCCTCGTCCTCGTCCTGACATCCTAATAAAGGTAACAGAGAACGTTAGCACATTCACAAATGTGCCGAAGCTATAACACTCACGTCCTAATGCATGGACAACTGTAATTCACTCGACGTAAGCACATAAACACATCAGCACTTACTAATTTCATTTTCGGATAATGATAGTCCCGAGGCGTTACCAGAGTTCCGGTTAGAAATAGCATTGATCAAGTGCTTTTCCAACAAGACTCACAGAAACCCAAGGATCCAATCAAAATCCTAGAAACTAAATCCCATACCCAAATAGTCACATAAACATGTTATCACATAAACACATTACATTACACTTAAGTCTCTAACAAGCAAGACAAACCCATTGTGATACTAATCACTTCCCACATACCCAAAGTATTCGAACCCGGTAGCTCTGATACCAAGTTGTAACGCCCTCAAAATAATAACATTAAAACCCAACAATTTAGACATGCATTGATATAAAAGGTAAATATTCTTCTATTCATCAGAGTAGTTCATTACAATGAGTATTACATGTTAACAACAAAAGCAAATGCCCTATGGGCTTACAGCTTTCCAAGTTAACACTTGGTTACAAAAAGAAGAGTACTAACTCAAATACACATTAAGCCCTTGGCTTGAATTTACATGTCATACATCCAAAAGATAACAAAATGACAAAAGTCTGTCTGCCCCTAGCCTCCCAAGCTATGTCCTTGGAGGTGGCATGCTACCTGTACCTAAAAATGATGTCCCATAAAGGGTGAGCCACAGCCCAGTAGAAATACACTAAACCAGCTATGAACAATGACTAAAAGATTAGCAGTTGATAGATGGTCAACACAGATACATCCACATATATCACATTTCGGTTCCATGACATTAAGTCCATGTTACATTTCATTTCCCCTTTCTTTTTCAACTTTCAGTTTGAAAACAAGGCTCAACACTTAGCCAAATAACTTATTGAGATTTAGACTCATCTTTAAAACACTTTCAAAATCCATGATGGATACACATTTTAATGCTGTATCGATAACACATAAACCATTTCCACACTTTACGAAAGATACACATTTCGGTGCTGTATCAACATAACATAGAATCACTTCTATACTTCACAATTGATAACGATATACATTTTAGTGCTATATCAAATCAATTCGAACACTTCCATAATCAACACTTGATACACATTGTAGTGCCGTATCAATGTCACACGAAATCCGGTTTAGAGGTCCATCCCTTATCTTCCCCTAAACCATGGAGTGCATCCCATATCTCCTCCCACACAACACATGTATATAAACATAGATCATATACAATCAATCAATACATAAAGTTAATGTATTATTCCAGTCGCTATATTCGATAGCATACTCAACCGATTAGTTTTAGTTTGCCTAATCATCATGCATTGTCTATAACAATCAAGACTATCCTCCACCGATAGCCCAAAGCAGTTATTTCTAAACAGAAACTAAATGCATCAAATGAATATATTATCAACATTCCAACTAGGTGAGCGATAAAGAAATCCAACTACACCCTTTAATCCCATACACATCCAATTCCAACATTCTCAATTCAATTCCCCTTTTCTTCAAATTAATTATATCAATTAATTTATCAATGTAATTAGGGCATTTTCCATAATTAACATCACAACCCTAAGGTTCCATTTTCACTAATAATCCAATATTGATCTCATTTCTCTATGCTAACACATGCATATAGGTTTAAATAAACAAAACCCCAACTTTTGTAAAATTACACGAAAGACCCAAACTTTCTCATAATTACACAACAACCTCCGACATATCAAAATACTAAAATTCAAAGACAAAGCTCATAAAGAGGAGTAGGATATCCCTACCTCGAAGTTGGAGCTCAAATGGAGAAGAGACCAAAACCAAAGTGCTCCAAACTCCAAACTTTTTGGATCAAAACGACGCCCTCGACGATTAACACAACTTTTACAAAGGCCGACGGAAAGGGAAGCACTCTAACTAGATCAAACCCTAGAGAGAAGGGAGTTTCTAGAGAGAGGAGCTCTCAAAATATCTTTTTAGAAAGTGAGAGAGAGAGAGAGTGAATGTAAAAAGTGATTTTAAAAAAAGCCTAACTGTCTTCTGATATACGACATGTCCGCTCGAGTGGAAAACACAACGCTCGAGCGTCAGGAACAAAAAACTGTGTACGCTCGAGCATAAGAAGGCCCGCTCGAGCGCCAAGACACAAAGGCAAAACACATCCGCTCGAGCGTGAACAGCTAGTCCGCTCGAGCGCCAACAAGCCCGCTCAAGCGTAGAAATCACACCTGCAAAAGTTTTGCAGCGGACAAAAATACTGGGAGTGTGCAATCTCCGCTCGAGCGCTCCAAGACCCGCTCGAGCGGAATGGCCAAAAACCCGACAAGAAGATTTTAGACCAAGGCTCAACCCACCTGCTCGAAACATACTCAACACATCCTAAAATTCAAAGAAGTGGAATCAAAGGACGACAATAAGATAGATACAACTACCAACTCCACGGAACCAAAGTCCGGAATTCAACAAATACAGCAAGGGAATACCGGGATCGCTATAAATCAGCTCATAGGCTAGCACGAATTTCTGTTCGATGATGATCGGACGCATCCGGACTCCGAAAGGAATGGCTATCATAGAAGATAAAGTTGCTAATGAGTCAGCGAACCTGTTGTTCTCTCTTAACAGATGAGCGAAATTCAGTTTCTCAAACTGAGGAATCAGAACGTCCAAGGCCTGGTGATAGATTTTCATCTTTTCTTCTTTAACTTTCCAATCTCCTTTAGCTTGAGATACAACAAGGTTCGAGTCCCCGATGACATCCAACGGTTTTGCCCCTAGTTCTAGGGCGGCTTCTAGTCCAGCAATACATGCCTTGTACTCTGCCTCATTGTTCGATACTTTGAATCGGAGTTTGAATGCTAAGGGTATGCAGGAATTGTCAGGTGCTATCAGCAACACCCCTATCCCATACCCGTATTGGTTTGACGCTCCGTCAAAGTACATTGTCCAAGTTTCTTCTTCGACATGCAGAATGGCCTCGTCTGGGAACAGATACTCAACTGCTTCATCCCCTTCAACTGGGTGATCGGCTAGGAACTCCGCTACCGCTCTCCCTTTCACTAACTTGCGCGTCATGTACTTCATATCGAATTCGGAAAGCAGAAGCAACCAACGAGCTAGCCTACCCGTAAGTGCCGGTTTCTCGAAGAGATATTTGATGGGATCTAATCTCAAAATCAGTATTATAGAGTGAGCTAACAGGTAGTGCCGCAGCTTCCTTATAGCCCATACCAAGGCCAGATAAGCCTTCTCCAGCGGAGTGTAGCGGGTCTCGTAATCCAGCATTTTCTTGCTCAGGTAGTAGATAGCATTCTCCACTTTGTCCTCAGACTCTTGTGCAAGCATGCAGCCCATTGTAGTTTCAGTCACTAAAAGATACAGAATCAACGGTTTCCCCGGCTCAGGCGGTGACAACACAGGTGGGTTCTGTAGATATTGCTTGATTTGCTCGAAAGCAACTTGGCATCGGCCGTCCCATTGGAACTTCTTTCCTTTCTTCAGGAGACCAAAGAGTGGTTCACAAGTCAAGGTTAATTTAGCAATAAACCGTTTTATGAATTGCACTTTACCTAGAAAGCCTCGCACCTCCTTTTCAGTCCTCGGTGGTGGCATTTCTAAGATGACCTTGATTTTGGAAGGAGACCAAAGAGTGGCATTTCTGCTTGACAGGTCGAGCCTTTGGGTCAAGAGGGATCCGGTGCTGTACAATCTCAAGATCGATTCTAGGCATGTCTTCGTAGGACCACGTGAAAACGTCTTTGAAATCTTTTAACAAAGCGACTAAGCACTCGCACTCCTTCGAAGACAATGTGGACCCGATCTGGACCAGCCGCGGGTCCTTCTCAATACCCACATTAATTGTGGTGATTTCATCAACCAAGGGTTTAACAAAGCTCTCCCGCTCTTGATCAAGCAAATATTACAAAACCGGAGGAATTTCTTCCTCGTCGTTTTCATCAAAATTTTGAAAATCCTAATTAATGCAATAAATTAAGGGCATAGAAAAGTACTCAGAAGCCACAGCCATTCCATTCTCATTAATCACTTCCAAATCGCCTGATTCCTCTGTTAAAACAGACTCAAAGGAAAAAGAAAGAGACGACCTAGACAGGACTGTGGCATCCGGGTTGTCACCCCCAAGAATACCGGACTTAGACTCAGATGAGCTGGAACCTAATTCCGACTCCACAGACTCGGTGGAATCAGATTCCGGCTCACTACCTGACCCAGTGCTGCTCGATAAAAAGCCCTCCTCGTATTGCCAGACGAGGGAGGGTGCGATGGATGCATCCAAAATGTTTGAAGATGGGCTCACTGCCGCTTCATTCCTAATCATGGACACTGAGAAGTTATCCCCCAAGCACTCTTGTACGATCTGAGGATCTGAGAGTAGACAAGCCAGTGCTACCCCCATTTCAATCTTTGTGCTTTCGGAATCCTCCTCCCTGCACTGCTCAGCCTCAGCTGGTGGGTCTGTCTGCTCTTCGGCAACATCATCCCCAGACAATTGCAAGTCAAAGAAAATCTCAAACCCCGGCAAACGCCGCCTCTCTGCATTTATCCATGGCTCTGGGAAATCGCAGAACGGGAAGTCTTTTCCCTCCCGGACAAAGCGTCTGTTCAGGGCACCCTGGATAGGTCGGTGCATCAACTCATAATGCTTCCCGGCCTGCTTGGCTCTGGCTCTTCCAGCCATCTCTTTTCCTTTCCTCACCCAGTCCTCCTTGGTAGGTAGATAACCTAAACCAAAGGTATGTGGGTTATGTGGCACTTCGGCCGATACTACAACGCCTTTCTGGCCACTTCGCCCTAATCCTATCCCAGGGATGTGCTGGAGCTTGTTCATAAGGTAGACTGATTGCACGCTGACGTATAGCCCCTCATCAATAGCTAGGATATTCTGTACAACCCAGGCCTCGGCTAGGGTAAATCCTGACAGGAACACATCCTCCGCGCCATGTTCAATCTCCAGAACTGGCATAGAAACCTCTGGCGGCGGATGGATTGACGAATTCCCAAAAACTATAGCCACCCCCTTCCCGTGGAGGTACTTTAACATCTGGTGCAGCGTGGAAGAGACCGCCTTCACCTGGTGCAGCCACGGCCACCCTAGGAGTAGATTAAAGGTTGCGGGAACGTCCAAGACATGAAAGTCAATATCGTGTTGTCCTGGACTAACCTGAGTCCAAATCTGTATAGTCCCTATTACTCTCTACTGGTATTATCGCATGCCCGTATCACCTGGGCAGTTGGCACAAAATTCGCGGGCTTCAACCCGATTGTGTAAACAAGAACCACCGGTACCCACTTCTCTCTAGACTTAACAGAGATGTAGAGTGGTTTGTTATGGTTTGGGCCCTCAGGCGGCAGTTCCTTATCAGTGAAGGTCAACGTCGGGGAAGCTCCTCCCAGAAAAACCAATCCCACCAATTGCTCAGGTGTGGTATCGATCGAAAGTTTAGCCCTGTCCATTGCAGAAAGGACGGCTTGTCTGTGTACTCTTGAGGCCATGAGCAGTCCCCAGATGGAGATGTCTGCTTGGATTTTCTTAAGCTGTTTCAGTACAGCCTCATCCTCGAGCAGTTTTTCTTTTTGCTTTTCTGCTTCTTTGTCCTTTTCGGACGCCTCTGGTTGATCCAAGTGCGGGGGCTTGAAATACCGCCCACTCCTGGTCATGTGGTCAACTTCCCCAACATACCAGGTATCATCCGGTTGGTTCTGTCCCCAATCTTCATTCGTGTGGGCAAGACATAAGTCGTCGTCTTCCCACCACATGCCATCGGCAACCGAAAAACACCTGTCCAGTTCCGTTGCAACTGTTCTTGTGCTCACAGCACGTTCCGTCCCCGCAGGGGCTTTGGCCTTTCTAGCCCTTTCCAGATCTTCGATCTTTTCCTGCTCAAACTGCTTCAGTGTAGCCTGTTGTTCAGAATCTTCCATACTCAAACTGCCCGTGTTTTGAGCAAAATTCTTAACACCGGTGCTCTTTGGCGGTGCCTCCTGATTCCCGGCCATTCCGGCCACTGTTGATGTCCCCATTTTTGATGGTCCTTGTTCTGGCTGAGGTTGTTCAATGACATCCGGCTCGTCGTTGAGCCACCTAGTAGCTTCTGCTGACCTATCCAAATCAAACCAATTGACAGTCACGTCTCCCGGATCCTGTTCATTGAAGAATTGCAGATTCACGATATCCTCCTCAAACTCTGCCAAGTCATCTAACCCCTTACTGGGTCCATCCTCCCTAACCACACAGATCTCTGCTCCAACTGGCAGCTCTAGCCTCGGCTTAATCTAGCCCGCTGACGTGATGTAACCACTCGGGTTGTACTCAAAACTCGCAGACCCCTCAGGTTCTGAATCATCATTCCTCTCTGCCCCAAAGTGATCTCTGTTCTATCTTCGATAGTCACCACCACCGATTCGGGTTGGGTTTGGGAGATGTTCAACATGCACAAATCTGTGTTGTCTGGAATGAACACCTCCGGCTTGGGTAGGTGGGAGGGGTTGATATATATGCTAGGGTCGTATGATACAACCCCAGTTTGGATCAGTTAATGCGTTTAGGTGGTGGAGCTTGGTTATGTGGTGGGAGTGGATTGGTAGTGACATTCGGTTTCTCCGGAGGCACGATCACCCTGTTGTCAATGAGATCCTGAATCTCATAACGCAATCTAAAGCACTGGTCAGTGTCGTGACCATGCTGTTGGTGAAAGGCACAGTACTTCGCCGGGTTATGGGAAGCAGGAAGTTTGTCTGGTAGTGGCCGCGGCTCTAGGGGCTTCACGTGCCCTTTCTTGATCAGAACCCCCAGAGCTTTGGACATTGGCATGTATAGTGGAGTGAAGGTTCTTTGGCCTCGGGGTGAATACCGGGCTATTTGTGAGCTACTTCCGGACGCACCGGAAAAGGATGTAGCTGTAAGGGTTTTTGGAGTGGTAGTGGCGACCATGCCCACATCTGAAGTTCTAGCAGCTGCAGCATTACTCGTGCCTGCATTCGTACTGCGGTTGAATGCCCTCTTGGGTTGCTCTCTCTCATGGTCAATCAGACCTTGCTTCATGGCGTCCTCGATCTGCACCCCAATCTCATGTAGATCCGCAAAGGTAGGAAGGGGGAGGATGATCATCTTTTGCATAAGCTTGGGCTGGAGGTTGCGCACAACCATCCATATCTGATTTTTGTCAACCGGCCTGATGGTCATCATCGAGGCTTTGGCCCTCCAACGGGTTACGAAGTCGGAGAAGCTCTTATTTGGCTCCTGTCTAGTTGTCTCAAGATCACGAGTTGTGACCTTGATCTGCGTGTTGTAGGAGTATTGAGCTATAAAGGCCTCAGCCATCTCCTCCCAGCTTCTCTTGACAGAGTCCTCCAGCTTTGCATACCAAAAGCCGCAACACCTGACAAGGTCCGGCCGAAAAGGGAAAGCTTCTGCAACCTGGAAAGGCCCATCGGCCTTAGGATATCTGAGAACAACCGCAGGTGCACCATGGGGTCCCCAGACCCGTCGAAGCGGTCAATATGTGGCATCTTAAACCGGTCTGGCAAAGTCACCGTTGAATCGGTGTATCTATCATCTATGTCTGGAATGGAATGAGCCCCTTGAGCCTTCTTGAACAGCTTTTCTAGCTTGCTCACTTTTAGCGCTGTTGGATCCACCTCGAACTCAAACGGTGTATCCACTAGGTTGGTGGGCGCTTTGGACAGCTGGGGTAGGATTGGGGGTGGAGCTGGCCCCGTTGGAACGTCCGTATTTTCCTAGACGTTGGTAGTCTCCCCGGGTGTTGGAACCCTAGGTGGGGGAGGAGATGGGTGCGAAGCAAATGCTCCGGCTTGCTGTGGTTGTTGCTGTTGTTGAAGTCTGGCAATCAGCTCTGCCTGTAGGGCCATAACCTCGGCCTGGCGTACGGCAAACTCTGCTTGGCGGGCAGCATCCTGCTGCATGGCTTGCATACTCTCCTGGAGCTGATGCATCATCTCCTCTATGCCTGCCATAATGTACTGATCTATCTGAACAATCGGTATATCTGTCTCTGCAGTAGAAATTGAAATCTCAGCCCGACTATTCACTGGTAGGGTGGATGAAGGCCGTTGATCTAGTAACCGCAGTACTGATGGACTGTGCCTAACTGACCTCCGTCTAGTAACCGGGGGTAATGAATGGAACACTGGTTGTCCGTCTATCAGATCCTCGGATCGATGAAGTCTTTGACCTCTAACCCAGAGTGCTTGGGGAATATCTGCCTGGTCAGAAGCAATGGTGCTAAACTACCTTGCAAAAAGATAAATAAAGCATAATAAGGAAACAAATAACCAAAAAATCGGACAACACAACGTTTTAAAATAAAGACAACACATAGTTGGCATGACAACACGCAGTTGGTATTTGTAAGCTGAATACACTGTTCTCAAATTCTGATCACTACTCCTAAATCACTGCCCCAGATCTGATACCCTCAGGTAAAACTGAATCTCCCAAATATTGATGCCCTCAGGCCTGATACCCAGACTTGCAAACTGATACATGCATTCCTGTAGACGCACACTCTCAAAGCACATAGCAAGCAAGTGAGAGCCAAAACACCCCTATGGTGGGGTAGGGTTTCCCTGTCCTATTTTGTCAGGAGCTAGGGTTTCACTACGCACGCAGCGGCTTCAAACAACCTACAATCGGGTAAGCAACCTGTCCTAGCTTGGAATGGTCACTACGGTTTCCGATATGCACTAGGTTGAATGGTTAGAAAGGGTGCCTCGGTAACAACCGAGGTTTCTGTTCCCATCGTGGCAGAGCCCGTAACCGGTCAACCTTATGGCACGCAGCCTCAGGCAAACTGTTTAAGAATAGCAGACGACAAACACGGTGACTTAGGCGCACCAATGCAATGCAAAGAAACACATAAGTGTAGATAAAACAACATATCATGAGTTCAAGTCAAGTTCTCTAATTCCCCAGCAAAGTCGTCAGAAACTGTAGACCGCCTGAGAACGTCAGCTCCGCGTGCGAGGGCGCGAATCGTGGGTTCTTAGCTACTACAGTTCAGACTCATGTCACGGTTCTGAATCTAATCTCACAAAGTGCAATGTAAGACTGATAAATCACCAAAGAGTCCAAATCTGGCAAATCATTTTTGAAAATCGATTTTAATAAAGAAGTGCCAAACATGGACTGCTTTTCCAGATACAGAGTCGCCACCTAAATATTTTATTTTGGGGGAATTTAGGAAACCCTGACTCGTGCCTAAGGCTACGTGTCCATCATCACCAAAGTTGCCTCGGCTCGGGAACTTGGGTACAAGAGGGGAAGGTCATGCAATGAGCACCCCCGCTCGCCCGATCAAAGATCGGCCTTTACTTAACATGATATGTTGTTTTTGAAAACACATGTGTTCTTATTCCGGTTATTAACCTAGAATTACTATGTGATGCGCATAGCATACAAGTATAGACTAGATCGCCTAAGTTGGAACAAAACATTTCATGTTCGTTTTTGAAAGTGGTTTGAAGTTTGCTACTCGTAAGTAGGCTAAGTCGTAGGTTTTTCCACCCTCAAGTGGGCTTAAAACTCGCATTTCGATGAATTGTTCCAATTCAAGCAATCCAACCTTCACCCACAGGCATCCAAGCAGTTAATCACTTAAGCAGTTAGCCTCATGCCAAGCATGCTAACATGACAACATACACATCTCATGCAGGGATGCTAAAGCATAAACACTCACAGTGCACTCCGAGCAAAAACAGAGAATTAGTTAGAAATCATGCATGATCCTAGTTTATGTTAAGATGGCTAATGCAACACATGCAAAAATGCAACTAAGATAGGCTCGGCTATTCTAAGATGTCATGTGAATGCAACTTGATATATGTATTCAAATAGGAATTGAAATACAATGCAGTTTGTATGATGCGCCAAGCCCGGTGCATGCTAGCATAAGGATGCTAGTTGAAATATGCCCTAAAACTAACCATTGAAAGCTGGTAAGTAAAAGGGAGAAAGAAATGGGGTTGGAAGGCATGCATCATATACACGCACGCTTATTACAAAATTCGCCCTCTTGACGGAGGGTCCGAATGAATCAACTAACTAGCTATGCTAAGCTAATTAAGCTAATTATTACAAAACAACTAATTAACTAATGCTAAGCTAATTAATTATTACAAAACTTTAACTAATTAATCAAATTAATTAAATCACAAAACCAGCTAAGTAAGAAACTAAAACAGGCTGCCACAGCTCTGCCTCGAAATGATGAATGATGCATGCTTGGTCGCGTCCTCCCAAAAATCCACTACCGTGCCTCATATTGCCTCTGTTTGCACTATTTTAGACTTCTGAAAATTGTGCCAATCTCGAAAACACTTCTGATCCACCTCATGGACATGCTAAAGGATGGTCGGCTGAGAGGGATGGCCATCGGCCAAGTATAATGACCATCGGCCAAATTTCATGGCTATCGGCCAATTTTGATAGCCGATCGGCATACTAAGTGGTCGATCGGCCACTGCTTCCTGCAAATTCCTCCTTTTGCTGCAACAGAGCACTGACAGAGGCATGGCAGTGTATTTACGAGAAAATATGTGTGCAACCACACTCCTTATCATGTCACATGCTCAAAGGAGTGTAGTGCTCGACTCTCAAGCCATCAATCACGCATCTCAATGCGTGATGGCCAAAGAGGCCGAGTTGCACAAATCAATGATGATGAATGTATACAAATACCATATAAGACCCCATGAACCTCCACCTTATCATGCGTGATCAAAGGTGTTGGTGACCTAAGGAATGAGGTGTGTTTCATCACTTCAAGTATGAAACGCCCCTCATTCCCGTGTTTGGATCAACATCCGACCCAAGCACGATGTAATACAACAAACATGCAAAGATAATGCAACATGCAAACAACATGAACATGCAATAACAATATGCAAGCAACATGAGCATGCAACAACATGCAATGGCAAGGGCTATGTAATGCAACACTTAAAGGACCAAACCAACCACGAATAAGCTTCATGCATGCCAAAACAATGGCCAAAGTATGCTGAAAATGGAGTCCAAAAGTATATGCAAGCATGCATGCCAATTGGTTCACAAATAAAGCATGAAGGCACCAACTCTCAAGCACATTGAAGGAGTATAAAATGTGAGAGTGTGGCAGTGAAGTAGGCTCTGAAATCACATTCCAAATGAGGCTAAATCATGCACATATGATAAGTAACGCATGCTAGTGACCTCAAAGCTTAAAGCTAGCCAAGGGACTTACACCATGGCCATAACAAGCAAGCCCCAAAGGGCCAAGGTGACTCAAAACAGTCCCAAGGCAGGCCAAAACAAGACTAGAAACATGCTTGAACAAGGCTAACTCATGCTAGAATGGAAGGCACAAAACAAGACTAGAAACATGCTTGAACAAGGCTAACTCAGGCTAGAATGGAAGGCACAAAACATGACGCATACAAGGCCAATAAGGATGATTGTACTACGCCTACCAAAACCAAGCACGAGATGACTTCACCAACTAAAATTAGAGTTATGGCATGTCAAAATAACACCAAAAATGCACTGATATGGCAGCCCAAAAAGCTTAGGCAAAATGGCATGCATAAAGGCTCACATTTAAGGCATAAAACACAACCTTCCAAAGGCATTGAAAGAGTGACACATGTGAGGGCAGGACCACACTACATACACTGAAATCACATACCAAATGATGCCAAATCATGAAAATAGTCCAAGTAATGCATGCTAATGGACTCAATACACAAAGCTAGTGAGCAAGATTGAACCATGGCTATACAAAACAATGCATGCATGACCAAAACAACACAAATCAGAGCTTAAACATGCTAAAACATGGATAAAAGCTTCCTGGGGCTAGGCCAAAATCATGCTAGAATGATGATCAAAAGTATAGAGCATGTTAGGCTAGCAAGTAGCATTACACTACAAGTGTATGAGGCATTCAAGAGACAACCAAACTAGCCCAAAACAGTGCTACATCATGGCAAACAAAGCCTAAGACATGCTGAAATGGAGCCTCAAGGAAGTAGAAAAACATGCTAACTTGGTGAGCCAATACCACAAGCACACAAGAGAAGAAGAGGGGGGACAACCCCCTCCTATTTGAGGCCTCAAAACCACATTTCCACCACTAAAATTCCTCTGGAATTCAGTGGTGAAGAGGCCAAATAAAGGTGATCCAAGGACCTAAAAGAGATGGCCCAAAACAAGGCCAAATAAGGCACAAAGGGGTAGACCACCCCCAAACACCAAAGAGGCCTTAAACAAACATGTTAAGCACTTCAAAACAAGACTATTTTCAGTTAAAAGTTAAGCCAAAGGAAGCATGCAAAGTTGGCTAAACAAGTTATGAAAACAAAGCCTTAAAGAGACAAGAGACTCACCCTTGAAGAACCTCTTTAGAACTGCAACTTCTGAGCCAAAGAAACAGACTTTGAGAGTCCAAACAAGGTCCTTTAGCACCTCAGCAACAAAGCAATGGTGCTTTACTAGGTGTTGTAGTGCAAAAGTGAAGACAAAACACACTTTAAGAGACAAACTCACACCAATATAAAGAGAGAGGAAGAAATATATATATATATATATATAGAAAGAGATATATATCTTGTATCTCAGATTTCAGAACCTTTGGAAAGGGAGAGGGGCCTCCCTTCTTATAGAAAATCAAGTCCCAAGCTTGTTGAACAAGCTAGGGGCTTGTTTGACTCCATCTATACACGTGTATGGAGGATACACCAAGTGACCAACAGCTGGCACCAGCTGGAAGGAAAATATCTACAAAAGCAAAAAAAGTGGTCTCGACCAAAAAAATGGCCGATCGACCAAAAAGAGTGCCGACCGGCCAACGCTGATGGCCGATTGAGAGAGTACAAGGTCGATAGGCATAAGGCCTAGCCGATAGGTTGTGGGGCTGGCCAACAAGCCACCCCTTTCCCTCAGAAACAAAACCACAAGCTCTTGGTCCACAACCAAGCACAAAATAGATAAGTTGAGAGGTTCTAAGGCAAGGTGCGCAACCGAGACCTTCAGGAACTGAAAACAAACCCGAGCATGGATAATCATCGAGTGTTCAAACGATGAGGTCCAAGTCTTGAGGACGGTCAAAAATGGGGTGTCTACAGATATGACTTGATGCCTCCATCAATTAGGACTGGGCTTTGGGAATTTTCAAGCGATTTGTGCTTGTCCATAGGTGTGACTGATAGTTGTCTGCTTGGAGTTACTTCATTGTTTTAATGGCATTTCAAGCTTCAAAGTACCTCTTATACATCTATTATATACATATATATATATATATATATATATTGTATTTAAACATCACAAGTCCTGTAACGTGCAGGTCATAGTAGCTAACTTGCTAGATCAAATATTCACTTATGTTGTCAAAGTATTGCAAAATGAGGTATGAAACCCAAATGCAAGCATTGATTGAGAAACTAAATACATTCTCCCACCTGTGTGCGACTATAGAGTCTTTCTCTTGGCTAGGCTTTGGCCCCGTTTGGTAGAGCTGTGGAAAAGTGATTATAGATTATAGCTTAACAAATTATAGTTTATAGTTGTGAACATAAGTTGTTAACCTGTTTGGTGTAGCTGTGAGATTATAGATTTAAGCTGCAGAGTAATGTTTGGTTGATAATCTATAAAATAACTTTTTGTTGTATAATTGTCCTTTTTGCCTTTATATGATATAAAAATGATTATTTTGTCATTTTTTTCAGTTTTAATTTTAAAAAATTATTTCATTAATAAAAGTTAATATAATTAGTATTACAAAAATTATTATTTTCATTAATAGGATTAATTAGTATAAAATTATTTTATTTTTTCATTATAAATTAATTAGTGTCAATTAATGGCTTAAGTAGCATCAATTAATACTAAAAATATTAATTAGTATCAATTAATATAAAAATTTATTTCATCAATGGCTAAAATGCTTAATTATTATTATTATTTTTGTCAAGAAAACACTGAAAACCACCAACAAAAAAACCAAAAAAAAAAAAAAAACTGAAAACCCTAACTCTGACAGGCACAACAGCGACGTGGCAGCGCTAGGCACATCAGTGATGTAACGACAGCATTGGTTCAGATCGTGATGGCGACGAACCAATGCCGGAGACAGAGAGAGACAGAGCAACGAACCAACGCCGAAGAAAGAGAGCTGGTTGTTAATAGTCACTGTAGACATCCCATTTTTAACCGACCTTAAGACTCAGACGTCATCGATTGAGCGCTCGGTGATGGTGCATGTTGTGCTCGTTCTGAGGTTACGGAGTCTCGGCTGAGAGCCTTGCCTCCGGACTTCAGGACTCTTTTGTGTTTTGCCTCGGTTTGCGAACTAGGTTCTGTTTTCTCTTCCCGAAGGTAGGGAGAGGTCTCGTAGACCATCTCTCAGTGGCCGTAGGCTACGTTTCGTGGTCGTAGGCCGCTTTTCCCATTTGGAGACCAGTTTTCGATTTTCGGAGCCGTCAGCCGTGAGCTCGGTTCGGGACCGCTTAACTTTCTTCGTTTGCTCTGGTTTTTGGCACACACCTTGTTTCCTCTCTCTAGAGGGACACTGTGGCCCGGGAGACCACCTTCGTGGTCGCACGCCACCTTTGATGCTTAACAGTCAGTTTTCGGGGCACCCGGCTGCGCGTTTAGGCCCCCGAACCCTCGTTTTGCATCCGTCTTGGTTCATTTTTGGCATGGACCCTATTTTCATTGTTTGAAAGGTGGTACAAGGGTGGGAGACCACCTTTTCTTTTGGAGACCACCTCTTCTCCTACCGGCCAGTTTTCTTGTCAGGTAAGTGGTCTCCCTCACTTTTGAGCCATATTTTCTAGTCTCCCATACCACCACTGAGTTGCTTTCACCTAGGAGACCACCAATCAGGGCTGCCGACCAGCTTTTGATGATTGACCCTTTTGAACCTGGTCGGCCGACCAAGGCAAGGGGTCGGCCGACCACCTGAACTGGTCGGCCAGCTTCTCCTTTTTTGTCTCACTGAGTGTTAGCCAGCTGTGTCAGCTGGAAGCCTCAGAAGTGATCCTCCATACATGTGTATGGAGGATCTTTAAGCTTGGTTTTAAGCTTCTTGAGGAAGCTTTAGCGCCTCTCCTCTATAAAGGAAGAGGTCCTCTTCCATTGCAAAGGTTCAGACTTTGCTTCTAAGGCATACAATATACATCTCTCTATATCTCTCTCTTTTGTGCTCAAATACTCCATAGTTCTTGGCCCTTTGCACACTAACCCTTAGCTTAAGCCTTCCACCATCCATCCAAGCACCTTGGAGCTAGTTTTCAGAGGTTGAAGGTTTGCTACTTTGGTCCAGAAGCTGCTGGAGGTCTTCTCTACAAGGGTAACACTCATTTCCCCCTTTTAAGCATTATTTTGCTTCACATTTAGCCCCATTTTCAAGCATATTTGGGCGTTGTCATAAACTGAAAAAGTCTTATTTTGAGCTCCTCTTGAAGTTTGTTTAAGGTTGTTTTTCTGTTAGGGGTCACTACCCCCTTGCATGCTTGTTTTCATCTTGTTTTGAGCCATGCATTAGGGCTTTTGTGTTGAGCTTTGTTGGCCCTTTTGACCACTGAAATCCAGCGATTTTCAGTGGTTATTATGTGTTTTTGAGCATCAAAATCAGAGAGGGGTGATCCTCTCACCCCTTGTCTTGTTTACTAGCTTTCTTGGCCTTACAAAGGAGCCCCTATTTGTATGTTTTCAAGCCATGTTTCAGGCTATTATTTGTGAGTTTTATGACCTGCATGACCTCTGTCCAGAGGTGGTTTTGCCATGTTAAGTGTCCACCTTGCATGTGTAGAGTAACCCTCTTCATGGCCTTTCAAAGGAGCCTTCACTTGCATGCTTCCTAACCCCCTTTCAGGCCCTTTTTGATGAGTTTTAGGGCCCTCATAACCTCTTCCAGAGGTGGTTTTTCCATTTTTGATGTCTATCTTGCACGTGTAGAGTAACCCCTTTGCATAGCCTTTCAAAGGAGCACCTCATTCTAGCATGTGTTGACTGAGTTCCAGTGGTTTTTTGGTCATATTTTGGCATGCCATGTTTCTGTTTTTGGCTGGTTTGGTAGTCCTTCACATGCTTCATATAGTTGTAGTGTAAATCATGGTTCACTAGCTTGTTTTGTATGATGTTTTGGCCGCCTTTCCTAGCATATTTTGTCCTTGTCTTAAACTGATTTCGTGCATGTTTTGGACTGCCTTAGCTCTATTTTTGGGTCTCATGGTCGAATGATGCTCGTTTTGCATGCCTGTAGTTCAATATCCATGCTTAACTTTGAGTTTTGAGGTCCATCGCATGCATATACTGAGGTGTTTTCATGTTTTGGGGCCATTGGACATCATATCTTAGAGCTTATATGCATGCCATATTCTCATGATTTCCACTCTTTAAGTGCATTAGAAAGTCGGGCTTGTATGCCTCATTTATCGACCATTGCATGGGCTTCATTTGAATGCATTCTGAGCCATCGTTTTAGACCAATTTCCCACTATCTTGGACCTGCATAGGGTCTTTTTGGGATTGGTTTCATCATTTGTGCATTGCTTTGTGTACCTCTAGTGTAACGCACTTCACTAGTTTCGGTATTCGGGCCATCTAGCATGCATCGTGTGAAGTGTTTGCATGATTCGGGACCATTGTGCATCATATTTTAGAGCTGGATCATGTGCCATTCTATGCCATATTTCATCTTTGCCATGCTTTGTTAGAGTTGCATGTTGTGCCTTAGGATCGGTTCTTTACACTCGTGCATGTTTGCATGTTTTTCGGTTCTCTCATTTTCATCATATGGCCATTGATTTGAGTGTGGCTGAGGTCCACTCATATTGGTTTAAGTCCACCTTGCATTGTGTATGCCATTTGGTTCCTGTTGTTGCATGTTTGACCATCGCATTGTGTATGCTTTGATTATGTCTTTGTGTATGTCCATCTTCGTATGCATGCATTGTGTATGCCATATAGCTCGTGTGCATTGAGTATGCCATTCTAGGTTGCATGTGTGTATATCATCCCTTGCATGCCAGCATGATTAGGTTGCATTGCATTTAGGGTTGCACGTTAGTGGCATTGTGTATGCCATCTCATTGCATTGTGTTTGGAGTAGGGTTAGTCCAAACACGGGAAACGAGGAGTGTTTCGTACTCAAAGTGACGAAACGTGCCTCGATTCTTGGTCGCTGACACTCCGGATTACCCATGATGGAGTTTAGGCCTTGTTGTGTTTTCATATGCATTCATTTCACATTGAGTCGTGCAATTCGACTCCTCGGCCATCATGCATCGAGATGCGTGATTGGTGGTACGAGGATCGAGGTCTACACCCCCTAGAGCTTATGCAATGACGGGAGAGTGGTCGTGCACACATACGTTGAAAATACTTTGCTATGCCCCTTTCTTGCTCTCTGTTGCAGCAAACCGGAAACCAGCAGCCAAAATTGGTTAACAAGCCTTCTAGAGCTTTGTACAGTATTCCGGGATCAGTAGCAAACAGAGGCAAATTGGGGCATCGCGAGGAATTTCCCGACAAGGCGACTCAAGCATGCATGCATCTTTCATCATTCGGAACAGAGCTGAGGCGGTCCATAGATCTGCATACTAGTTTATTTCGTTTCTTAGTTAATTTGTTAATTAATTAGGGTTTAGTAATATTTAATTAGCTAGAGTAGTTAATTATCTATTCGGTCTGTATTATTTATTCGAACCCTCCGAGGAGGGCAATTTTGTAATAAGTGTGCGTGTGATGTATGTCTTCCAACCCCACGTCTTTCTCCCTTTTATTTACCAGCTTATGATGGTTAGTTTAGGGCACGTTTCAATTAGCATACTTATGCTCGCATGTTTGCATTCATTCTGTCTTGCATGCACCGGGCTCGGCGCATCATACTAACTGCATTGTATTTCAATTCCGAGTTGAATACATGTTATCTGTTGCATTTCACCTGCCATCTTAGAATAGCCGAGCCTATCTTAGTTGCATTCCTGTATGTGTTGCATTAGGCATTTCAGCATAGTTAGGATCATGCATTTGATTACTAACTAGCTTCTGTTTTGGCTCGGAGTACTCGGTGAGTGTTTATGCTTTAGTATCCTTGCATGCATGTGAGTGACTGCCATGATAGCATGCTTACCATGAGGCTATTTGCTTATGTGATATAACTGCCTGAATGCCAGTGGGTGAAGGTTGGGTTATCTGAATTGGAACAATTCATTGATTGCGAGTTTTAAGTCCACTAGATAGTGACAAATTACCATGTTTTCTAAGCCCACTTGAGGGTGGCAAAATCCGCATTTTAGCCTACTTGCGAGTAGCAAATCGCTTTCAAAAAACAAACATGAAATGTTTTGTTCCAACTCAGGCGATCCAGTCTATACTTGTATGCTGCACACATCATATAGTAATTCTAGGCTAATAAACTGGAATAAGAGCACATAATGTTTTCAAAACTTGGTATCATGGTTAGTAGAGGTCGATCTTTGATCGGGCGAGCGGGGGTGCTCACGAAGTGACCTTCCCCAATCGTACCCAAGTTCCCGAGCTGAGGCAACTTTGGTAGGCAACGAGTCAGGGTTTCCTAAATTCCCCCAAAATAAATGTTTAGGTGGCGACTCTGTATCTGGCAAAGCAGTCCATGTTTGGCACTTCTTTCAAAAAATTTGTTTTCAAAAACGATTTGCCGGATTTGGACTCTTTGATGATTCATCAGTCTTGCATTGCACTCTGCGAGATTAGATACAGGACCGTGACATTGAGTCCTGAACTGTAGTGAGCCAAATGAACAAAACGGGATTTCCTCCCAGGACGTTCGGGGACGTCTACAATTTCTGGCGACTCTGCTGGGGAGTTAGAGAACTTGACTCGAACTCATGATATCTTGTTTTGATTACACTTATGTGTTTCTTTGCATTGCATTTGCATTGGTGTGCCTGGAACACCGTGTTTGCCATATGCTATTCCTGAACGGTTTGCCGGAGGCTGCGTGCCATAAAGCTGACCGGTTACGGGCTCTGCCACGATGGGAACACAAACCCCGGTTTTTACCGGGGCACCCTTTTCGACCATTCGACCTAGTGCACATTCGGAATCCATAGTGACCATTCCAAGCTAGGACAGCTTGCTTACCCGATTGTAGGCTGTTTGAAACTGCTGCGTGCGTAGTGAACCCTAGCTCCTGACAAAATAGGACAGGGAAACCTTACCCCTCCATAGGGGTGTTTTGGCTCTCACTTGTTTGCTATGTGCTTTTAGAGTGCGTCTCTACAGGAATGCATGTATCAGTTTACAAGTTTGGGTATCAGGCCTGCGGGCACCAGTTCAGTATTTTGGGAATCAGTTATCTGCGGGTATCAGATTCAGTTTTGGGGGTAGTGATTTGGGAACAACGATCAGTGTTTGAGAACAGTCTATTCAACTTATCAACTGCGTGTTGTTATACCCAACTGTGTGTTGTGTTTATTTACGTTGTTATGCTGTCCGTTTGTCTAGTTGTTTATTTTCTTATTATTGCTTTTTTATCTTTTTGCTAGGTAGTTTAGCACAATTGCTTCAGACCAAGCAGATATTCCCCAAGCACTCTGGACTAGAGGTCGCCGACTTAATCAATCTGAGGATCTGGTCGACGGACAACCAGTGTTTTGTTCCTTACCCCCGGTTATCAAACGGAGGTCGAGAAGACGCAGTGTATCCGAGCAGAGGTTGCTAGAACAGTGGTCTACCCCGTCAGTGGATAGTTAGGCTGAGGCTTCAGTTTTTATCACAGAGATAGATATACCAGTCAGTCAGCTGGAACAGCAGAACATGGCAGGGATGGAGAACATGGTGTGCCAACTTCACGAAAGTATGAGAGCCATGCAGCAGGACACTGTTCGTCGAGATGAGTTTGCCAAACAACAGGCCGAGATCATGGCCCAGCAGGCAGAATTAATTGCCAGGCTGCAACAACAAACCGGGGCATCTGCTTCACACCGAGTTCCTCCTCCACCAGGAGTTCCAGTGCTCGGGGAGGCACCAAATGTCCAGGGAGATACAGATATTCCGACAGGGCCGGCTCCGCCCTCGATTCTACCTCAACTATCTAAGGCACCTACGCCTGTCAATCAACCAGACTCTCCCTTTGAGTTCGAGGTGGACCATACAGCGCTAAAGTTGAGCAAGCTTGAGAAGTTGTTCAAGAAATCCCAAGGGGTAAAGTCCATCCCAGACATCGAGGACGGTTATACTGAGGCGGCTGTGACGCTGCCAGACCATTTCAAGATGCCCCAAATTGACCGCTTTGACGGATCCGGGGATCCCATGGTGCATCTTCGGTTATTCTCAGACATACTAAGGCCGATAGGCCTCACCAGGTTACAGAAGCTTTCATTATTCGGCCGAACCCTGTCGGGTGTGGCGGCCATCTGGTATGCAAAATTGGAAGATGATGTCAAGTGGAACTGGGATGAGATGGCTGAGGCTTTCATTGCACAGTACTCCTATAACACGCAAATCGAGATTACAACCCGTGATCTTGAGACGACAAGGCAGGAGCCTACGGAGAGCTTCTCTGAATTCGTAGCCCGCTGGAGGGCCAAGGCCTCAATGATGACTCTTAGGCCCACTGACAAGGATCAAATCCGGATGATTGTGCACAATCTCCAGCCTAAGCTTATGCAAAAAATGATCGTGCTCCCCTTCCCTACCTTTTCAGATCTACATGAGATGGGAGTACAGATCAAGGATGCCTTGAAGCAGGGCTTGATTGACAATGACAAAGAGCAACCCAGGAGAATCTTCAACCGAAACAACAATGCAGGCACAAGCAGTGCTGCAACTACTAGAGCTTCAAAAGTAAGCATGGTCACCACCACCCCTCCAAGAACCCCGGCAGCTCCACCATTCTCTGGTGTGTCCGGAAGCAACACACAAACAACCAAATTCCAACCTCGAGGCCAAAGAACCTTCACGCCTTTATATATGCCCCTGCCCAAAGCTCTAGGGGTATTAATCAGGAAAGGGCACTTGAAGCCCCTGGAGCCGAAGCCATTGCCAAATCCACTACCTCCCTCTCATAACCCGGCGAAGTATTGCACCTTTCACCAACAACATGGTCATGATACCGACCACTGTTTTAGATTGCGTCACGAGATTCAGGATCTCATTGACAACAGGGTGATTGTGCCACCAGAGAAACCCAATGTCACAACCAACCCTCTCCCACCACACAACCAAGCTCCACCTCCCAAACGAATCAACTTCATCCAGACCGGTGTCACGTCATACGACCCCATCATATACATTACCCCGACCCACCTACCCAAGCCGAAGGTGTTCCTTCTCAACAGCACAGACTTGTGCATGTTGGATGTCTCCTGAGCCCAACCCGAACCAATGGTGGTGACCATCGAAGATGGAACAAGGATGACTTCGGAGGAGAATGGGATTGTTGAGTCAGAGTCTGAGGAAGTTGTGAGCTTTACTGAGGGGGTGTACAATCCAAGTGGCTACATTGCATCAGCGGGTCAGATTAGGCCAAATGTGGAATTGCCGGCAGGGGCAGAAATTTGTGTGCTGCGGGAGGATGGATTTGATCAGAGGATAGATGACTTAGCAGTTCTGGAAGGGGACATTGCTGACCTTCAGATTTTCAATGAACAAGACCCGGGAGACAGTGCAGTCAACTTGTTCTATGTTGAGGAGTCAACAGAGGTCACAGGGTGACTTGACGACCAACCAGATATTGTTGAAGAATCTCGGCTGGAAAAGGGCCCGTCAGGGGCAAGGACATCAATTGTGGCCGGAAGGGCCGGAAGTCAAAATGCATCGCCGGAGAGCGCCGGTGCTAAGAATTTCGCTCTAGACTTGGGCATTGTGAATGCAGGAAATGTTGAGCAGGCTGTGTTAAAGCAGTTAGAACAAGAAGGGATCGAAGATTCCGAAAGAGCCATAAAGGCTAAAGCTCCTGTGGGGGTTGAGACTGCTGTGTGCACAAGAACAGAATGTATTACGAGTACAGGAACGCAATGTGCTGCGGGCACAGAGATTTTTGTAACGGAGCCGGACAGGTGTCTGTTGGCTGCCAATGGAATGTGGTGGGAGGACGATGATTTATGTCTTGTCCACACGGATGAGGATTGGGGAAGCAATGAACCGGATGATACCTGGTACATTGGTGAAGTAGGCCATATGAGTAGGAGTGGGCGGTATTTCAAGCCCCCACACCTAGATCAGCCAGAGGTGTCCGGGAAGGACAAGGAGGTGGAGAAACAAAAAGAGAAGCAACTTGAAGAAGAGGCCGTGCTAAAACAATTGAAAAAGATACAAGCAGACATCTCCATCTGGGGACTGCTTATGGCTTCACGTGTGCATAGACAGGCTGTTCTATCAGTTATGGACAAGGCCAAACTCTTGATAGACACCACGCCTGAACAGCTGGTGGGATTGGTCTTTCCGGGAGAAGGTTCCCCGACGTTGACCTTTTCTGACAAAGAACTGCCGCCTGAGGGCGCGAATCATAACAAACCGCTCTACATCTCTGTGGAATGTAGAAACAAATGGATACTGGTAGTTCTTGTTGACACGGGATCCGCTATTAATGTATGCCCGTCAAGGACGGCATATGCAATCGGGTTAAAGCCCGCGGACTTCATGCCAACTGCCCAGGTGATACAAGCATATGATAACACAAGCAGGGAGGTGATGGGGACTGTCAAAATTCAAACCCAAGTTGGTCCGGGACAACACGAGATTGACTTTCATGTCCTGGACGTTCCCGCAACCTTTAACCTACTTTTGGGGCGACCGTGGTTGCACCAGGTAAAGGCAGTCTCTTCCACCTTACACCAGATGTTGAAATACCCCCACGAGAAGGGGGTGGCCATTGTTTTCAGGAATTCGTCAATCCATCCACCGCCATAAGTGTCTACACCAGTCTTGGAAATCGAGCACGGCACGGAGGATGTGTTCTTATCGGGGTTTACTCTGGCTGAGGCTCGAGTCGTGCAAAACATCTTGGCTGTTGATGAGGGGGTGTATGTTAGCGCACAATCAGTATACCTCATGAACAAGCTTCAACACATCCCCAGGATGGGATTGGAAAAGAGTGGCCGGAAAGGCATCGTAGTATCGGCCGAAGTGCCGCACAACCCGCATACCTTTGGCTTGGGTTATCTGCCCAACAAAGAGGATTGGGTTAGGAAAGGTAAGGAGATGGCTGGAAGAGCCAAAGCAAAGCGGGCGGGGAAGCCTTTTGAGTTAATGCATCGACCCATCCAGGGTACCCTAAACGGACGCTTCGTCCGGAGGGGGAGGACTTTCCATTTTGTGGCTTCCCAGAGCCATGGCTGAATGCGGAGTGGAAGCACGTGCCGAGTTTTGAGATCTTCTTTGACCTGCAGTTATCCGGGGATGATGTTTCCGAAGAGTAGACAGACCCATCAGCTAAGGTTAAGCAGTGTAAAAATGTGGATTCCGAGAGCGCTGGAATTGAAATGGGGGTAGCGCTGGCTTGTCTACTTTCAAATCCTCCGATCATACAGAAGTGCTTGGGATAACTTCTCGGTGTCCATGATCGGGAATGAAACGGCTGCGGGCCTACCGTCAAACATTTTGGATGCATCCATCGCACCCTCTCTCATCTGGCAGTACGAGGAGGGATTTTTGTCAAGCAGCACCGGGTCAGGTAGTGAGCCGGAATTTGATTCCACTGAATCTGTTGAGTCAGAATTAGGTTCCAGCTCGACTGAGTCTGAGTTCAGTAATCCTAGGGGTGATAACCGGGATACCACAAGTCCTATCTAGGTCGTCTTTTTCTTTCTCTTTTAAGTCTGTTGTAACAAAAGAATCGGACGATTTGGAAATGCTTAATGAGAATGGAATGGATGTGGTTTCTGAGTACTTTTCTGTGCCCTTGATTTATTGTATTAATCAGGACTTTCAAAATTTTGATGAAAACGATGAGGAAGAAATTCCTCCAGTTTTGCAACGCTTAATTGATTAAGAGCAGGAAAGATTTGTTAAACCTTTAGTTGATGAAATCACTACTGTTAATGTTGGTACTGAGGAGGACCCCGGCTGGTCCAGATCAGGTCCACGTTGTCTTCGGAGGAACGCGAGCTTAGTCGCTTTATTAAAAGATTTCAAAGATGTTTTCACGTGGTCCTACGAAGACATGCTTGGGATCGATCTTGAGATTGTACAGCACCGGATCCCTCTTGACCCCGAGGCCCGACCCGTTAAACAGAAACTCAGGAGGATCCGCCCGGACTGGGCCCTCAAGATTAAAGAAGAGGTCACCGAGCAAATTGACGCAGGGTTCCTGCTGGTATCTGAATACCCAACTTGGTTGGCCAACATTGTTCCAGTGCCGAAGAAGGATGGCAGGATCCGGGTATGCGTGGATTTCAGGGATTTGAACAGAGCCAGTCCGAAGGACGACTTTCCCTTGCCGCATATTGATGAGTTAGTGGACTTCACAGCGGGGCATGCTTTGCTTTCAATCATGGATGGATTCTCGGGCTATAATCAGATAGTGATGGCACCTGAAGACCGGGAGAAGATTGCTTTCACCACCCCGTGGGGGACTTACTGTTACAGGGTGATGCCATTTGGGTTGAAGAATGCTGGAGCTATATATCAACGGGCTGCGACCACAATATTGCATGACATGATCCACAAAGAGGTTGAGGTGTACGTGGACGACATGATTGTCAAGTCCAAAGAAAGAGAGGGCCACTACACTGCCTTGCAAAAGTTCTTCCAAAGGATCAGAGAATTTCGGTTGCGGCTAAATCCTCAGAAGTGTACGTTCGGTGTTACAGCAGGGAAAATGCTGGGGTTCTTGATTACACAGAGAGGTATCGAAGTCGACCCTTCCAAAATCAAGGCCATCTTAGAAATGCCACCACCAAGGACTGAAAAGGAGGTGCGAGGCTTTCTGGGTAAAGTGCAATTCATAAGACGGTTTATTCCAAAATTAACCTTGACTTGTGAACCACTTTTTGGTCTCCTGAAGAAAGGAAAGAAGTTCCAATGGGACGGCCGATGCCAAGCTGCTTTTGAACAGATCAAGGAATACTTACAGAACCCACCCGTGTTGTCACCGCCAGAGCCGGGGAAACCGTTGGTTTTGTATCTTTCAGTAACTGAGACTACGATGGGCTGCATGCTCGCACAAGAGTCTGAGGACAAGGTGGAGAGGGCCATCTACTATCTGAGCAAGAAGATACTGGAGTATGAAACCCGCTACACACCGTTGGAAAAGGCTTGTTTAGCCTTGGTATAGGCTACCAGGAAGCTGCGGCACTACCTGTTAGCTCACTCCGTAATGTTGGTTTCAAGATTAGATCCCATCAAATATCTCTTCGAGAAACCGGCACTTACGGGTAAGCTAGCTCGTTGGTTGCTTCTGTTGTTCGAATTCAATCTGAAATATGTGACGCGCAAGTCAGTCAAGGGAAGGGCGGTAGCGGAGTTCTTAGCCGATCATCTAGTGGAAGGAGGTGAAGCGGTTGAGTACTTATTCCCAGATGAGGCCATTTTGCACATTGACGATGAGTTTTGGACGATGTATTTTGACGGAGCATCAAACCAGTACGGGTATGGGGTAAGGGTGTTGCTGATAGCACCCGACAAGTCCCGTATCCCTCTAGTATTCAAACTCCGATTCAAAGTCTCGAACAACGAAGCAGAGTATGAAGCATGCATTGCTGGTTTAGAAGTAGCCCTGGAACTAGGGGCAAAACGGTTGGACGTCATCGGGGACTCGAACCTTGTTGTATCTCAAGCAAAAGGAGATTGGAAAGTCAAAAAAGAAAAGATGATAATGTATCATCAGACCTTGGACTTGTTAATTCCTCAGTTTGAGAAACTAAATTTTGCTCATCTGTTAAGAGAGAACAACAAGATCGCAGATGCACTAGCAACTCTATCTTCCATGATAGACATCCCTTTTGGAGTCCGGATGCGTCCGATCATCATTGACCAGAAATTTGCGCCAGCCTACGAGTCGATTGCTGCTATAGATGAGGTTCAAGATGAGAACCCCTGGTACCATGATGTCTGGAACTTCTTGGAAAAAGAAGCGTATCCACCAGGGGCAAATGCCAAGGATAAGAGGGCAATCAGAAGAATGGCTGCTCAGTTCATCATCTGCGGAGGTAAATTGTATAAAAGAGGTCATCTGGGAATGCATAAGCTGTGTGTTGATGCCGAAGAAGTGAAGCGCCTGATGGAGGCCATCCATGGAGGAGAGTGCGGAGCGCACATGAGCGGGGTGATGCTAGCTCGAAAGATTCTCAAACAAGGTTATTACTGGTCCATCATGGAGGAGGATTGTATCGGCTTTGTGCGGCGATGCCACAAATGTCAGATCCATGTAAACCGTATGAATATCCCGCCGTCGAAGCTATACAATATGACTTCGCCATGGCCATTTTCAGTTTGGGGAATCGATGTGATCGGGGCTATCACTCCGAAGGGGTCTAATGTGCATGAGTTTATTCTGGTCGTGATAGATTATTTCACAAAGTGGGTTGAGGCCCAATCCTATGCAGTGTTGAAGGCTTCACATGTTGCGAAATTCATCAGAAACAACATCATCTGTCGCTATGGGGTACCGAACGAGATCATTTCAGATAACGGTTCCCACTTCAAGAAGGAAGTGATTGATTTGTTGGAAAAATAGAATGTGGCTTTTCATAAGTCATCCACCTATCGGCCGCAGACCAATGGAGCGGTCGAGGCCGCCAACAAGAATATCAAACACATACTGCAGAAGATGGTGGAAACCTACCGGGACTGGCCAGATAAGTTTCCATTTGCTCTGTGGGGCTACCGAACTTCAATTAGAACGTCTACTGGGGCGACTTCGTATTCATTAGTTTATGGGATGGAGGCCGTTCTACCTATCGAGATTGAAGTTCTGTCTTTGAGAGTACTGGCTGAGTGTCAGATAGCCGAAGCAGATTGGCAGCAGAGCAGATTTGAAGAACTCATGCTCTTTGATAAAAGAAGACTGAAAGCACTGTACCATGTTCAAGGTTATCAGTGACGAATTGCCAGGGCTTTCAACAAAAAGGTTAAGTCCCGGAATTTGAAAAAAGGAGATTTGGTGCTCAAAGACAATCGAGCTCCCATCCACGACCCTAGGGGCAAGTTCAGACCCAATTGGACTGGTCCTTACATCATCAAGTCTATCTGGTCCGGTGGAGCTATCGTTCTGATGGACCTAGATGGCCTAGAGTTCTCACAGCCGATCAATATGGACAATTGAAGAAATATTACCCCTGAGAGGCTCGCTAGGCCGAAAACCTGAAAGGGCGACCTAGGCAAAAGTTAGAGCATGAAAAATTTGAAATTACAAAAACTGAGCTCGCAAGGTTGAAAACCCGCAAAGGGCGGCCTTGGCAAAAGTTAGAGCGTAAAAGGAGAGTGAAAATACTCGAGTGAACCCGAGCCTGAACTACGTAAGGCTTGATTCCCATCTTTGGGATACGTAGGCAACTTCATCCTGAAGTTCAGCCATAAACTTTTTCCCGATCAACTTTGTCCATTTGATCATCTCGGTCATCTTTGTCTATTCAGCATTCAAGAGCTTCGGTTGTGATCTCCGGTATAGTGCTATTCAGACTAGGGGCAACTTTCCAGTTGCTGGGATCCGGGGTTGTGCATCTCAGTGACAGATCTCAGGCGTGTCCAGTTCTGATCCACATCGAAAATGGTTTTGAAAAGTTTTAATAAAAGTTGATTTTGTTCAAATTAATCTTTTTACAACTTAGACCATTTTTGGACCAAAGTGGAAAATTTTCAGTACCCACAACCTTCAATTTTATTGATTTCAATGCAGAGTCCTCCTGCTCTTGCATACAAATTGAAGTTGCTTTTGATTACATTCATAAAGAAAACTTGAAAGTACTAATAAAGCAATAAATCCGGGGCATAGCGAAGTCAGGTGTTCCTGCGCCCCCTCCTAGAGCTGGTCAAAGCCTCTGATGCCAAGCTGGGCCCAATCTATGCCTTTTCATTAAGCCAATCTACGCACTCGTCAGACAAAGTGCAACTGAAAGTGGGAGCGGGGGCCAAGAGTTCTCTCGTCCTCCATGCCGTGGCATACCGAGCTAGCTGTGCGCCTCAGACCGGGAATGCAGCACGGTACTCTATCCCCTCTGGCGGGGAAGTCTGATCATGGCTGAACTGGCACTGGAACCGGAAAGGAAAGTAGAATACACAGTGTGTCAGCCCGATCAACTGAATCCCGGGCTGGCGAGACATACTGTAGCTCATTGCCGGTAGATTGAGCCAAGGACAGCGCCAAGCAATGCGGTCTGCGAACAAACTGCACATCTAGTCGAACCACCATCCCTCATCAGGGGCATCGACTAGATGTTGCCGGAAGAAGTAGCCGCGAGCTGAGTATGCTGGGCAAGAGTCCACAACCAGCAACTTGTCCATCAACCACACCTAGGGAGGAATGAAAAATGAGGGAATAAAGAATAGAGAGACGTACGATGAGAGAAAAGTGAGAAAAGGGCTTTGAGAGAAAAATCGAGCCTGAGGACCGAGTGATGTGAGCAATATATATGTGAGATAGGGTGGGAAACATTACCTGCAGCAGTAGTGGACTCCCCAAGAATCTGGTCGTCTCCCGGCGGTGGAAAGCATCCAAGCCCATCAATGTTTCGACCAATGTCATGACAATGCAGCTCTTGCCCTCTTTCAAGCTTTGGGCAACCTCGATCAACCGGACGCTAGATCCTCCGGAGCCCGAGGCAAGCAAAAAGTGTGATAGCATGCACAAGCAAAGGGCATGACACCAAAAACCTTGCCAATGATGGTCGCCGCGGTTACCAGGATCAGAAAAACGTTGAATCAAGCTGAGGATGTCCAATTCTCCGTTGCAGATCAGAGATCGAGCATCGTGCATAGTGAGCCCACACGTTCGTCCTAAGGCTTGGGCGTGGCCAAAGCGAAGCGGGGCAAGATTTCCTCGTTGCGCTCGGACTCCATCAAAGCTTGGAAATCTTCGAAGGTAGGACATACCTCTTGCCTGCCGAAGCTAAAAACATGTGTTACCGGATTCCAAAACCTTGCCGCGGCATGGAGGAATGGAAGGTGCAGCGGAGTGCGGCTCAACGTGAATAGTGCATTCAAGTCGAAGCCCCGGAAGTTCAACTTTTTCGAGCCGTCTAAAGTAGCAATCCAAGCTGCGAGATTTTCGATGAGGAATGCCTCCATTTTGATGCAAAACTGAGATGAAATGAAAGAACCACGAAGTTGGAAATTTTATAGAGGATAAGGCACTGTTTGGGGACACGTGTCGAAAATCTGGTGGTCGCCAAACCAGGTGGTCGGCCGACCACCTTTTCTGGTAGGCCGACCACCCCTTTGGTCTCTAAGGCAGAAAGCTGGTCGGCCAACTCTCTCTGGTGGTCGGCCATGGAGAGGATTTGGTTTTTGGTCTTGTCCTAGCTTCTAGAAGGGAGCTCCTAGCATTTCCATGTGTCGGGAGTGTTGAAGGCCCGCGTTTCCCTCTGTTTCGGACGCATTCCATCGTCCATTTTCTCCGAAATGCATTTACTTATTGAGTTGTTGTTAAGTCTTGCTTATCGAGTTGTTGTTAAGTCTTGCTTATCGAGTTGTTATTTTGCTTATCGAGTTGTTTTGTTTATCGAGCCATTAGGATTTGTCGAGTTGACGGGTTTGTTCGTTGAATTGTTGTTTGTTTATCAAACATTTCCGTGTTTTGTTTATCGAGTTGTAAACTTGCTAAGGTTTTGTTGTTTCTTAGTAAGTTGAGTTGTTTAGTTTGTTGCGTCGGTTCACTGCCTGACTTGGTAATGTACAATGCTCAATTTTCATTCAATCTCATTTTTGTGCAAAATGATGCGATGCGATGCTAAGAACATAAAATACAACACTTTTTCAAAAAGCTGTTTTCATTCCATCATGCTTCCTTTGTTACAACACTTTACAACAAGGGTACAAGTTTTTACAGAAAATAAAACTGCCTAAGAATGTACAATGTGCTACAACTACTAGTAAAAAAGGAAAATAAAGCAGGAACATCTACATCAGTGCTCTCAAGTGCAAGAATAAGAGGCCCTCTTCGTCCTCTTTGGCTGAGAAGTCCCTGCACCATCTCCACCAGCACCACCATCTGAATCGGAGTTGCTTTCCTCGGAACCCTCTTCGGCATCACCTCCGTCCTCAGAACCGGACTCAGAGTCATCCTCTCTGACTGAGGATGCGCAGACTCCTCCTCCTCGCTGGACTCCTCATCATCTATGACAGGTGCTCTGCGCCTGCCTCGTCTGCGAGACGAGTCCCCTCTCCCAGTCCCTCGAGAAGGCCTAGATAGCCCGGCCCGTGGCCCAGTCTGTAGTGGTGGCATCTGAAAAGGACAATTTGAGTACATTAGCCAACATGTATATCAGATGCAGAGACAAGAGTGCTACATAGAGTGGGTGTATGCAGATACAATGTATGAATGTGGTGTGTGTCAGATGTGCTCTACGCATACAGTCAAGCAACGTAGTGAAATGGGTAAATACAGCATGTCATCAGGAGTGTGATAAATGCAAGGAAATTGAAAAGCACCGAGACGCCGGCAATGAATAGTTGTGTCTCCCTCCGCAGAACCATGCCCTCGAGCGAGGCCATCACTCCGAGCATCCTATCCATGTACTCCATGGGGGGCTGCAGATGCAAGTGCAAGTTATCAGTGAATGAATAAATGTCCAAATA
Source organism: Camellia japonica (assembly GCA_030407325.1). Lineage (NCBI taxonomy): Eukaryota > Viridiplantae > Streptophyta > Magnoliopsida > Ericales > Theaceae > Camellia > Camellia japonica. The sequence goes on along the minus strand of JAPPVO010000017.1, from coordinate 153,704,747 downwards.
TCTGAGCGATAAATCAAAACTGTAAAGCATACCGGTGGCAAGTCAGGGTCTCTGACGTATCGGTGATCAGGCACTGGGGGCTCCAATGGAATCAGGTAAGGTGACCCGTATCGCCATCCAGTCAACTCGGCCGGAAGATCTGGCCACCCGGCGTGAGGGTAAGTCAGAGGAATCAGAGGAACCAGTCCAGCCCCACCTCTCGATGTGCCGGCCTTGCTGGTCGAAGGAGCATCTGTAGCCCGGACTCGACTCGATGATGGTATGCTAGCAGACCTCCTCCTGGGAGTATGGACACTTGTCAATGGGGGCATCAAGTATGTATGACGGTTGGTCGCGTACTCCCCCTCCTCCAAATGTAGAACTGCATCAGTGCCCAACATAGCCAAATCAACCCCCTAGGGAGTGAGTCCCTCAGTAGACCGCATGTCGTCCGAAGGCGCTGCGGGGACACTCTGCTCGGGGTAGCCCATCGTTTGGCGCATGAAGCGGTCCCCCAGAAACCAGGCCTTGCCAACCGGCCCCTCAAATAGGATCCTGTACCGAGAAGCACCCCATGCCCCAGGAAACTGAAATCGGGTATCTCTACCCAAGGGCACCCAAGGCTGCCATGTGATCTGCGGATAACCAATGCATAAGCCGATTAGAAATCGTAAATGTGCAAGATGAATCAAAGATGAAAACATGGAGAATTGAAAGTTCTGAATTACCTGGGTCGTCCGCACTGTATCGAAGAACTGTCGCAAGTAGGGCAGAGTCTCCCGAGCTCTCGGCCGGTACGGGCCCTCAAATACGAGCGAGTTAGGGATCACAAGAGGCGCCTCCACCTCGAGCTCTGGGGCTAGCGTCGGAAAGTACGTGAAAACCCATAGCTGTGGAAAACAAGGCAATAGCCATCAAACACAGAATGCTGAGTGCAGAATGTGAATGCAGAATGCTGAGAGCGGAGTGTAAAGTACAGAACGTAAAGTGTGCCGTGTGTGCAGCGTACAAATAATGAAAAGCAGAAATGTAAATCAAGAGGGCAGAAAGTACCTTCCAGGCTCTCCAATAGCCGCCGACTATGTTCCCTCGCCCGCGGGAGGTCGCACTTATGTAACAATAAAGGGTAGCAACGTCGGCGCCACCCCAATCGTACTGACTGACCTGTGATAGGTCTACTAGAGCACTGAGCAAATATAGCCCAACTGTGTTCCCCCTGTCAGAGAACAAAGTAGTCCCGAGGAGGAACATCAAAAACCCTCGAGCGTATTGCTCTGTCCCCTCGAGAGTCCCGGGCGTAGTCCCCCTGTAATGTGCGGAAAACCAAGTATACCTGACTCTGCCCGAAGATCTGTCAATCGGTGGGCGAGCTCCCAACAAATAGATCCAGGCAGCCTCCCACTTGCCCATATCCTCGTCATAAGGGACCGGTCGGCCGGCCACGTCAAAGCCAGTTAACAGGGCAAAGTCAAACGGGGTCATCGTCATATCCCCGACAGCCGAAAAGTGGAAGGAGTTGGTGATGTCCCACCATCTCTCCACGAGTGCCCCCATCAGTGTCCTGCTCACAGGGTAGCGAGATATCCCCGCGCAGAAGGGTCCGAACCCTGCCTCATCAACCAGATCACGAACGGCCTTAGGGAGCTCTGCATACCACTCCCTAGCGATGATCGAGCCATAGCCTTGTGTAACACGGGAAGATACCTGCATTCAAAATGAACACATGTATTCAGTTTCAAAATGAAAGTATGAACTGTGTGCAAACCAAATCAGATACAATGTTGTGGACTGCGTGTTCAGTATAAGCTGAGTGCAAATGCAATGAATGAGCTGCGTGTTCATCAGTAAAGTATATGAGCTGTGTGTTCAGAATTGAAGTGAATGAGCTGCGTGTTCATCAGTAAAGTATATGAGCTGTGTGTTCAGAATTGAAGTGTGTGAGCTGCGTATTCAACATAAAGTATATGAGCTGTGTGTTCAGAATTGAAGTGTGTGGGCTGCGTGTTCAGATTTCAGAAAAATGTGGGCTGTGTGTTCACCTTAAAAGTTTGGGCTGCATGTTCAGATTTTAGAAAACCGTGGGCTGTGTGTTCACCATCAAAAGTTTGGGCTGCGAGTTCAACTTTCAAAACCGTGGGCTGTGTGTTCACCTCAAGTGTGTGGGCTGCGTGTTCAACTTTCAAAAACTGTGGGCTGTGTGTTCACCTTAAAAGTTTGGGCTACGTGTTCAGATTTTAGAAAACCGTGGGCTGTGTGTTCACCATCAAAAGTTTGGGCTACGTGTTCAACTTTCAAAACTGTGGGCTGTGTGTTCACCTCAAAAGTTTGGGCTGCGTGTTCAACTTTCAAAACCGTGGGCTGTGTGTTTACCATCAAAAGTTTGAGCTGTGTGTTCAGATTTCAAAACAGTGGACCATGTGTTCATTATCAAAACAGTGGGCTGTGTGTTCACCATCAAAAGTTTAGGCTGCATGTTGAACTTTCAAAAACCGTGGGTTGTGTGTTCATAATCAAGAGTTTAGGCTGCGTGTTCAACTTTCAAAAACTGTGGGCTGCGTGTTCGCAATAAAAAGTACGAGCTGCGTGTTCAGAAATTTGAGTGATTGAGCTGTGTGTTCAAAATACAAACAGAATGCCATGTTATAGACTAAGTGTTCAGAACAAGCTGTGTGCCAACTCAACGGAACTCTGTGTTGTGAGATATGTGCTAAAATAAGCAGAAGTATGGTGCGCAAATGTGTTCAGAACGAGCGGACAAGCATACATAGCGAAAGCATGAAATGCGCAAGAAATGCAGAATACATTGCAGAAAATGTAAAAATAAAGTACGTACCTCTCGTGCCTGGTGAGAGAGATGGGACTCTGGCTCCCATAAGAGCAGGTGTGCGGGCGCCAGGCGATCAAAGTCGGTGAAATGGTAGAAAACACTCGGGGAAGGATGTGCTCCAGAGGGTCGTACTTCTCAGGATAAAAGGGGCGGATCCTCGGAGGCAAGGACATAATGTCCGGTTCACCCTCAGCGCCTGGAAGACCTCCGCCATGAGGAAGATGACCCGCCATTTCGAGAAATCTGCAAAAAGGAGCAAAAATGAGCAAAATGAGCCAAAATTGGAAAAAGTCAACAAAAGTCAACTCTCGGGAAATGAAAAAGTCAACAAAAGTCAACTCCCGAGAAAATGTTCCAAATGTCGAGACAAACTTACCTCAAGTGGTGAAAATGGAGAAAGAAGCTCCGAAATCAAATTTTAATCGGTCCAAAGTGAAGAAAACTAAAAGATTTCGCGAAACAACTTTGCGTGGGGCGTTGGAAAACGCGTATAAAGAGCAGATCTGAGAGAGAAAATGGTCTAGGAAGGAGAGGAGAGCTGATTTCGGGTCTGAAGGTGTGAGCAAAAGTGCTTTGGCCACGTGTATTTAAAGAAACAAGTGCAAAAGGACAAAACTGCCCCCGTTTTTGGCAAGGTGGTCGGCCGACCACCTTTTCTGGTAGGCCAACCACCCCCTTGCACCAAACCTGGTCGGTGGCCCTCTAGGGTGGTCGGTGGCCCTCATGTGTGGTCTCCAATGCCTCTTTGTTCTCCCTGCAAATTTTGGTGGTGATCGGAGTCCCCGGCTCTCGAGAAAGTACAAGGAAAGTGCACTTTTTGGCGCGAAATCCTTTCGCGGGAACTTCAAATCCAACCTTCGACGTATGGCTCGCCGTTACTTGCCAAGAGCAAGGTGTATCCTTTTTGAGTATGTTGCGCCCCCTCCGAGAGGTAAACCGGAGGTCACATTTGAGTTGCCCTCATCGAGGCTTACATTTCTTTGCTCGATGTTTTGTTTCAAATACGCTTTTGAAGTTGCATTCATCTTGCATTGTTATGCACGTCACTGGCATCATTATGCGCATCACTTGCATTGTCATGCACGTTTCATTGGTACCGTCATGCCCTCCATGCTTAACTTGCGTCGCCGCGCGCGTTTCTCTCACATTGCGATGCACTTTTTGTCGCTGACACCATGTTTGTCTGCGTTCGATATAGCATTGAACATATGTTGCTAACTATGTTGTGCTTGTTAAGTTTCTCTCTTTTGCAGGCACGATATTGTATGTACGGTTCATTTGCGACCAGACGACCCGCACAGGTATTGTATCTTCTCCGTGTGAGATGTAGCGAGAATTGTAATTCTCTTACATCCTTACTGCAGGAAATGTAGTTTCGCTTTGCATTCTTGCTTAAAACTGTTGCATTTATTGTGAATATTTGCTTCATTACAGCTTGCTGCTTTGCATGGTCATGAGTTACGTTCGACTTTGTGCATATCGTTTTGCATTTTGCCACCCGCCTGCGGGCCTATCTCTTGTTTATCTGGCCTGTTTGTCTAAGTCTTCGGCCTTGTGAAAAATGGGTCGTCTCTGGGCTTTGACATTCACTCCCGTCACGTATGACTTTCGAGTTCTGTCAAAGAGGGGCAACTGTAGACACCCCATTTTTGACCGACCTTAAGACTCAGACGTCATCGATTGAGCGCTCGGTGATGTTGCATGTTGTGCTCGTTCTGAGGTTACGGAGTCTCGGCTGAGAGCCTTGCCTCCGGACTTCGGGACTCTTTTATGCTTTGCCTCGGTTTGCGAACTAGGTTCTGTTTTCTCTTCCCGAAGGGAGGGAGAGGTCTCGTAGACCATCTCTCAGTGGCTGTAGGCTACGTTTCGTGGTCGTAGGCTCAGTTTCCGATTTTCGGAGCCGTTGGTCGTGCGCCTCGGTTCGGGACTGCTTAACTTTCTCCGTTTGCTCCAGTTTTTTGCACACACCTTGTTTCCTCTCTCTAGAGGGACACTATGGCCCGGGAGACCACCTTCGTGGTCGCACGCCACCTTTGATGCTTAACAGTCAGTTTTTGGGGCACTCGGTTGCGCGTTTAGGCCCCCGAACCCTCGTTTTGCATCCGTCTTGGTTCATTTTTGGCATGGACCCTATTTTCATTGTTTGAAAGGTGGTACAAGGGTGGGAGACCGCCTTTTCTTTTGGAGACCACCTCTTCTCTTGTCGGCCGATTTTCTTGTCAGGTAAGTGGTCTCTCTCACATTTGAGCCATATTTTCTGGTCTCTCATACCACCACTGAGTTGCTTTCACCTAGGAGACCACCAATCAGGGGCTGCCGACCAGCTTTTGATGATTGATCCTTTTGAACCTGGTCGGTCGACCAGGGCAAGGGGTCGGCCGACCACCTGAACTGGTCGGCCAGCTTCCTCATTTTTTGTCTCACTGAGTGTTAGCCAGCTGTGCCAGCTGGAAGCCTCAGAAGTGATCCTCCATACACGTTTAAGCTTGTGTAGCACGTCCGCGAGGGACCTCGGCTACAGTTCGGACTCGATTTGTCACGCGGTTCTAAATCTGAACCAAAGAGTCCAAATCCGACAAATCGTTTTAAGAAGAAAAACAGATTTTTGAAAAAGTAGTGCCAAACAGGACTGCTTTGCCAGATTACAGAGTCGCCACCTAAATATTTTTAAAATGGGAAATTTAGGAAACCCTGACTCGGTTGCCGAAGGCCACGTGCCGTCATCACCAAAGTGATCTTGGCTCGGGAGCTTGGGTACGATCGGGGAAGGTCAGCTATGAGCACCCCCTTTCGCCCGGTCGAAGACCGGCCTCTACTAACCGTGATATCCGATTTTGAAAACATTATGCGTCCTTATTCCGGTTATTAGCTAGAATTACTATGTTATGCGCACAGCACAAAAGTATAGACTAGATTGCCTAATTTGGGAATAAACATTGCATATCTGTTTTGTCTCGAAAAACGTGTTGGTTTTGCTACTCGCAAGTAGGCTAAAATACGGATTTCAATGAGTTTTCCCAACTCAAGCAATCCAACCTCCACCCACAGGCATTCAAACATTTTATCTCACATAAGCACTTAGCCGCATGGTAAGCATACTGTCATGGCAACATTCACACGCATGCGATATGCTAAAGCGTAAAACACTTACATCGTACTCCGAGCCAAAACAGAAGCTTATCAGAAATCCATGCATGGACCTAAACATACTGAAATGTCTAATGCAACACATGCAAAGTTGTAATCTAGATAGGCTCGGCTATCCTAGACATGGCACATGAGATGTGCGAATAGCACGTATTCAATTTGGATTTGAGAATTGCAATGCGGTTTGTATGATGTACCGAGCCCGGTGCATGTAAACAAATGCATGAATGCACGCATGCATTGCATAAGGTATGCTAAAATAGACGTGCCCTAATCTACCATCGTAAGCAGGTAAATAAAAGGGACAGAAAGAAATGGGGGTTTGGAAGACATACACCCACGCACCCACACTTATTACAATTTTTGCCCTCGCTCGGAGGGACCGAATAATAATACAGAACCGAATAAATAACTAACTACTCTAGCTAATTAAATATTACAAATTAACTAAATTAATTAAATAAATTAATTAATCTAATTAAGCATTAAACCGCCTCGGGATGAGGGCCGGATGCAGCGCGTGTTCGGGGCTGGCTCGGAACCGCACTGTCATGCATGATTTGCCTCTGTTTCCTCTGCTCTCCTCCTCAGAAAATTACCAAAGTCCCAGGAGTGCCTCTCAGGGCACTGGGGAGTACCACCGGCTGGGGCAGAGCACCACCGGCTGAAGGAGGAGGCCACCGGCACTGAATTGTTCCATCGGCTGGGAAAACACTGCCGGTCGCACTAAAAAGTGCCGATCGGCACAAAATGTTCTGCAGATCCTGCAACTCACAGCAGCAGAGGACAAACTATGCATGGCAAGGTAATTCAAAACATGTATGCACAAAACACATCCCACATCATGTTAATGACTCAATGGGGTATATGCCTCGATTCCCGGACCACCAATCGCGCATTTCCATGCATGATGGCCCTAAGAATCAAGAATGCAACTTTACTATAAAATGCATGCAAACCAAATAATCAAACAAGGGTGCCAAACTTCCATCACATTTCATTTCAAGAGGCCAAGCATGCATGCTCATGTGATGCAACTCTAAGCATGTTATCTAGGCATGCAACATGGACAATGTGATGCACTTGTGCAAGCATGCAAGTAAGCATATAAGGCAAGCATGCAAGCCAATGAAATGATGGACTTAGACATGAATTAGGCAACTCAAAAAGGCCTAAAATCAGTAGCCAAATGCCTACAATTGGGGACTAAACACACACACACACATGCACATGTTAAGGTGCCAAACCCAAGGCATAAACAAGCAAAATTCAAGCGCACTTAAAGAAGCCAAACATGGACTAATAGCATACATTGAAAAGCTCTGAAATCCATTTCAAACATGATGCCAAATCATGCAACAAATCAAATCAAACAAAGCATGCAAATAGCCTAGGCTTAAGGCAAGCTAATAGGGCATTAAACCACACTTTGCACAAACATACATGGCATGCACTAATCAACCTAAAACAGGTTTCTAGCATGTCAAAATAAAGCCAAATGGCTACTTAGATGGCATCTAAGAGTCATTAAATCAAAGGCGCGCAAAATGGCCAAAACATGAGGCATCCAACACATGCTCCTAAAGCATTAACAAGGCCACTAAGGCAAGCATACAAGCACACCAAGGGGACTGAAATTGCATGTTAGATGGTTCTAAACCATCAAAAATGAAGCAAGTAAGGCATGCTACACACTCATGTTCTTATGGCCAACAAGCCAAATACAAAGAGGCTACAAAATACATGCTAAGATTGACCAAAACAACTATGGACAGAACTAAAGCATGGTAAAATGAGCACAAAATCTTCACAAACACAAGTCTAAAACATGCTAGAAATGGAGGCATACAAACCTAAGCATGTTAAGGCATAAAGAGGCATTACAAGGCAACTATACTAAGCATGCATAGGAGACCAAAACCAACTTGGAGGCATGTTATATCATGGCAATATAAGCACGGAAAACAACCAAGGCATGCTCAACACACACTCAAACATGGTGCTCCTTTGGAAGCCAAAACTTGCCCTTTTCAAGGACATCAAGGAGAGGGGGTGGCCCTCCTCTTTCTAGGACTTTAAGGCACCATCTCCACCATTGAAATCCCTCAAGATTTCAGTGGTGGAAAGGTCCAAGCACACAAGTCCCGGATCTCTCCAAAATAGCACAAAAATGAGCCCTTTTCAAGGCCTAAAGGGGGTCAAACTCCCCCAAACCACAAAACACTCTTAATAAACAATAAAGAGGGTTAAAAATCAGAACTCTTTTGTGTTATAGACCAACCACAAAAATTGTTTTAAACTAGGAAAAAATGGAGTGCAAAAATGGGGTAAATAAAGTAAGTTTCTTACCCTTGATGATCAACTTCACAAAGGTTGAAGTTATTGGTTCCTTGAGCTCCAAACCAGCCAAGAACACCAAGAACAAGCCCTTAGCACTTCAATTCCAAGAGGAAGGTGAAACACTAGGTGTTGATGTGCAATAGTAAGGCACAAACACCTAGTGTACAAAACAAGAAAGAGAGAGAGATAGGATAGATACACAAAATCTAACCTAAAACCAGAGCTTCTCCCTCTCCTAAAATGTCTAACTCTTCAAATCTTCTAACCCTTGAGCCAAGAGAAGAGCCTTCTCTTGTATAGGCATGAAAACTTACAAGTTAAGCAAGCCTAAAGGCTCATCCCTCCATACACGTGTATGGAGGGGAGCAAAAAGTGATACAACTGTCTAAAAATATCTGATAAAGCAGCTGCACAACAGTCGGCAGGGCAAAATGGTCATTTTGCCAAAAATAGTGCCGACCGGCACAAAATAGTGCCGGTGGAAACACCAAACAGCCGGTGGCCTCTAGCCACAGCCGGTGGTATGTGGGGATGCCTCACAAAGCATTCCCTGCCCTCCCAAGGCAAAACACAAGTGTTTGGTGCGAAACCAAACACCAAACGGTCGAGTTCGGAGGTCCTGAGGCAAGGCGCGCGTAGCCGAGAACTCCGAGAACTCCAAACGAACACAAACATGGATAATCACCGAGTGTTCCAACGGTGACGTCCAAGTCTTGAGTACGGTCAAAAATGGGGTGTCTACAGCTTGGTTTTAAGCTTCTTAAGGAAGCTTTAGCCCCTCTCCTCTATAAAGGAAGAGGTCCTCTTCCATTGCAAAGGTTCAGACTTTGCTTCTAAGGTATACAATATACACCTCTCTATATCTCTCTCTTTTGTGCTCAAATACTCCATAGTTCTTGGCCCTTTGCACACTAACCCTTAACTTAAGCCTTCCACCATCCATCCAAGCACCTTGGAGCTGGTTTTCAGAGGTTGAAGGTTTTCTACTTTGGTCCAGAAGCTGCTGGAGGTCTTCTCTACAAGGGTAACACTCATTTCCCCCTTTTAAGCATTATTTTGCTTCACATCTTAGCCCCATTTTCAAGCATATTTGGGCGTTGTCATAAACTGAAAAAAGTCTTCTTTTGAGCTCCTCTTGAAGTTTGTTTAAGGTTGTTTTTCTGTTAGGGGTCATCTACCTCCTTGTATGCTTGTTTTCATCTTGTTTTGAGCCATGCATTAGGGCTTTTGTGTTGAGCTTTGTTGGCCCTTTTGACCGCTGAAATCCAACAGATTTTTAGTGGTTATTATGTGTTTTTGAGCATCAAAATCAGAGAGGGGTGATCCTCTCACCCCTTGTCTTGTTTACTAGCTTTCTTGGCCTTACAAAGGAGCCCCTATTTGCATGTTTTCAAGCCATGTTTCAGGCTATTATTTGTGAGTTTTATGACCTGCATGACCTCTTTCCAGAGGTAGTTTTTCCATGTTAAGTGTCCATCTTGCATGTGTAGTGTAACCCTCTTCATGGCCTTTCAAAGGAGCCTTCACTTGCATGCTTCCTAACCCCCTTTCAGGCCCTTTTTGATGAGTTTTAGGGCCCTCATAACCTCTGTCCAAAGGTGGTTTTTCCATTTTTGATGTCTATCTTGCACGTGTAGAGTAACCCCTTTGCATAGCCTTTCAAAGGAGCACCTCATTCTAGCATGTGTTGATTGAGTTCCAGTGGTTTTTTGGTCATATTTTGGCATGCCATGTTTCTTTTTTGGGCTGGTTTGGTAGTCCTTCACATGCTTCATATAGTTGTAGTGTAAGTCATGGTTCATTAGCTTGTTTTGTATGATGTTTTGGCCGCCTTTCCTAGCATATTTTGGCCTTGCCTTAAACTAATTTCATGCATGTTTTGGACTGCCTTAGCTCTATTTTTGGGTCTCACGGTCGAATGATGCTCGTTTTGCATGCCTATAGTTCAATATCCATGCTTAACTTTGAGTTTTGAGGTCCATCGCATGCATATACTGAGGTGTTTTCATGTTTTGGGGCCATTGCACATCATATCTCAGAGCTTATATGCATGCTATATTCCCATGATTTCCACTCTTTAAGTGCATTAGAAAGTCAGGCTTGTATGCCTCATTTACCGACCATTGCATGGGCTTCATTTGAATGCATTCCGAGCCATCATTTTAGACCAATTTCCCACTATCTTGGACTTGCCTAGGGTCTGTTTGGGGTTGGTTTCATCATTTATACATTGCTTTGTGTACCTCTAGTGTAACGCACTTCACTAGTTTCGGTATTCGGGCCATCTAGCATGCATCGTGTGAAGTGTTTGCATGATTCGAGACCATTGTGCATCATATTTTAGAGCTGGATCATGTGCCATTCTATGCCATATTTCATCCTTTGCCATGCTTTGTTAGAGTTGCATGTTGTGCCTTAGGATCGGTTCTTTACACTCGTGCATGTTTGCATGTTTTTCGGTTCTCTCATTTTCATCATATGGCCACTGATTTGAGTGTGGCTGAGGTCCACTCATATTGGTTTAAGTCCACCTTGCATTGTGTATGCCATTTGGTTCCTGTTGTTGCATGTTTGACCATCGCATTGTGTATGCTTTGATTATGTCTTTGTGTATGTCCATCTTCGTATGCGTGCATTGTGTATGCCATATAGCTCGTGTGCATTGAGTATGCCATTCTAGGTTGCATGTGTGCATATCATCCCTTGCATGCCAGCATAATTAGGTTGCATTGCATTTAGGGTTGCACGTTAGTGGCATTGTGTATGCCATCTCATTGCATTGTGTTTGGAGTAGGGTTAGTCCAAACACGGGAAACGAGGAGTGTTTCGTACTCAAAGTGACGAAACGTGCCTCGATTCTTGGTCGCCGACACTCCGGATTACCCATGATGGAGTTTAGGCCTTGTTGTGTTTTCATATGCATTCATTTCACATTGAGTCGTGCAATTCGACTCCTCGGCCATCATGCATCGAGATGCGTGATTGGTGGTACGAGGATCGAGGTCTACACCCCCTAGAGCTTATGCAATGACGAGGAGAGTGGTCGTGCGCACATACGTTGAAAATACTTTGCTATGCCCCTTTCTTGCTCTTTGTTGCAGCAAACCGGAAACCAGCAGCCAAAATTGGTTAACAAGCCTTTTGGAGCTTTGTACAGTATTCCGGGATCAGTAGCAAACAGAGGCAAATCGGGGCATCGCGAGGAATTTTCCGACAAGGCGACTCGAGCATGCATGCATATTTCATCATTCGGAACAAAGCTGAGGCGGTCCATAGATCTGCATACTAGTTTATTTCGTTTCTTAGTTAATTTGTTAATTAATTAGGGTTTTGTAATATTTAATTAGCTAGAGTAGTTAATTGTTTATTCGGTCTGTATTATTTATTCAGACCCTCCGATGAGGGCAATTTTGTAATAAGTGTGCGTGCGTGTGATGTATGTCTTCCAACCCCACGTCTTTCTCCCTTTTATTTACCAGCTTATGATGGTTAGTTTAGGGCACGTTTCAATTAGCATACTTTTGCTCGCATTGCATTCATTCTGTCTTGCATGCACCGGGCTTGGCACATAATACTAACTACATTGTATTTCAATTCCGAGTTGAATACATGTTATCTGTTGCATTTCACCTGCCGTCTTAGAATAGCCGAGCCTATCTTAGTTGCATTCCTGTATGTGTTGCATTAGGCATTTCAGCATAGTTTGGATCATGCATTTGATTACTAACTAGCTTCTGTTTTGGCTCGGAGTACTCGGTGAGTGTTTATGCTTTAGCATCCTTGCATGCGTGTGAGTGACTGCCATGATAGCATGCTTACCATGAGGCTATTTGCTTATGTGATATAACTGCCTGAATGCCTGTGCGTGAAGGTTGGGTTATCTGAATTAGAACAATTCATTGATTATGAGTTTTAAGCCCACTAGATAGTGGCAAATTACTATGTTTTCTAAGCCCACTTAAGGGTGACAAAATTTGCATTTTAGCCTACTTGCGAGTGGCAAACCGCTTTCAAAAAAAGAAACATGAAATGTTTTGTTCCAACTCAGGCGATCCAGTCTATACTTGTATGTTGCGCGCATCACATAGTAATTCTAGGCTAATAAACCGGAATAAGAGCACATAATGTTTTCAAAACTTGGTATCATGGTTAGTAGAGGCTGATCTTTGATCGGGCGAGCGGGGGTGCTCACGAAGTGACCTTCCCCAATCGTACCCAAGTTCCCGAGCCGAGGCAACTTTGGTGATGACGGACACGTGGCCTTAGGCAACGAGTCAGGGTTTCCTAAATTCTCCCAAAATAAATATTTAGGTGGCGACTTTGTATCTGGCAAAGCAGTCCATGTTTGGCACTTCTTTCAAAAAATCTGTTTTAAAAAATGATTTGCCGGATTTGGACTCTTTGATGATTCATCGGTCTTGCATTGCACTCTGCGAGATTAGATACAGGACCGTGACATTGAGTCCTGAACTGTAGTGAGCCCAATGAACAAAACGGGATTCCCTCCCGGGACGTTCGGAGACGTCTACAGTCACCGTCGAAGGCGCAGCGGTGATGGGGGACGACGATAAATGGTTGATCATCACCGTCGATCGTCACGCAGTCGATCGTGACACTAGGGTTTCAAATCACAATAGTTGGGGTTTCGTCCCTTAATTGAGATCGCAGACACAAAAGCTCGATTACGAAGCTAGGGTTTACAATACAATGGTAGTGGTAAAAAAAGAGTGAAGAGAGAGAGAGAGAGAGAGAGAGAGAGAGAGAGAGAGCTCTAGTGCATGAGTGTGAGAGAGATGGAGAGCACTAGTTCGTGAGAGAGAGAGAGAGAGAGAGAGAGAGGGAGAGAACTCTCTCTCTCAGAGAATAAACAGTGATCTTTGTGGTTTATATAATGACAATTTGGTAATACTTCAAATTAGTAAAGGGCATTTAAGTAATTTTGCCCTTTAATTTTTAGCTTTCTGCTTAAGCTGAATCCGAAAAGCACCCCTCCTGCCACTCAGCCAAAAATCACTTTTTTGGCTTAATTTAAGCTACAAAAAGTGATTTTAAGCTCTACCAAACACACCAAAACAGCTCAAGATAATCTAAAAGTTGAGTTAAGCTAAAATTAAGCTCTACCAAACAGGCACTTTTTGTAATTAGACACAACGAAGTATTTTAGTGGAGATCTCCATGTCTTTGGACTCATATACTGAGCAAAGATCAAGGATCACTATGCATATAAATATACACTTTAAATATATGTACATATATTATGAGATCCTGTTTTAGTGAATGTTTCACACAACCAATGACTATGAAGTCTTTTGCCTTGTAAACCTTTGGGTAATTGGATGGAATTTTTAAATTGTGTATATTTATTGGATAAGCTTTGTGATGGAGATGATGTTTGAATTGTTAGAATTATTATATCCACTATGGGAAGTTTTCTTTTAAATATGGAGAATCTTTTGTTGGTTGCAGCAAGTGTATAGATAAAACTTTTTGGAAGCTTGTGAGTACTGGATCAATATGGAGCTTATTTCCTTTTTCTTTTTCTTTTTTTATACCATTTAATGTGCGGGTCATACATCTATTACTATTGGAATTTTTCTGAGTGTGGTGCATTGATATTGATAGAATTGTAATGTTAATTGGATATGTAGACATGAATGTTGTTGTTTTATTTACAAAATGGTATACCTTTACTTTCTATGGACATTTTTGATTTTTTGTCCAATTTACAATCATTTGATGTGCTTATAACTTTGATAAAAAAAAAAAAAAATTGCTTGATATTTTTTTTTTCTTTTCTACAGATAGATGAACTCGTGCACAAAGTTGAATTATACAAAACTAGTTGGCACTTGTTACATTTTTTGAATGATTATATATTTTTAGATAGATATGTATGGAAAATATTTGGGTAGACTACTAGTTATATTTTTTGATAGATGCGTATAGATAAAAATTTAAAACATAATAACAAGTACTTGTTATGTTTTAAATTTTTATGCTAGATGGATGTGAATTGGATGATTATAAAAATTACATGACATTTTTAATTGGACAATTATGTAGTTTGGAATTACTTGTGGATGAAAACTTATAATAGTTTATGACTTTAATTAAACAGGTTAAGAATTGGATGATTTATGTATTTTGTTGAATGTTCATGATTGAGTTGATTTTGTTGGTTTGAATGATTCTTGCAAATTACGGGCTATATTGAATGGATTTGATAGATTATTATATTTTAATAAACAAAAAGAATTGAATTGGTAACCAAAAATTGGTTTTGTTTTTCCTCTTTTGGCGACCAAGTGATTAGTTCGGAAAGATAAGTAATACTTTTGCCTACTAAAATTGTTAGTCGGTGTATCACCATTCACATTTGGTGACCAAAATGTTGATAGGCGAAATGGTACATTTGGTGACTAAATAATTAGTCGGTAAAATTATTAATTTTGGCAACCAGTTTTAGTTGCGCAAACATTACTTTTGACGACTAACAGGTTTGGTCGGGGAATGTTTATAGTGATTCCAGTTTTGACCTGACTCTTGTTGTATCCCAGACTCGAGTTTAATGGTTTTATATTGTTGGTCATATCTTGCTTCCCTTGTAATTCTTTAATTTTGGCTTTTGGGTTGTTGCGGTTGTGTTTGGGACAAGTTGGTTGCATAGTTCCCAAACTCTTGTTGCCCAGATTTTTTTTCCTCCGTTTGAGTGGCACTTCTTCTGCTTGAGCGGGCTTTGTGAACTCTCAATACTTTTGCAGGTCTACAAAACTACTAGAATGGTGTATTCTACGCTCGAGTGGCATTTCTTGCGCTTGAGTGAAACAACTTATTGTGCTCAAGCGGACTGTGCGTATTTTAGTCCGTAAAAGTGACATTTTTCATCACTTTTTCATATCTCTCTTTCTACTTTTCAAAAACCCTAGATCTAGAGCCTCTCTCTCTAAAACCTACCTTCTCTCTACATTTTCACCTAGATCCATTGGGTTCTCTACCCGTGTGCCTTTGTTAAAAAGGTTGAGCATCTAAGAGCTCCATTTTGGTCCAAACAAGATTTGGTTTTGGCATCTTTGAAGTTCCTCCATTATTGCTTTGGTCTTCTAAGCTTGAGGTAGGGACTTTCTACACTCTCCTATGATTTTTAACTTAGTTATTTGTTGTTGTGTAATGTTGGGATTTGGAGGATTTTAGACAAACCTAGGGTTTTGGTTTAAAATCAAAAGAGGGATTTGCAAATAAAGGCATTGAAAATGGTTATGGGTATAGATATAAGGATGTGTTGTGTTAAATTTGTTGATTTTGGCACATGGGTTAGATTTGGGAGAGAATGGAGCTTTGCCCTAAAATGTTTAAAATAATCATTTTGTATAAATAATGAAATTGGTATTGAAAATATGAAATTAGATGAATGTTTATATCAATGGTGGAGTTGGATGCGTATTATCTCTCGCCTATGGAAATTTGGATAATTTATCTGTCTTGAAGATTATATATATGTTTAGAAGTATCTGTTTTGGGCTATTGGTGGAGGATAGTTATGATTGTTGGAGATATTACATGAGGATTAGGTGAATTGAAACTAATCTCTTAACTGTTGTTATTGAATATGACTATGTTTTAATCTTTCAACAATATTTTCCACACTGTTGTACACACCATTCTCACTGAAGCTCTGATACTCATACCACAGTATACATTCTGTCCCTTGTCACATCACACTGATATGCTGCACCGACATACCGTACTGCACTTGCACTGTATCCTGCTCATTGCATTCTTCCACTTTCATCATATTGCATCTGCAACTATACTTTGTATTTGATGTGTCAATACTGCCTTTTTTCTTTTTAGGTTTTAGCCTTACCGAGAGCACCAACGGCGGCGGCGCCTGCACCATCACCATCTCCTCCAACAGCACACAGCCGAGTGGGACGTTGTGGTTGGGGTCGGAGGAGCTTTTCAGAGCCAATGTTGAGTGATGACGATGCCGAGACCAATGGCTCCAAGGAGGCAATGAGTCTACAGTCTGAGTCCTCTAAGAGTAGAGATGACGACAACTCTAGATCTGAGAGTGGACGTGATATTGAGCTGGTCTTTGAGGCAGAGAGCAGCGATGATTCCGGTTCTGGCTCATCATCTGAGTCAGATAGCGGTGCTGATAGAGACAGCTTTGAGTCCCCACCTTGGAAGAGAACGAAGAGGGCCTCTCGAGCCTGAGATGGCTAGCGCTGATTTTCTTGTGTTTTTGCTTAGCTTCTTTTGTTAGTAGCATTAGCATATGTATAGCTTCAGACAGGTTTTATTTTCTTTAAAAACTTGTACTGCACTTTTGTAAAGACAACCATGATCGGAATGAAAACCAATTTTTCTTTGAAAAAGTGTTGTATTTTGCATCATGAGCACCACTTAGCACGGAATGGAGATTGAATTTAATACTGAAAACTGAATACTTGTATTGTCATAACAGTCTTAATCAGGCAACGAACCGACCAACAACTAAAATTCTAAATATAACATACAACTCGATAATCGAAATAGCAACAACTCGATAAGCAAAACAAAACAACTCGATAAACAAAACAAAACAACTCGAATACAACTCAAAGAACTTGCTGAAACTAAAAGGACACAAAACAAGACCTCAAAATGCATAAAGAATATAACAAAACACATGTTTTCAGCATTCTCGGCACACAGGGGGACAGCAAAATAGACAAGATAGCTGCTGGCCACGTAAAGAGCTTGCCAGCCACATGCCAACCATGGATAGAATGTCCTGGCCACCAATGTGCAAAACCTCCAGATTGTTGACAGCTGGCTTCCACTCACTGCCTTACCTTCTACAAAAGCTTCACCTTCATCATTTCTTCTCTAGAACTCATTTTGGCTATTTTTTTTTTTTTGCCACAAATGGAGTCATTTCTCTCGAATTAGATTGCAACTTTAGATTTCTTGGAAAAGGTGAATTTTCAGGGTTTTGGCATAAATGCACTTTTCTCGCTGAGTCGTTCTCGGCTTTATTTTCCATTCCTTCACGTTGCGGCTAGGTATTGGAACCCAATTACACAGGTCTTTAGCTTCAGGGGACAAGAGATATGCCCGATAATCAAAGAATTGCAAGTGCTAATGGAGTCCCGACATGATGAGGAAATCTTGCCTCAGCCCCGTTTTGGTCACATCCAAGCTTTGGGACGGATGTGCGGGCTTACTCTACACGGGGCCCAATCTTTGGTTTACAGCGGAGAGCTGGACATCCCTAGTCTGATTCATCGATTTTCTGCCGTTGGCGACCGTGGCGATCTTCTTTGGCGGGGTTTTCGGCAACACACCCTTTGCTTGTGCATGTTGGCTCATTTCCTTCTTGCCCCCGGTTCCGGCAAGTCTAGCATTCGACTCATCGAAGTGGCCCGAGGTTTGAAAGAGGGTAAGAGTTGCATTGGTTTGGTGTTGGTCGAGACTTTGATGGGCTTAGACGCCTTTCATCGGCGAGAGACCACCAAATTCACGGGGAGTCCACTACTTCTTCAGGTAATGTTTCCCCACCCTTATGTGTTTCTCACATCTCTAGGCACTCATGCTCTATTTTTCTCTCAAAGCCCTTTTCTCACTTTTCTTTCAACATACATCTTTCTATTCTTTAATCTCTCTTTTCTTTCATCCCTCCCCAGATATGGCTTATAGACAAGCTGAAGGTAGTGGACTCTTCGCCTGCATACTTAGCCCAAGCCTACTTTTTCCACTAACAGCTAGTGGATTTCCCGAATGAGGGATGGTGGTGCCACTGGACGTATAACAGGTCTACTGCTAACATTGCTTGGCGTTGCCCCTGGCTTAATCTGACCAAAATGAACTACAGCATGACTCGGCAACCAGGCATTCAGTTGATTAGCCTGACACAATGTATATTCTACGTTCCGTTTCGGTTCAGGCGTCAATTTATACATGATCAGACTTGCCCAGAAGAAGGGGTAGAGTACCCAGTTTCATTCCCAATCCGAGGTTTACATTTGGCTAGGTACCTCACTGCTTGGAGGATGAGAGAACTTTTGGCCCCTTCCCCTAGTTTCAGCTGTTCATTTTCTGAGAAGTGCCTGACTTGGCTTGAAGATGAGGCACAATCCGGGCCCACTTTAGCATCATAAGCTTCCACAAGCACAAACGGGGGACGCAGGAATACCCGACTCATCTATGCCCCTAATTTATTGCTTTGATCTTACTTTCCACGTTTGTAACAAGTCCACGAGGGACCTCAATGCTACAGTTCGGACTCGTCTTGGTTACTGTTCTTAATCTGAACCAAAGAGTCCAAATCCGACAAATCATTTTGAGAAAACAGATTTTTGAAAGAAGTGCCAAACATGGACTACTTTGCTAGATACAGAGTCGCCACCTAAATATTTTTTAATGGGGGGAATTTAGGAAACCCTGACTCGTTGCCTAAGGCCACGTGTCCGTCATCACCAAAGTTGCCTCGGCTTGGGAACTTGGGTACGATTGGGGAAGGTCAGCTATGAGCACCCCCTCTCGCCCGATCCGAAGATCGGCCTCTACTAGCCATGATATCCAATTTTGAAAACATTATGTATTCTTGTTCCGGTTATTAGCCTAGAATTTGTAATGACCCCAAAATATGTGTCATATTTATCAGTAATTAATTATGTGTATATATGAATTAATTGATGAATATCTGTTCGAATTGGAAAAATATATGTTGGAATTACAACTTTGGGACTGAAATTGACAACCATAATGGGTTCGGAAAACGAAATTGAATACGCCTATGTGATACCGAGAATTTTTAGAACCATTTGGGACGATAAATTGAGGACTGAATTTTGTCTGATTCGCTAAGCCTTGTTTGGCTAAAGTTTTTGGGCACAATTGTATATATATGATTATAGATAAGGCTTGACCCATTGTTGACTCAACAAGAGAAGAAAAATCTGGAAGAAAAAGAGAGAGAGAGAGAGAGAGTTCGGGAGAAAGGGAAAAAGCAAGGGAAGAAGGTAGAGAAAAGGGGGAAATTAAGCTTAACTAGTTCAAATTGATTACTCAAGGTAAGGATCTTCTTCTATTTTCTTGAAATAAAGTAGAATCATCAATGATCTTATGATATGTAAATGAATTGAAAGGGGAATCATGTGAAATTTGAACATGCATGGCATGAATTTATGATTATTTGGCATATTTGAGAAAGAACCTCCATGGATGTTTAGAAATGAAGCTTTTATGTGCAAGTTCATGGTTTTCCAACTTAACTCATGGGTTGATCTTATATATGATGCAATTGGGTTTGAATTGAAGTTGTAATGTTTCATTATGTTGTTGATCAAGTGTTTTGAGCCTTGGTTTCATAAGATTGGAAGTGGTTTTGGCAAAGGATAGATTGAAGCTTGGAAGAAGAACCCAGAATTTCAGATTTTGCTTGGTCCGCTCGAGCGGCAATAAGCCCGCTTGAATTACATGATTTTCACATGTTATTTGCATCCTTTGGCATCTCATGAACATGAAATTAATTAAGGGAAGAATAGAATGGCATGAATTATGTGATGTATTGATGATGTGTATTGAAGAAATGTGTTACAATGTTGATAATTGCAGGTCAAGAGGCGAAGACCGTGCAACCGGTTTTGGAAACCCACTGTGAGTAACATTTCTGTAAAGATATGTTATTATGAATTATGTTTAAAAAGTGCTATGTTATGTTATGGTTTTGAAATGATAAATGTTTTCTGTGAACGAATGTCCAGTTTGCGAATCTAGTATGGCATCCATAGATAGTTTTAAGTCGTGGGGGACGGCATAGAAGTGCAGGCCCATGATCAATAGAGTCATGGGGGACGGCATGGAAATGCAGGCCCATGACCAGTTTACGAGATCTTAGTATGTGTTTAATCGGTGTCCGGGACCGGTTACTCTAGTCGTTGGACGACAAATGTTATGTTATGTTATGTTCTATGGAGTATGCCATTATGTATGTTCTTATGAGATGATTATGATTATATATATGAACGTTATGTTTTACGGATTTATATGAAATGTTGGAATTCGTTCACTAACTCTTTACTTTAATGTTACTTGCTGAGCTTTAGCTCATTGTTTGTATTTATGTATTTATAGGTGAGCATTCTGGGAGTCAAGCCTAGGCGGAGTCCAAGCTGAACCGTCGTTTTGGAGCCTACCCGGTGTTTTGGTGCCTCCGAGCTGAGGCTAGGCCTGGAAGGCCGTATAGTGAGCTTTGTTTTGTTTTGCTTTGTATCTGTGGCGTGTGCCTACATTTTGTATATGACCTTTTGGTTGCATGTTATGTATTGTAAGTGGGTAATTAACATTTTTGGCATGTAATTGTATGTTCATATTAATGCACAGCTCTTTGGACTATTAGTATTTTGTTTTCGCTTCCGCGAGCCCCGTTTATTTATGTTATGTTCAGGAAGGCCTGTGGTAATCTAGAATTACTGGCCGGTTACGATGCCAACCTTCTCGGGGCGGGTTTGGGTCGTGACACAATTACTATGTTATGCGCATAGCAAACAAGTATAGATCAAATCGCCTAAATTGGAACAAAACATTTCATGTTTATTTTGAAAATGGTTTGCTACTCGCAAGTAGGCTAAAATACAGGTTTTGCCACCCTCGAATGGGCTTTAAAACTCACAGTTTTAATGCATTGTTCCAATTTGAACAACTCAACCTCCACCCACAGGTATTCAAGCGGTTATAACACATAAGCAGCTAGCCTCATGGTAATCATGCTATTATGGCAACACTCACACGCATGCGGTATGCTAAAGCATAAAAGCTTACCTAGTACTCCAAGTCAAAACAGAAACTAGTTAGTAATCATATGCATGATCCTAGTTCATGTTAAGGTGGCTAATGCAACGCATACAGAATGTCACTAGAGTAGGCTCGGCTAGTCTATGAATGACATGTGAAGATGCACAAGTAGCATGTATTCAAGTTAGATTTTGAAATACTTATGCAGTTAGTATGATGCGCCGAGCCCGATTTCCATGCATGATGGCCCAAAGAATCAAGTGTGCATGTTGATATGGAATGCAATGCACATAATCAACCAAATTGAACTCAACCTCTATCACAAGCAATTCAAGAGGCAAAGCATGCATGTCAATGTAATGCAATCCTAAGCATGTTGACTAGTATGCAACATGGACAATGCTAAGAAGCATACAAGGCATACAATGGTCATGCAAGACATAAGGCATGAGACAATGTAACTAACAAGTATGCAAGGCACAATGTGGGTGTTCAAGCATGCAAGCAAGCATGTGACTTCATTCAATCATGCAATAACACACAAATATGCAACAACACACAAGGTGGGCATACAACAACATGCAAAGGGGTGGTCTTAAACTAACATGAATAGCTCGCAAACATGCCAAAATCAGTGGCCAATACTATGGAAGTGAGGTCCAACACAAACACACACACATGCATGCAAATATGGTCCAACACTTAAGCACATAAAGACAACTTGTAAGCACAAAAACATGGACTAATGACATGCAACATAAGTTCTGAAAATCATGTTAAAATGGTGCCAAACCAAGACAACAAGACAAGCATAAGCATGCAATTAGAGGTCCAAAACTCAAGGCAAGCTAAGGAGGTATTGAACTACCCTTAGCAAAACCAAACATGGCATGAATTGAATGACCAAAATCAGAGGTTTAGGATGTTGAAACATAGCTAAAAACACAATGACATGGCATCCTAGGGGCCTAAACAGGATGGCATGCATGGAGGCCTAAACATGGAGCATGAGATGACAACCTTATGAAACATTAAAGGGACATCAAATGCAAGCATATAAGCACATCATGAGGTCAGAAATGACATACTAAGTGATTCCAAACCACTGAAACAAAGCAAGGATAGCATGCTAGAGGGGCCAATGTTTAAGGCATACAAGAGGGATTGCATGGTAGCTATACAAAGCAAATCATGGATGACCCAAACAACCAAAAATAGTCCTCAAGCACACTAAAATATGCATAAAAGCTTCACAAAGCTTGGCCAAAATACATGAGCATGGTAGTCTAAGTGCTATGCATGTATTGAGGCAAATCATGGCATTACAAGGCATGTATGCTAAGCAAGCATGGTGTACCAAAACCAACTAAACACAATGCTATATTATGACATAATAAGCATGAAAATCAGTCATGGCATGGCCAACATGAACCTAAACATGGTGCTCACTAAAGAGGCAAAAATGGCCCTTTTCAAGGACAACAAGGAGAGGCGGTGGCCCTCTCCTTCCTAGGACCTCAAGGCACCATCCTCACCTCTGAAATCCCTCAAGATTTTAGTGGTGAGGAGGCCCAAACACAATGGTCCCAGAGCTCAACCAAAATGGCACAAAACAAAGGCCAAACAAGCCTTAAGAGGGGTCAAACAACCCCAAATCTTAAAACACCCTTAACAAACTATTTAGAGCAGACAAAAACAAGACTTTTATATGTTATGTGCTAAGCTCAAAAACAGATGCAAGATAGGCTAAAAAGCTTTGCAAAAATGGGGTAAAAAGGGACAAAAGTCTTACCCTTGTAGACCCTCTTCACAAACAATGTTCCAGCAGCTCTTTTGGTTCCAAACCAGTCCAAAAGCTTCAAGGAAAGACCTCTGGTACCTCAGCAACCAAGAAAAGGTGTGATGGTGGGTGTTTGTGCACAAAAATGAGATTAAACACACACTAAACACAAGAGAGAGAGAGATATAGAGATAGAGGATATATGTAAACCCTAACCCTAAAGCTCAAGCTCTGAAAATGTTGTCTAAGTTGTCTAACTTGTCTAACCTTCAACAAGAGAGAAAAGGCTCCCTCTTATAGACAATTTGTCTTGTAAAGCTTCCAAAGGAAGCTAACAAGAGGGAAATCCCTCCATACATGTGTATGGAGGGGGTGAAAGTGTATGCCAGCTGCACAAAAATATCTGCAAAAGCAGATGCACAGTAGTAGGCCGGCCAAAAATACAATTGACCAAAGAAAGATAGCCGGCCGGCCATCTATAGTGCCGGCCGGCCAAACATTTGGCCGGTGGCAACAAAACACAGCCGGTGGCCTCAAGTCATGGCCGGTGGAGTGTGGGGATGGCCCACAAGCCATTCCCTGCCCCTCCAAGGAAAAACACAAGTGTTTGGTGCAAACCCAGACACGAAACAGTCGAGTCGAGAGATCCTGAGGCAAGGCGCGTAGCCGAGACCTCCGGGAACTCAAGACGAACACAAACATGGATGATCACCGAGTGTTCAAGCGGTGACGTCCAAGTCTTGAGGACGGTCAAAAATGGGGTGTCTACAACGTTTTATGAATGTAATAAAAGCAACTTTGATTTTTATCGAGAGTTGGAGAACTTTGTATTGAAATCAATGAAATTGAAGTTGTGAGCACTGAAAGTTTT
Organism: Camellia japonica; assembly: GCA_030407325.1. Lineage (NCBI taxonomy): Eukaryota > Viridiplantae > Streptophyta > Magnoliopsida > Ericales > Theaceae > Camellia > Camellia japonica. The sequence continues at coordinate 153,681,023 of JAPPVO010000017.1, read as the reverse complement.
CCTTTTGGTCCAAAAATTGTCTAAATTGCAAAAGGTAAAATTTGAGCAAAAATCAACTTTTATCAAAACCTTTCAAAACCATTTTCGATAAGGATTACAACTTGACACGCACAAAATCTATCCTCAAGATGTACAACCTCGAATCCAAAGATCACAAATTGCCCCTTGCCTGAATAGCACTGCTCTGCACTGTAACCAGTTCTCAAAGAGGATCACAACCGAACATTCAGATAAAGAATAGACAAAGATGACCTAATCAACACATGGACAGTTGAGTTGAGTTGGAGGTGTTTACAGCCGAACTTCAAGATGAAGTTACCTACGTATCCGAAGATGGGAATCAGGCCTTATGTAGTTCGGTTCAGGTTCACTCGAGTATTAACGCTCTCTTTTTATGCTCTAACTTTTGCCAAGGCCGCCCTTTAGGGTTTTCAACTTTGCGAGCTCAGTTTTTCTTTATTTCTAATTTTTGTGCTCTAACTTTTGCCTAGGTCGCCCTTCCGGTTTTTCGCCCTAGCGAGCCTCTCAGGGACAGTATTTCTTCAACTTGTCCATGTTGATCGGTTGGGAAAATTCTAGGCCATCCAGGTCCATAAGAATAACAGCTCCACCCGACCAGATAGTTTTGATGATGTAGGGACCAGTCCAATTGGGTCTGAACTTGCCCCTAGGGTCATGAATAGGAGCTCGGTTGTCTTTCAGCACCAGATCCCCTTTTTGAGATTCCGAGACTTAACCTTCTTGTTAAAAGCCTTAGCAATCCTGCGTTGATAGCCCTAAACATGGTACAGTGCTTTCAGCCTTCTCTCATCAAACATCATCAGTTCTTCAAACCTGCTCTGCTGCCAGTCCGCCTCTACTATCTGACACTCAGCCATAACTCACAGCGATGGCACCTCTATTTCAATCGGTAGAACAGCCTCCATATCGTAGACAAGAGAGTAGGGAGTTGCCCTAGTAGACATTCGGATTGAAGTTCTATAGCCCCAGAGTGCAAATGGTAATTTGTCTAGCCAATCCTTGTAGGTCTTAACCGTCTTCTGCAGAATATCCTTGATGTTCTTGTTGGCGGCCACAATAGCTCCGTTGGTTTATGGTCGGTATGTAAATGAATTATGGAAAGCCGCGTTGTATTTCTCCAACAAGTCAATGACTTCTTTCTTAAAATGGGAGCCATTATCTGAGATGATCTCGTTTGGGACTCCATAATGGCAAATGATGTTGTTTCGGATGAACTTAGCCACATGCGCTGCCTTCAACACTGCATAAGACTGAGCTTCCATCCACTTCGTGAAATAATCAATTGCCACCAAAATGTATTCATGCCCATTTGACCCTTTCGGTGTAATTGTGTCGATGACATCAATTCTCCAGACTGAGAAAGGCCATGGTGAAGTCAGGTTGTAGAGCTTCCACGGCGGATGTTTGTGCGATTAGCATCAATTTGGCATTTGTGGCATCGCCGAACAAAACCGATACAATCCTCCTCCATAGTAGACTAATAGTAACCTTGCTTGAGAATCTTCCGGGCTAACATTACCCGGTTCATGTGCGCTCTGCACTCTCCCTCATGGATGGCCTCCATTAGGCACTTTGATTCCTCTATGTCGACACACAACTTGTGCATTTCCAGATGACCCCTGTTATATAGTTTACCTCCACAGATGATAAATTGAGCAACCATTCAACGTATTGCCCTTTTATCATTGGCATTTGCCCCTGGTGCATAAACCTTCTTTTCCAAGAAGTTCCAGATATCGTAGTACCAAGGGTTTTGATCATGCACCTCATCTATTGCGGCGATAGACTCGTAGGCCGGTGTATATCTCTGTTTAATGATGATCGGATGCATCCGAACTCCAAGCAGGATTCTATTATAGAAGATAGAGTTAATAAAGCATCAGCGAACCTATTGTTCTCTCTTAGAAGATGTGTGAAAGTCAGCTTCTCAAACCTAGGAATCAGAACATCTAGGGTCTGGTGATAGGTCTTCATCTTTTCTTCTTTAACCTTGCAATCTCCTTTTGCTTGAGACACAACTAGTTTCAAGTCCTCAATGACGTCCAACCTTTTTGCCCCTAGTTCCAGGGCGGCTTCCAAACCAACGATACACGCCTCGTATTCTGCTTCGTTATTAGATACCTTGAACCGAAGTTTGAAGGCTAAGGGTATATGGGAATTGTTGGGTTAGACGCTCCGTCAAAGTACTGGTTAGACGCGCCATCAAAGTACATTGTCCAAATCACTTCCTCGACTTGCAAAATGGCTTCATCGGGAATAGGTATTCTACCGCTTCATCCCCTTTCACTGGGTGATCTACCAGGAACTCAGCTATTGCTCTCCCCTTGACAGATTGCGAGTAACATACTTCAGATCAAATTTGGAGAGAAGAAGCAACCAACAGGCTAGCCTACCCGTAAGTACTGGTTTCTCAAAGAGATATTGATGGGGTCTAATCTCGAAACTAGAACTACGGAGTGAGCTAACAAGTAGTGCCTCAACTTCCTGGTAGCCCATACCAAGGTTAGATAAGCTTTTTCCAGTGGGGTGTAATAGGTCTCATAATCCAGCATTTTCTTGCTTAGGTAATAGATGGCTTTCTCTACCCTATCCTCAAATTCCTGAGCAAGCATGCATCCCATCGTTGTGTCCGTTATTGACAGATACAAAATCAAGGGCTTCCCCGGCTCTGGCAGTGACAACATAGGTGGATTCTGAAGGTACTGCTTGATCTACTCAAAAGTGAATTGGCATCGATCATCCCATTGGAATTTCTTTCCTTTCTTTAGAAGACCAAATAGTGGTTCACAAGTCAAGGTTAATTTAGAAATAAACCATCTTATGAATTGCACTTTACCCAGAAAGCATCACACCTCATTTTCAGTCCTTAGTGGTGGCATTTCTAAGATGGCCTTGATTTTGAAAGGATCTACCTCGATGCCCCTCTGTGTGATCAAGAAACCCAGCATTTTCCCTGCTGTTACGTCGAAAGTACACTTTTATGGATTCAACCTCAGTCTATATTCTCTAATCCGTTGAAAGAATTTCTTCAAGGCGGTGTAGTAGCCCTTTCTTTCCTTGGACTTGACAATCATGTCATCCATGTACACCTCAACCTCTTTGTGGATCATATCATGCAGAATTTTGGTTGCAGTCTATTGATAAGTAGCCTCAACATTCTTTAACCCAAACGGCATCACCCTATAGCAAGAGGTTCCCCACGGTGTAGTGAAAGCAGTTTTCTCTCTGTCCTTGGGTGCCATCAGAATCTAGTTATACCCGGAAAATCCATTCATGAAGGAGAGCAACACGTGGCTAGCGGTGAAGTCTACCAATTTATCGATGTGTGGTAGAGGAGGAGAGGTTTGCAAAACCCCTCGCTGATGAAATCATTGCTTTTAATGTGGGTATTGAGAAAGATCCGCGTCTGGTCCAGATCGGGTCCACGTTGTCTTCAGAGGAGCATGAGCGCTTAGTCGCTTTGTTAAAAGATTTCAAAGATGTTTTCGCGTGGTTCTACGAAGATATGCCTGGAATCGATCCTGCAAAGCTAAGACCAAAGGCATGCGGGTTATGTGGCACATCAGCCAATGCAGTGGCGCCTTTCTGGCTGCTCCTTCCCAGCCCCATTCCTGGCATGTGTTGGAGTTTGTTCATGAAGTATACAGATTGGGCACTGACATACAAGCCCTCATCGATGGCCAAGATATTCTGCACTATTCGGACCTCAGCCAAGGTAAATCTCAAAAGGAAAACATCCTCTTCACCATGCATAATCTCCAGCACAAGTGTAGTGACCTCTGGCGGAGGATGTATAGATGAATTCCCAAAGACTATGGCTACCTTTTTTCCATGGAAGAACTTCAGCATTTTGGTGGAGGGTGGAAGAGACAGCTTTCACTTAGTGCAACCAGGGTCGTCCAAGTAGTAAGTTGAAAGTGGTCGGAACATCCAGGACATGGAACTCGATGTCTTGTTAAGCTAGGCCAACTTGTACTTTGATCTGCATTGTCCCCATCACCTCTCTGCTTGTATTATCATTTGTTCGAATCACCTGGGCTGTAGGCACAAAATCAGCCGGTTTCAAGCCAAAAGCATAAGCTGTGCGACAAGGACAGACGTTGATTGCTGACCCGGTGTCAACCAATACCAGTGGTATCCACTTTTCTCGGCACTCTACGGATATATATAAAGGCTTGTTATGTGCAGAGCCTTCTGGTGGCAGTTCCTTGTCTGAAAAGGTCAAAGTTGGCACAATGCCTCTCAAGAAGACTAATCCCACCAATTGTTCCAGAGTGGTGTCAATAAACAATTTGGCTTTATCCATCGCTGACAATACAGCCTGTCTGTGCACTCGCGAAGCCATAAGCAGACCCCAGATAGATATATCAGCTTGAATCTTCTTTAACTGTTTCAGCACTGCCTTTTCTTCCAACTGCTTTTCCTTCTGTTTCTTAACTTCTTTTCCTTTCCGGAAGCCTCGGGTTGGTCCAGATGTAGTGGTTTGAAATATCGGCCACTTCTTGTCATATGGTCGACCTCTTCCACATACCAAGTGTTGTCAGGAAGGTCTTCGCCCCAATCTTCATCAATATGAGCTAGGTGTAGGCCGTCGTCAGCCTACCAGACTCCTTCGGCAGCCGACAAACATTTGTCCGGCTCCGTTGGGATTACCTTCTCATCACAAATCTCCCCCGCAGGGTGTTGGGTTTTTCCAGCTTTCCGGTTGTCTCCATCCATTTTTTCCTCAAACCGCTTCAGTGCGACTTCTTGCTCTATATGTACAGTACTAACAATGCCCAGTTCTTGAGCCAATTGTTCTACACTGGTGTTTTCCGACAGTTTACCCTTTCCATCGGCCATTCCAGCCATTGCAGCTGTTCCTGCTTTATGTTCTTCCAACTTCAATTCAGTCCCCTTATCTCTATCGGGCTCATCACTTAGCCACCCAGAATTGTCTGTCGACCCGTTCAAATCAAACCAATCAATATGCACGTCCCCTTGATCTTGCTCATCAAAGAACTGCAAATTGTTTATGTCCTTCTCCAGGTCGGCCAGATCATCTAATCCCTGACTTGGGCCATCCTCTCAGACTACATTGACCTTCATCCCAGCCGGCAACACCACTTCGGCTTTAATTGGCATAATATAACAGCACGAGTTGCACATCCCTTCAGATAAGTCCTCAGAGCCCTCGGGCAACGGACTGACATTCTCCACCAAGGATGACCTCCCTTTATCTTCCATTGTCACCACCAATGGTTCGGGTTGGAGTGGAGACGTGTTTATTATGCACAAGTCCGTGCTCTCAAGGATGAACAACGCCGGCTTAGGTAGGTGAGAAGGGGTGATGTATATGCTGGGGTCATAAGAGACAGCTAGTGTGCGGATGAGGTTTATATGCTGGGGTGGAGGGACTTGGTTATGTGGTTGGAGAGGATTTGTAGTGACGTTTGGCTTTTGGGGCGGTGCTATCACCATATTGTTAATGAGATCTTGAATCTAGTGATGCAGCCTATAGCATTGATCATTGTCATGACCGTGCTGCTGGTGAAAGGCACAGTATTTGGCAGGGTTGTGTTTTGGAGGGAGAGGATCACGTAATGGGTGTTGTTCCAATGGCTTAAGATGCCCCTTCCTGATTAGGACCCCTAGGGCTTTAGATAAGGGCATGTAGAGCGGGATAATGACCCTTTGAAATTGGGCCTGGCTGGTTGAGGTTTGCAGAGCTATGTTGGATGTATTGGCAAATGGATTGGCAGTTTTGGGTGTGGTGGTGACCATACTCACATCCGAAGGCCGTACAGAGGTGCTACCACTTGTGGTTGCATTGGAGTTGCGTGTAAAGGGCCTCTTAGGCTATTCCTTCTCATTGTCTATCAGCCGCTGGTTCATCACATCCTCAATTCGAACCCCTATCTCATGGAGCTCAGCAAATGTAAACAAAGGCAAGACTATCATCCTCTATAATAATCTCTCTTGCAAGTTACGAACCACCATTCTGATTTGGTCCTTTTCAGACGGTCTGATAGTCATCATAGAGACCTTGGCCTTCCATCGGGTTACAAAGTCCGGGTTACAGAGTCTTCCAACTTTGCATACCAGATGGCCGCTATACCCGATAGGATCCGACCAAAAAGCGACAACTTCTGAAGTCTAGTAAGGCCTATTGGTCACAGGATATCAGAGAATAAACGCAGATGGACAATGGGATCCCCAGAGCCATCAAACCAGTCTATGTGTGGCATCTTGAATCTGTCCAGTAAGGTTACTGCGGAGTCTGTGTATCCATCCTTAATGTCAGGGATCGAATTCACACCCTGTGCCCACTTAAAGAGCTTTTCTAGCTTGTTGGCCTTTAATGCGGTGGGGTTAGCCTCGAATTCAAATGGCGCCTCCATCTGGTATGCTGGTGCTTTAGAGGTTTGGATTGGGATCAGATCTACCGGAATGCCCAGATTCTCTTGGACATTGACAGTGACCCCGGGTGCTTGAGTACCCGCTGGAGGAGCATGGGATGCAAAGGCTACTGCCGGTTGTGGTTGCTGTTGCTGAAGCCTATTTATCACTTCCGCTTGGCGGGCAGTATCTAGCTGTATAGTTTCTATGGTCTGCTGGAGCTGACGAAGCATATCTTCCATGCTAACTAGGGGATGTTGAGCTATTAGAACTGGTGAATACTCTCTTTTTGGAGTAGAAGTAGAAGACTGAGCCTGGCTTGTCACAGGTGAAGTAAAAGGTGACTGCTGGATTGGTGAATTATGCCTGATCCTCCTCTGTCTGGTAACCATTGGGAATGAAACAAACAATGGTTGTCCCATGACAATATCCCCGGATCTGCAAATCCTTCTCACACGGGTCCAGAGTGCTTAAGGAGTAACAGAATCATCCGAAGCAATGGTGAAAAACTACCTTGCAAAAAGAAATAAAGCAAAAAGAAAACAAAAATCAGAAACTACACAGCACCTCGGATCAGATACCAACAGCACGCAGTTGCAATCATATGCTATAGAACTGTACTCAACACTCATTTCTGCCCCCAAAACCGATGCCCAAACTTGCAACTGATACATACATTCCTGTAGAGTTTCACTCTAAAAGCACATACCAGTTAAGTGAGAGCCAAAACACCCCTATGATGGGGTAGGGTTACCCTGTCCTAGTTTTGTCAGGAACTAGGGCTCACTACTCAAGCAAAGTGTTTCACATAATCTTGAATTTGGGTAAGCAACATGTCCTAGTTTGGAACAGTCTCTATGGCTTTCGATATGCAACTAGGTCGATTGGTCAAAAAGGGTACCTCAGCAAGACTACCTAATATACCTCTCACACCTAACACCGAGAAGTGAAAGGAGGATCAAACGGTACAGCGATAGTCCAGATCCAAGGGTTAAGTTCCCATCGTGGCAGAGCCCATAACCGATCAGCCTTTTGGCAAGCTTTTCCAAGCAGGCCTTCGGCAAACCGTTCAAGAATAGCAGATGGCAAACACAGTGACTTAGGCGCACCAATGCAAATGCAAATGCAAAGAAACACATAAGTGTAGATAAAAAGTCTTATCATGAGTTCAAGTCAAGTTCTCTAAATCCCCAGCAGAGTCGCCAGAAACTATAGCTTGGCTTTTTCATGCCCCATTTCGAAAACTCGAAAAGAAGCCCTAAAGTTCGGACTCCCGTAGTTTTGAGTCTAATCTCACAAGTGCAATGTGAAACTGACAAACACCAAAGAGTCCAAATCCGGCAAATCATTTTGGAAAATTGATTTTGAATCAAAAATGCCAAAATTGGACTGCTTTGTCAGATACAGAGTTGCCACCTAAATATTTTATTTTTGGAGAAATTTAGGAAACACATGACTCATGCCAAAGGCTACGTGTCCGTCATCACCAAAGTTGCCTCGGCATGGGAACTTAGGTACAAGAGGGGAAGGTCATAAATTGAGCACCCCCACTTGCCCGATCAAAGATCGGCCTCTACTAATCATGATATGATGTTTTATAAACATTATGTGCTCTTATTCCAGTTATTAGGCTAGCTTTACTATGTGATGCGCACAAGCAAGTATAGACTAGTTTGCTCAATTTGGAATAATTCAACTCATGTTTGTTTTGCGAAAATGGTTTGAGTTTGCCACCTCAAGTGGGCTTAAAGTTTGCAAATTTGCCACCAAAAATAGTGGGCTTAAAATGCACATTTGTTGAATCGTTCCAATTCAAGTAACAAGCCTTCATCCACAGGCATTCATGCAGTTAAACAAGTAAGCATTTAGCCTCATGACAAGAATGCTAGACATGGCAATCACTCATACTCATGCAAGTACGCTAAAGCACTAAAAACTCACCTAGTACTCCAAGCTAAGAATATATGAGTTAGAAAAATATGCATGATTCCTAACTGTACAAGATGCCTAATGCAACACATGCAATATGCAATTTAATAGGCTCGGCTACTAATATGGCATATGAAGCAATAACATGCGATTAAACACGTACTCAAAGATTATTAAATTGACAATACAGTTTGAATGATGCGCCGAGCCTCGGTGTATGCAATACGAATGAATAGATGCAAGCATAAGGTATGCTAATTGAAACGTGATGTCCCTAATCTAACCATCAAAAACAGATAGATAAAAGGGAGAAAGATGTGGGGTTAGAAGACATACATGCACACACATACACTTATTACAACATTATGCCCTTACGAAGGGGGGTCCGAATGAAACTAGCTAAGCTACAGTACTTAACTAATTATTACAACACATTGAAATAAATAAAAAGCTTAATATAAGCTATTACAACACACTTAACTAATTAATCAATTAGACTAAGCTATTTAATTAATTAATTAATTACACAACATGAACTAATTAACTAATCTACTTAAATAGTTACAACATTTGCATGAATTAGCTACAACTAATTAACCAAGCAAATTAGCTAAACAGCCTCGGGAAATGAGGGATGCATGCATGCTCGATTTTTTCACCCGAAGAATATCCACTGTTTGCCACTAATTGCCACTGTTGCATATATAGCGACCCTGGTTTTGACCCATCTCTTGTGGTGTTCCGGACTCGGGTATGTATGGTTTGGATGGTGGTTCATGTCTTGTTTTCTTGGTCTTCCCCTTATTGTTGATTATTGGGTTGTAGTTAGGTATTTGGAACAGGTTAGTTGCTTGTCTTTTTTCAAATTCAAGTTGCCCAGAATTTTGGTTCTCTGCTCGAGCAGGCATTCTTGCGCTCGAACGGGCTTCATAAATTTTGCTCCATGCTCGAGTGGGCATTCGGGCGCTCGAGCAGGGATTGTGTCTGCAAAAACACTAGGAGAACGTATTTCACGGTCGAGCGTAGGGCTTCACGCTGGAGCAGGAGTCTGTGTCTTACGCTCGAGTGGGCTTTCCATGCTCAAGTGTACCATGTTATAACAGATCGTGAAAGTGACATTTTAGATCATTTTCTGCTTTCTCTCTCTCTCTAAAAGTCTCCAAATTTCCAGATCTTGAGCTTCTCCCTTTAAAAACTCACATTCTCTCTAAGATTTCATCTAAATCCATTGAGTTCTTGACCCTAGTGTCTTTAAGAATAAGGTACAGGGCTTTAAGAGCTTTGTATTGATCTAAGTAAAAGTGGGTTTCGTCATTTTTGGAGTTCAACCTTGCTTTGCTCGTCTTCTCTTCTTGAGGTAGGAATTTTCTACACTCTAATATGGTTTTTAACTTAGTTATTTGCTATTGTGTATAGATAATGAGATTTGGTTGTGGTTTGGACAAATCTAAGTCATGGGTGTCATATGGAAAAGAGGGGTTTTTGATGAAATTGTCATAAATGGGTTTAAGGTTTGAATACAAGGTTGTATTGTGCCAAAATAGTTGTTTTTGACGTTTAGGTTGATATTTGGTAAAAGGGGGATTTTGCCCTAATTTGATTAAATCATTATTTTGCATAAATAATTGGAATTAACATTGAAAATGTGAAATTGGAAGGTTGTGGTTATAAATGGTGATATTGGATATGTATTATCTCACCTATGGAAGTTTTGAATAAACTATTTATTCTGATATTGAACATCTCTTTAGAAATAATTGCATTGGGCTATCGGTGGATGATAGCTATGATTGTTGTAGAAATTACATGAGGATTAAGCGATTTAATGCTAATCCATTGTTGGTCTCATTGAATATGACCATGTTATAAATACGGTGTATATGTATGTTTATTAGGAAGAGAAAGGGAATGTACTCCATATATGATTATGTTTATAAATACATTACATATCTATATTTGTTTGGGAGGAGAAAGGGGATGGACTCCATTTAAAACAAGTTGGCCGAAGTGTCCTGGGTGAAAGACCTGAAATTTTATATATAAATGGGTGCCGATTCCTTCGGACGAAATATCCGTAAAATGGCAGGTTTGAAGTGTTTATGTGTGTTTTGCATAATTGGAAAACCATTGAGTTGTAGTCTCATTTTGTTTGTTGAAAGATAATGAATTTAACTCATGAATTGAGTAGAATATATGAACTAGAAATGAATTGAAGGAAAATGGAAATGAGGTTTGGTCTTAGTGGCATATGAATATGCAGGCCTTGTGGATGTTTTAGTATCGGTATTGTTTATGCATGCGGTATTTATACCTTTGCTAAACCTCATATACCGTGTTAGATTATTTCTACTAGGCTGTTGGCTCACCCTATATAGGAATACCATTTTCAGGTACAGGTGAGATGTTTCCTCTAAGGCAATAACATGGATGGACTTTCGGGAGGCAAAAGCTTCTTAATTATGTCTTGTTGTGTGTGTGTTTGTTATTTGTAAAGCCAAGGACTAAAGATGTAATGAGCGAGACTCAATTTGTGTAACCAAGCAATGACTTGGAAAGATGTAAGCCTACATGGCATTTAACTGGTTGTTAAATAGTGAACCCTGATATATGAAAGTATTGTTGTTTCTCATATTTATTCCGCATATGAGTTATCTTTATTGTATTATTTTGGGGCTGTTACAACACAACACTTACACTGTTTTCCTACTCCAAATCAATACTACTCTACTTCAGAAGCACAATACTAAATTTTTCACTGGTGGCCGGCCGGCCACAGATGAGGGTTTGCCGGCCGGCCACTGATGAGGGTTTGCCGGCCATTGAAGCCAAGTCTTTCCTTGCTGTAATAGAGGACAAAACAGAGCAAGAAATGGGTGGTCTCACAGGTTGTTTGTACCATATATCACCCCTTATCATCAACACAAGCTCAAATGAGTGATCCATTTGGCCCTCAAACCATCAATTAAGCAATTTCCATGCATGATGGCTAAAGCACCAATTTGTACAAGTTCAATGAATACAAAACAAGACTCAAATGCCATCACCCTATCATGCATGGTCAAGGGCAATGGAGACCTAGGAAAGTGGCACATTTCATCACTTTTGAGTATGAAATGTTCCATTTTCCTTGTGTTCAAATTAACGTCCGATTTGAACACATGCAATGCAACACAAAGAAATGCTTATCTTATCACTTTTTCTTGTCAATTTTGTTTACACATTTTAGTTACTAAATTATTCTTTAATCAATTTGTCCATTGGTAAGTGTCCTCTAAGACGAAAGCAGTGTCAACCAAGGGATGGTGTAAGGCAAGAGAGAGATGATGCCATTGATAATGAACCCTCAAAGAGGATTAAACCATTAAGCATGACCTCAATCTCAAGCTTAAAGGATCCCAAACTTGAAACAACCCTCAAAAGCAAATGAAAGAGTGAAGCAAAGAGGGAGGTTGCAGAGTTTATAGTGCTGAAATGGAGTGAAAAACATCACCAAAAGATGCTATCAACTCAAACAAGATGTGTCTAAGACCCTAAAACACCAACTTGTGAAGACTATTGCACTACAACCATGCAAAACAAGACTTAAATGAACTAACCAGCCCAAAACAAAGCTAAAGCAGGCTATTTCAGAGGCTAAAATATGCTGGACTTGAGCTAAGTTAAGCTAGAAAAACATGCTAATATATGGAGCTAACTAGGCATGCAAACAAGACATAAGGAGGGGAGGCTAACCCCTCAAAATTTGGACTCCAAAATGAGTTTTTGCCACTAAAAAACCTCTGAAATTCAGTGGTTAAAAGGTCCAAAAAATTTGGTTTGAAAGTGGTGAACAAAGGTACAAAAGCTTTACAAACAAAGAAGTAAGAAGGGTGAACCAGCCCCTAACTGAAAATGGCCTCAAACCACCACCTTTAGGCCACAAAAATAGAGTTTTTTACAGTTCAAAATCATCCCCAAAACAGTAGAAGAAGATGGCAAAGCAAGTATGTAAAACAAGCTAACAAAGCAAGAGTTATACCTCTTAAAGCCAAGCCATAAATTAGGCAACAAAGCAAGCCACAACCACCTTCTAAAGCTCAAAAGGCATCTCAAGTAACCTCAGCCCAAAGAGAAGCAACTTTGGTCAAGGAAGTGTATGCAAAAGTATAGGATTTGTGAGTAAATGCATACAAAATTGCAAGAGAGAGAGAGAGAATTTTTCTCCAAAATTTCTAACCCTCTACAATGGGAGAGAAGCATATTTATAGAAAAACAAGCTTTTAGCTGAGTTAAATCAGTCCATACACGTGTATGGTGATCAAGCCCATTGTGCCAACACCTGGAACAGCTGTCAAGAAAATATTTGCAAAAAAGGTCACTGGTGGCCAGCAAGCCACACCATTGGCCGGCAAGGCACAAGGGTGGCCGGCAGGGCACAATTGGTGGCCGGCAGCCTCAAACAGTGGCCAGCTGGCCACCAGGGGTTGCAGGCTTGAAGCACTAAAGTTTTGGGTTTGAAATACTAAGGTTTTGGTCCAAAACAGGGCACAAAACGGACAAGGGCTCAAAAGCAAGGCACTTCGCTGAGGACTTCGAGCACTCAAAATGAACACATGCAATCACAATCATCGTGTGCACAAACGATGACATCCAAGTCTTGAGGACGGTCAAAAATGGGGTGTCTACAGTTGCCCCTCTTTGATAGAACTGGGAAGTCACGAAATGACGTGAGTGAATGTCAAAGCCCAGAGACAACCCATTTTTGACAAGGCCGAAGACTTGGACAAACAAACAAGTCAAAAACAAATGGTTGCACCCACAGGCTGCCTACATATCCCTTTGTAAGGAATCAAACCAGCGTAGTTCTGGGCAAGATGCAAGTGATATGCACGATGCAAGAACATAACTTATGATCATGCAATGAGGTTGTAATGAAACAATTAAATGCAAATGCAATGCAAATCCCGTGTTCAAACAAACCGAAACAAGGTACAGCAATCTCAAACATGAAAAGAAGTAAGCAAATAAACACGCCACATGTGGGAATCACGAGCCAAACCACACTTCATACAAAAAGGACGTGAGAAAATTATGCAAGTTTAACTACGCGACGCGTAGGAAAGGCGAAGAGCGACATAACTGTCGGGCGCACGCGAGGTCTCAACCAAGATCCTAATGTGTTGCACATGTAGGAAGGAAAAGGGTGGTGTGAACACCGGGATGCACCCGAATGTTTGTAACCGAAGGGTGGTGTGAACACCAGGCGTACCCGAGTGTTTTTAACTGAAGGGTGGTGTGAACACCGAGCGTACCTGAGTGTGTTTCCATGTTTTTAATCGAAAAGTTGGTGTGAACACCAGGACGCACCCGAATGTTTTTAACCAAAGAGATGGTGTGAACACCGGGACGCACCCGAATGTTTTTAACCGAAGGGTTGGTGTGAACACCGAGACGCACCCGAATGTTTTTAACCGAAGGGGATGGTGTGAACACTGGAACGCACCCGAATGTTTTTAACCGAAGAGGATAGTGTGAACACCGGGCGTATCAGAGTGTTTTAACCGAAGAGTTGGTGTAAACACCGGGATGCACTTGAATGTTTTTAACTGAAGAGTACAATCCTAACGCGTCTCACGCGAGAGGAGAAAAGGTGGAAAGATACGATCCGAAGGGCACGAGTGATTTTGCCTGGAGCTCCTCTGAATGAACCGTACATACAATATCGTGCATGTGTAGGAGAGAGACTTAACAAATGCGATACAGTAGGAATGCATGTTCTATGCAAGACAAATAACTGAGATACAATGTTAATGGCATGTTCTATGCAAGAAACAAAAGCATAAGCATATTCTAAGAAAAAGCAAGACGCACATACAATTCCCGTGAGGTGCACATTTTACAACAACATATGTGAAATGCATATCCTATGCCACAAAGTGAAGTGCACGTTCCATGCAACAACGAAAAAGAAATGCAAATTCTATGCAAGATAACAAAGCATGATTTGACGAAAACAAACTCAAAGGAAAATTCCAATTCACCTCTCAGAAGAATTGCAATGTATTTAAAGGATACACCTCATCCACGTTGACAAGTGACGAACATCGTGCACCGAAAACGCAATTTTGAGCTTCCGCTGAGACATTCTGAACCAAACAATGAGCAAACCCTTCAATTCTTGAAGACCAAAGACACAAAGTAGCATTAGGACTCCAAGGGAAACCTCAGAACACTTGTCGACCACCAGAGGGGGCCGCCACCCGTGGCAGATTCGGGGCAAATTTGTCATTTTGGCTCGGGTCTTTAAGTATAGGGCATGGGGTTTCATTTCCTCATTACCCTATGCCTGAAATTGCTCCTTCTCTCTCTCTAGGTGCTCCTCCTCTCTAGATCTGCGCTTCCCACACGTTTTCCAACACCCTACACGAAGTTTATTCGCTAAACCCTTTTTGTTTACTCTGTTTTGAACCGATTGAAATTTGATTTTGGTGCTTTTTCTTGGAGTTTCACCTTTTGAGGCTTATTCTCCTTGAGTTTCTCTTGGGTTTCGCACCTTTTCTTGAGCTTTGACTTTTTTCTCCATTTTCTCTCTCTTAGGGTTGACTCTCTCTAAGTTTGTCCTTTTACCTCTATTTTCGACCACTTTCTCATTTTCTTTCTAGCTGGCGGACGACATACCTCATGACGGAGCTCCCCCAGAGATGGAGGTGGAGCCCGAGCCAGTGCTACTGTCACTCGGGATTCGACCCTTTGATCTGACAACATATCATCCTCAGACGCATGTGCTACCTCCCAGGGGTATCAGGCACTTCAAAGCATTTATGGGACGTGCACCAGAGGACCTCTTGATATGAGAGTCGGACTCCCATTTGTCTTACGGCGCCACTGAGGTATACACTACACTCTCATGTTTTCTACATTGTACATTGCATTTCTTGTTTTAACTGTTTTCCTTGCTTCAATTGTAATGTTTGCATTGCATTTATTGCCTCTTACCGTATTTCTTGCCCTAATCACACTCTTGCACTGTATTTCTTACACTGTCTTTTCATCTTCTTGTTCTCATGTCGCTGCATATCACTGTTTTGATCACAAGGGGACTCTCGTGCTATCAGGGGCTATGGCGAGGGACTGGTACATAGAGCTTCCTGCTGGTGTCCGCTACATCATCGATGAGGCCGGCTTCGGCTTATTTTGCATGGGGTTGTCGCGCTATATCGCGAGTCGCCCACTTCTTGGTGCATTAGTGAAGTAGTGGTGGGATACTGTAGCTCGACTTTTTTCGCACCCCCTTTCGAAAGGTTTGAAAGAAAGGCCTACAGTTCAGACTCCCATGGTTCTGAATCTAATCTTACAAGTGTAATGTGAAACTAATAAACACCAAAGAGTCCAAATCTGGCAAATCGTTTTGGAAAAAATGATTTTGAATCAAAAAGTGCCAAAATTGGACTGCTTTGCCAGATACAGAGTCACCACCTAATATTTTATGTTTTGGGGAAATTTAGGAAACCCTGACTCGTGTCGAAGGCCACGTGTTCGTTGTCACCAAAGTTGCCTCGGCTCGGGAACTTAGGTACGAGAGGTCATGAATTGAGCACCCCCGCTTACCCGATCAAAGATCGGCCTCTACTAATCATGATATAATATTTTATAAATATTATGTGCTCTTGTTCTGGTTATTAAGTTAGCTTTACTATGTGATGCACACAATCAAGTATAGACTGATTTGCTCAATTTGGAACAATTCAACTCATGTTTGTTTGCAAAAATGGTTTGAATTTGGCACCTCAAGTGGGCTTAAAAGTTTGCGGATTTGCCACCAAATATAGTGGGCTTAAAACATGATTTGTCACTCAACAAAGTGAGCTTAAAACATACATTTGTTGAATCATTCCAACTGAAACAATAACCCTTCATCCACAGGCATTCAAGCAGTTTAGCATTTAAGCACATAGCTTCATGGCAAGCATGCTAATCATGGCATCATTCACACTTATGCAAGTATGCTAAAGTGTAAAAACTCGCCGAATATTCCAAGCTAAAAAGATATGAGTTAGAAAAATATGCATGATTCCTAACTATACAAGATGCCTGATGCAACACATACAATATGCAATTAATAGGCTCGGCTACTAATATGGCATATGGATCGATTTGAACAACATGTGATTAAACACGTATTCAAAGAAAATATTGAAATTACGATGCAGTTTGAATGATGCGCCGAGCCTCAGTGCATGTAATACAAGATGAATGTATGCAAGCATAAGATATGCTAATTAAAACATGTCCCTAATCTAACCATCAAAAGTTATTAAATAAAAGGGAGAAAGACGTGGAGTTGGAAGACATACACACACGCACGCACGCACGCACACTTATTACAACATTACACCCTTGCGAAAGAGGGTCCGAATGAATAAGCTAACTAATTAGCTATGCTAATTAAGCTAACTAATTATTACAAAACTTAATTAGCTACAACTAATTAATTACAACACATATTTATGCTAGATATTTCAACGTTAAATAAGCTTGAAATGCAAGGGAGACTCATGCACGATCTCGGTTTCCACCCGAAAAGCCGCTGTCTTGCTGCAAAATGCCTCGCTTTGCACATTTGAGCACTGACAATGCTACCCACTTCCGGAACACCTCTGCTCTACCTTACCAATATACTGTGCAAATTTCACTGATGGTCGACAAGGGGCCGGTCGGCTACCAATGGTAGCCGGTCGGCCACTGGTGGTGGCTGTCGACCAGTGCTGGCTTGAACTTCCTTGCTACAACAGAGAGCAAAATAGAACAAAACAGTGTATTTCTCAAGGGTTGTTTGCACACTTTACCTCTCCTTTTCGTGGGGAAATCAAAGGAGGGACAAAATTTGGTTCACAAACCATCCATCAAGCAAATTCATTGCATGATGGCTTGAGAAACCCATTGTGCAAGTTCAATAAATGCACAACAAGACCAAAATATCCATCACCCTATCATGCATGATCAAGGGCAATGGAGACCAAGGAAAATGGCACATTTCATCACTTTTAAGTATGAAATGTTTCATTTACCTTGTGTTGAAATTAACATCTAATTTGAACACAAGCAATGCAACACAAAGAGATGCTTATCTTGCCTCTTTTACTCACCAATTTTGTTTACTCATTTTAATGACCAAATCATCCTTTAATCCATTAAGTCCATTGGTGAGTGTCCTCTAATGGAAAGAGGGCTCAAACCCCTAGTTTCTTTGGGCATGAAAGAGGCATTACACTATTGGTAATGAACCCCCTAAGGGATTAAACCATTAGGTGTAGCACTTTCATTTCACACTTAGGCAAACAAGTGGTTTAAAACCACTTCCAAAGCAAAACCAAAAAGTGAAGAAATGAAGGAGACTGCAGAGATTATAAGTACTGAAATGAACTGAGAAAAAGCACTAAAACATGCAATCAACTCAACCCAATGATGGCTAAAGCTTTAAAACACTAATCTAGTGAAAGAGGTTACACTACAACTATGCAAAACAAGACTCAAACAAACTAACCAGCCCAAAATAGAGCTAAAATAGGTTATTTCAGAGGCTAAAACATGTTGGACTTGAGCTAAGTTAAGCTAGAAAAATATGCTAACATGTGAAGCTAACTAGGCATGCAAACAAGACACAAGGAGGGGAGGCTAACCCCTCCAAATTTGGACCTCAAAATAAGTTTTTTGCCACTGAAAAACCTCTGAAATTAGTGGTTAAAAGGCCCAAAAAAATTGATTTGAAAGTGATGAATAAAGGCACAAAAGCTTTACAAACTAAGAAGCAAGAAGGGTGAACCACTCCCTAACTAAAAAAAGGGGTCAAACCACCACTTTTAAGCCACAAAAATAGAGTTTTTGACAGTTCAAAATCAGCCCCAAAACAGTTGAAAACAATGGCAAAGCAAGTGTGCAAAACAAGTACAAAAAAAAAGTGTTATACCTCTTGAAGCCTAGACACAAATGAGGCAATAAACCAAGCCAAGACCACCTTCTAGAGGTCAAAGAGGGTCTCAAGCAACCTCAACCCAAAGATAAGCAACTTTGGCTAAGGGTTGATAGGCAAACTTGAAGTGTATCTACACTTGTATGTACAAAAGTTCAAGAGAGAGAGAGAGAAATCTAGAGAGAGAGAATTGTAGAGAGACAAATTCCCAAAAAAATTTCAACTTTGAAAACAATAAAGAAGGTCCTCTATATATAGAAATATATGGCTTCAGGACAAAAATATCAATATAGGATAGCTGGAGCAATGTGGAATAGCTGGAGGGAAAATATTTACACAAAAAACTGATTTCTGACACTAGTGGCCGACCGACCATCACTGGTGGCCGACAAACCTCATCCATGGCCGACACACTTCACCCCTGGCCAACACATGGCCGTCAAACCTCACTAATGGCCGGCAAGCAAAAAACTAGTTTCTGGCCCTGACTTCAAATAGGCATATCTCCTTCGTCCGGACTCTATTTCAGGTCATTCTTAAGTCTAAATTGAAGCCCTAGATGTCTTCTTTCCAATAGTGGAGCCTCACATAAAAATTCCAAGTGTGCAAAAAGATATGCCTATTTTAGTGAAGACTGCTCAGTTTTGGTCCTAACGGATTAATGCCTAACTTCTCCCAAACTAGGTTTCTTCCCTCGCCCTCCCCTAATAAGATTTTTAAAAGATTTTTTTCAAAGAGTTCACCTCTCTTTTATTTATTTCTACTTTGCCCTTACTCAGTTCACCGAAAAGTGCAACTTTTAATGAAATGCGATCCTCAGAACATCGTGAAGAATTTTCAAAAATATTTTGAACGAGAGCGTTTTGAGGTCTAAAAAAAAAAAAAGTTTTGGTTAAAATAGTTTTGGTCCAAAAAGGGTTGTAAGGTTAGGATTTGGAGCTTTTCTTGCTGAAGAAATCGAACATTTGCAAAGCATA
Source organism: Camellia japonica (assembly GCA_030407325.1). Taxonomy (NCBI): domain Eukaryota; kingdom Viridiplantae; phylum Streptophyta; class Magnoliopsida; order Ericales; family Theaceae; genus Camellia; species Camellia japonica. Next base: position 153,661,769 of record JAPPVO010000017.1, on the reverse strand, counting down.
ACATTCATCATCAAGTGATCAATCAGTGGCGCCCAAGTCTTAAGGGCGGTCAAAAATAGGGTGTCTACAGATACTACCAACTACTTCCACTTCTCTGCTACTGGGGAGATGACGATGACTTCCTATGACTTCGCCATGCTCACAGGCGTAGAAGTAGGGGGTCATCGGATCCCTTACGATATGGATATGGGCGAGTGGGAGGTCGCCTAGCTACACCTGCTAGGAGCACGTCCATCTCTCTTCCGGTCGGAGATGGTATGATATAGCTGGTTCGGCGAGTGTTTCCAAAGAAGAGAGCCAGAGACCCCAGAGGAGACCTAGCATTACGCCCGAGGCTTTTTGATGTTCCTGCTCGGCACCACCTTGTTTGCAAACAGGTGGAACACTGTAGGGTTATATCTCCTGAGCGCTCTGGTGGACTTATCTCAGGTCTGGCTTTATGATTGGGGCGGTGCTGGCCTAGCCACATTGTATGGCTATATGAGCTCGACATCCCGCAGGAGGGGAGACAGAGTCGGAGGCTACTGGCGAGCCTGGGAGGTACGCTTTACATTTCTGCTTTGCATTTTCTGCTTGCCATTTCTGTGATTTCTGCTTTGCACTTTCTGTATACTGCATACTACATTGTTTACACTTATATACCGCACTCTCTGCATCGCACATTCTGCATCCTATGTATCTGTACTTGCACTTTCTGTACACTGTACTACACATTCTGTATTCTGCATTCTCTGCACATTGCACACATATTTTGCTTTCTGCATTCTGCATTCTCTGTGTTTATATGTTGTATAGTCACTGTTGCTTTTTCTTTGCAGCTTTGGGTATATGCATATTTCCTAACCCTTGCCCCAGAGCCGAAGGTGGAGAAGCCTCCCGTTGTGCCATACTCTCACTGGTATGACGGGAGAATGCCTGCGGAGGAGTAGGGAGACCTTTACATTCTTTCGTTGGTACTTCGACACAGTAACTACCGTGGAGGTAACTCAAAACTCACAATTGTTTTTACTTTACTTCAGCTTTGATTCATATTGCAATATCTTATGGCAACTAAACAATCTGTGCATTCTCTGTATGCAGATCACTTGGCAGCCTTGGTTGACGATGCCGGATGGAGTACAGGACCAGTATGCCGGAACTCAAGGGGCTTCCCATTTTCGGCTTCTACTCGAAGGCCTAGTTTGTCGAGCTTGGTTCCTAGGCGAGCGATTCGTGTCCCAGACCTTAGGTTTGCCTCAGCCGGTAGTTCCCATACCGCCCCCGCCATCTATGAGGGACACGGAGAGCCTCTCTTCCCAGGAGTTGATTCAATTTACCATGGGCTTGGACGCCAACTACTTCCTTGGGAAGGGAGATTATGCGATATTCATCCAGACACACCTTATGCCTTCCCTGACAGGTGCTCGTGCAGGTAGAGCAGCAGATGCCCCTTCGGCGAGTAGGACCCGGACGACGAGGTCTAGGGCTAGAGGGGTTCCTCTCACTAGACAGGCTACTGGTTGGCCAGAGATCCCGACCACACTGACATGCTGGAGACCGGTCGGGATGTCCTATTAGGTTCTGATCGAGCCAGTGGAGGCCGGACATAGATACGTCAGAGCTCATGACGCACCCCCGATATGTACCACATCCTTTCCAGTTTTTCATTCTCTTTCTGATATTCGTTCCTTCCGGATAATGATCATTCCTAATGCATTTGCATGCACCCCCGGGGTACACTGAGGGATTGCTTGAGCTAGTAGCGTCATTCGAGAGCATGATACTGAGGAGGGAGGCGCTGCTCAGTCTTCATGGCATCCAGGTATTTTCCCTACTCTCTACCCGCAATTTAGTATTTCCACACTGTTGTACACACCATTCTCACTGAAGCTCTGATACTCATACCACAGTATACATTCTGACCCTAGTTACATCACATTGATATGTTGCACCGACATACCGTACTGCACTTGCACTGTATCCTACTCATTGCATTCTTCCACTTTTATCATATTGCATCTGCAACTATACTTTGTATCTGATGTGTCAATAATGCCCCTTTTCTTTTAGGTTCTAGCCTTACCGAGAGCACCAACGATGGCGACGCCTGCACCATCACCACCTCCTCCAGCAGCAAAGAGGAGGGAGAGAAAGCCCCAACATGCAGCCGAGAGGGACGTCGTGGTCGAGGCCAAAGGAGCCCTTCAGAGCCAGTGTTGAGTGATAACGATGCTGAGACCAGTGGCTCCGAGGAGGTAGTAAGTCTACAGTCTGAGTTCTTTGGGAGTGGAGATAACGACGACTCTAGATCTAATAGTGCAGGTGATGCTGAGCCGGGCTCTGAGGCAGAGAGCGGCGACGATTCCAGTTCCAGCTCATCATCTGAGTCAGATAACGGGGCTTAGCTCTGAGTCCCCACCCAGGAAGAGGACGAAGAGGGCCTCTCGAGCCTGAGATGGCTGGCGTTGATTTTCTTGTGTTTTTTATTAGCTTCTTTTGTTAGTAGCATTAGCATATGTATAGCTTCAGACAGGTTTTATTTGCTTTAAAAACTTGTACTGCACTTTTGTAAAGACAACCATGATCAGAATGAAAACTAGTTTTTCTTTGGAAAAGTGTTGCATTTTGCATCATGAGCACCACTTAGCACGGAATGGAGATTGAATTTGATACTGAAAACCGAATACTTGTATTGTCACAATAGGCTTAATCAAACAACGAACCGACCAACAACTGAAATTCTAAACACAACATATAACTCGATAATCGAAATAGCAACAACTCGATAAGCAAAACAAAACAACTTGATAAATAAAACAAAATAACTCGAATACAACTCAATGACTTGCTAAAACTAAAAGGACCCAAAACAAGACCTCAAAATGCATAAAGAATATAACAAAACACATGTTTTCAGCATTCTCAGCACACAGGTGGATAGCAGAACAGACAAGACAGCTGCCGACCACTTAAAGAGCTTGCTGGCCACATGCTGGCCATGTATAGAATGTGTTGGCCACCAATGTGCAAAACCTCCAGATTGTTGACAGCTGGCTTCCACTCACTGCCTTATCTTCTACAAAAGTTTCACCTTCGTCATTTCTTATCCAAAACTCATTTTGGTTGTTGTTTTTGTCACAAATGGAGCCATTTCTCTCGAATTGGATTGCAACTTCAGATGGCTCGAAAAAGGTTAATTTCCAAGATTTCGGCATAAATGCACTTTTCCCGCCGAGTCATTCTCGGCTTTGTTTTCCATTCCTTCACGCCGTGGCTAGGTGTTGGAACCCAATTACACATGTCTTTAGCTTCAGGGGACAAGAGATATGCCCGGCAATCGAAGAATTTCAAGTTCTAATGGAGTCCCGGCGTGATGAGGAAATCTTATCTCAGCCCCATTTTGGTCACATCCAAGCTTTGGGACGGATGTGCGGGCTTACTCTACATGAGGCCCGATCATTGGTTCACAACGGAGAGCTGGACATCCCCAATTTGATTCATTGATTTTCTGCCGTTGGCAACCACGACGATCTTCTTTGGCAGGGTTTTCGGCAACACACCCTTTGCTTGTGCATGTTGGCTCATTTCCTTCTTGCCCCCTGTTCCGGCGGGTCTAGCATTCGACTCATCGAAGTGGCTCGAGGTTTGAAAGAGGGCAAGAGTTGCATTGGATTGGTGTTAGCCAAGACTTTGATGGGCTTAGACGCCTTTCATCGGTGAGAGACCACCAAATTCGCAGGGAGTCCACTACTTCTTCAGGTAATGTTTCCCCACCCTTATATGTTTCTCACATCTCTCGGCACTCATGCTCTATTTTTCTCTCAAAGCTCTTTTCTCACTTTTCTCTCAACATATATCTCTCTATTCTTTAATCTCTCTTTTCTTTTATCCCTTCCCAGATATGGCTTATGAACAAGCTGAAGGTAGTGGACTCTTGCCCTGCATACTCGGCCCGAGCATACTTTTTCCGCCAACAGCTAGTGTATTTCCCAAATGAGGGATGGTGGTGCCACTGGATGTGTAATAGGTCTGCTGCTGACATTGCTTGGCGTTGCCCCTGGCTTAATCTAACCGAAATGAGCTACAGCATAACTCGGCAACCTGCATTCAGCTGATTGGCCTAACACACTGTATATTCTACTTTTCGTTCTGGTTCAGGTGTCAATTTGGACATGATCAGACTTGCCCAGAAGAGGGGGTAGAGTACCCGGCTTCATTCCCAATCCAAGGTTCACATTTGGCTAGGTACCTCACTGCTTGGAGGACGAGAGAACTTCTGGCCCCTGCCCCTAGTTTCAGTTGTGCACTTTCTAATGAGTGCCTGACTTGGCTTGAAGATGAGGCACAATCTGGGCCCACTTTAGCATTAGAAGCTTCCACAAGCACGAACGGGGAATGCAGGAATACCTGACTCATCTATGCCCCTAATTTTTTGTTTTAATCTTACTTTCTACATTTTATGAATGTAATAAAAGCAACTTTGATTTGTATCGAGAGTTGGAGAACTTTGTATTGAAATCAATGAAATTGAAGTTGTGAGCACTGAAAGTTTTCCTTTTGGTCCAAAAATAGTTTAAATTGTAAAAGGTAAAATTTGAGCAAATATCAACTCTTATCAAAACCTTTCGAAACCATTTTCGATAAGGATCACAACTTGACACGCACAAAATCTATCCTTGAGATGTACAGCCCCGAATCCAAAGATCACAAATTAGCCCTTGCCTGAATAGTACTACTCCGCACTGTAACCAGTTCTTAAAGAGGATCACAACCGAACATTCAGATAAAGAATAGACAAAGATGACCTAATCAACACATGGACAGTTGAGTTGAGTTGGAGGTGTTTACAGCCGAACTTCAAGATGAAGTTACCTACGTATCCCGAAGATGGGAATCAGGCCTTATGTAGTTCGGTTCAGGTTCACTCGAGTATTAACGCTCTCTTTTTATGCTCTAACTTTTGCCAAGGCCGCCCTTTAGGGTTTTCAACCTTGTGAGCTCAGTTTTTCTTTATTTCCAATTTTTGTGCTCTAACTTTTGCCTAGGTCGCCCTTCCGGGTTTTCGACCTAGCAAGCCTCTTAGGGATAGTATTTCTTCAACTTGTCCATGTTGATCGGTTGGAAAAATTCTAGGCCATCCAGGTCCATAAGAATAATAGCTCTACCTGACCAGATAGTTTTGATGATGTAGGGACCAGTCCAATTGGGTCTAAACTTGCCCCTAGGGTCATGAATAGGAGCTCGGTTGTCTTTCAGCACCAGATCCCCTTCTTTGAGATTCTGGAACTTAACCTTCTTGTTAAAAGCCCTAGCAATCCTGCGTTGATAGCCCTGAACACGGTACAGTGCTTTCAGCCTTCTCTCATCAAACAACATCAGTTCTTCAAACCTGCATTGTTGCCAGTCCACCTCTGCTATCTGACACTCAGCCATAACTCGCAGTGACGGCACCTCTATTTCACTCTCAGAACAGCCTCCATACCGTAGACAAGAGAGTAGGGAGTTGACCCAGTAGACGTCCGGATTGAAGTTCTATAGCCCCAGAGTGCAAATAGCAATTTGTTTGGCCAGTCCTTGTAGGTCTCAACCATCTTCTGCAGAATATGCTTGATGTTCTTGTTGGCGGCCTCAACAGCTCCGTTGGTTTGTGGCCGATATGTAGATGACTTATGGAAAGCCACGTTGTTTTTCTCCAACAAGTCAATGACTTCTTTCTTAAAATGGGAGCCATTATCTGAGATAATCTCGTTTGGGACTCCATAACGGCAAATGATGTTGTTTTGGATGAACTTAGCCACATACGCTGCCTTCAACACTGTATAAGACTGAGCTTTCACCCATTTCGTGAAATAATCAATTGCCACCAAAATGTATTCATGCCCATTTGACCCTTTCGGTGTAACTATGCCGATGACATCGATTCCCCAGACTGAGAAAGGCTATGGTGAAGTCAGGTTGTCTAGCTTCAACAGCGAGATGTTCATGCGATTAGCATAAATTTGGCATTTGTGGCAACACTAAACAAAACCGATACAATCCTCCTCCATAGTAGACCAGTAGTAACCTTGCTTGAGAATCTTCTGAGCTAACATTACCCCGTTCATGTGCGCTCCGCACTTTCCCCCATGGATGGCCTCTGTGGGGAAGTGGTTTGGAAATACTCTTCAGATCCTGGAAGACGCCAATGATCCTCAGCTAGTCACCTGCAAAGATACAAATACTCCGGTCGGGGGTGTTGGAATTAGCACTCCGACGGACAAGTCAGTTCTTCTACTCAAGAAAGCTTGTTGACTAAGTTTTTAGAAGTGATTCTTACATACCTTTACAAATCTGAAGCTCTTGTATTTATACCCATTCTCTGGGCCTCGGGGCCAGAGTCTACTTTTTATTTATTATTCTTTCATTTGTCCTGATATGCCTTCTCAACTCTATTCGGCCTTAAGAACGTATTCGGCGTCCCAGTTGAGCAGAATGGAGTCGTTCAGTTCCCGGCTCCTCGGGTATACCAGATTTCGTTCCTCTATTTATTCGGCTCCCACAATTGCCCCCCGAGCGTTCTGTCAATGACAGTTGGGTGAAATGCTTGGTTCCGATTTTCAAATACTCTGAACCGAAGTTTGGGGGTTAGACTTATTACGCGGACGTTTAATTACTCCCCCTTTAATCGTCATCTCAACTTCCCGACCCTTCGTACACGCCTATTTATTATGATTTAAAATCTAATGTCCTTTCGAATCCGTGTTCTATGACGCTGGTTGCTGGGTTGCTCTTCGAATCGTCCTTGCAATTCTTCCGTATGTGATACTCTCTTCATTTTTGTAAGTTTTCCTCTCCCCCGCTCTGAAGCTTTTCCTAGTTTGTTTATTCCGTCGCATGTTCTTATAGACAGTAGGTTATGGCGAAACATTTGAGAGACCTCCTTTCGTCAGATCGAATTGTTGGCTTTAGACGCCATTTTTCTATTCCTGACGATGTCCACCTGTCGTTTGTGGCGGACGGCACTCTTGACATGGAGAGGGAGGAAAAAACCACGATTGTCTTTCCCCTTTTGTCAATCGCAGAGGGTGGAGTCCGCTTTCCCCTTCACCCGTTTCTGAGGGCTGTTCTTCACCATTGGGATTTGATCCCTTCCCAACCCAATGTGAATTTCTTTAGAATTATAATGAGGGTCGTAGCGCTGAACCGTTGCCTTGGAATTAATCTTGGCATTCCTGCCATTCGGCACTGTTATGCTTTGGCCAAGTCCTCTGGTCGGCACGGGCGTTACTTCCTCGGAGCTAAGGATACAGATCATCAGTTAATCACTATGCTTTCCAGCTCTGGGAAACGAGTTGATGACGTCATGGTCGTTGTCCGCGGCAACTGGGAGTTCGGCGAAGGGGAGGATCGTGTCGATCCTATTCCTAGACGTAGGGGCGAACCAGGTCGCCGAATGCTCCCTTGCTTGTATTGTGTGCTCATATTTGCCATACCCTGTTTTCTTGAGTCTTACGGCTTGTCTTGTGCAGGGAACGATTTAAAAAAAGTCCAAGCTTCAACTGACGACGCCGTTCTTTCGGACATTAGGATTGCTCTTAGTTATTTCGGCCGTCGCAGTCTTCATAAGCAGGGAAGAGCGGCTCACGTTCTGCTTTGCTACGAGCCTACATATACAACCTTTTCGGCTGCGGAAAACATACCGATTCTGAAGGGGGAAGATTTTCTCGTCGTTCGTATTTTGTCCAACTTCAAAAACTTGAGACAGGTAGGTTTTGAAGGGTCCGATTCGGAGAATACTGAAGTATCCGATACTGCCAAATCAGATCAGTCCGAGGCCGAATCTGAGGAGGTATTGGATTCTGCCGATCCTCCCTCTACTTCGGGGTGGGGGAACCTTTCTGTTGACGACGTTCCTCAACGTACAGACAATCTTCCCATCTCAGGATCCACTAACATGGCTGGGTTAAGCCTGACAAAGCTTGCTAAGAAGGCGAATGCGGAGAGGTTAGCTGCACGGCGAAGAGCGAAGGGCCTTTCGACCGAACCGCCCACCAGTGAATCTCAACATTCCCTCCCAGTTATCGAATCAAAATCCTTGGGAGTTGTTGAGGAGGCGGCAACAAATAAGAATGCCGAATCCGCATTGGTTGGGAAAGCCGTTCAGGATGTTGAGGGAAAGGCGGAGAAACGCGCTAGGGATCGTGAGGTCGGTTTAGAAGATCACGGCGGTAAACGTCCTCGAATGGGGGGATCGAGTGAGGTTGTGCCCTTTGTGATTCGACCGATGGTAAGAAACATGCCGGTTCCTTCGGATGCCTCGGCACGTAAAGACCCAGAGGTCGCGTTCGGCGTGGCAACGTCTTTGTCATTGCCGTGTGATATGGAGGCTTTTCAGTTGGAACCAGATTTGAATGCGACAATGTTAGCCGCGCAGTCGGCCCTTTTGGTGCGTATTCTGACTTTTCCTTCACTTCATCCAAACATTGTTCGCGTTACGTTTTCTGAATTTTTCTTTTGCAGACCGTTGGTGGGATAGCCGATGTAGGCCGCCGTCATCTCGACGCCGTCAAGCAGATTAGTCATTTACGAAAGCAAGTTGAGGGTCAGAGGAAAAGGGCCGAGGATGAATTTCTAAGAGCGAACCAGGAAGCTTCTCGGGCAGAGGACGAGGTAAATAAAGCTCGTCATGCGGATAAGTTGAGAGCGGAGGCCGAGAAGAAGGCCGACGATATGGAAGCTGCACTTGGCTTGTCCCAAAAGGCAGTTGCCGGCCTGGAGGCTGAGTTGGCTGAAATGAAGGCGGCGAAGGAGATTGCCGATTCAAAAGGTTTTGAAGCCGAGAAAGAGGCTGGACTCGCCGAGTATGTGGACCAAGTCTCTCGGTTTGAGAATCGGGGCTTCAAACATGGTTGGCACAAGGCCCTTGCTGCAGCTGGAGTTTCGCTGAATATGCCAATACCGTATGAGCAAGTGGACATCGATCCGTTGGAGACTGATTCCGAGGGTTGATCTTTACGATACGCAATTGTTATGATTTCGAGAAAGTACTTTTTCCGTTTGTTTGTTATTTTGTATTTGTTTATCGGACATTTTTCATGTTCTTCATGCGGGTTGATATTATAAAAGTTATGATACAGAAATGGACGTCGATACTTTTTTGTAGTTATAAAATGTTATGAATTCTGCTCAATGTGCTGATGTTTCCGTAATTTTATGGTGATATTTCTTAATAGATCTAAAATCTGCCCTTGCCTTGGCCAGGGCGCGAGCGTGAAGAGCCTAACGGTTCATACTCGTGGGCTAGCCGAGGCATCCTTGAAAAGGTGGCCGAGTAAAACGGGGCCGACTAGATTAATAAATCTGCCCTTGCCTTGGCCAGGGCGCGAGCGTGAAGAGCCGAACGGTTCATACTCGTGGGCTGGCCGAGGCATCTTTGAAAAGGTGCGAGTAAAACGGGGCCAACTAGATTAATAAATCTGCCCTTGCCTTGGCCAGGGCGCGAGCGTGAAGAGCCGAATCGGTTCATACTCGTGGGCTGGCCGAGGCATTCTTGAAAAGGTGGCCGAGTAAAACGGGGCCGACTAGATTAATAAATCTGCCCTTGCCTTGGCCAGGGCGCGAGCGTGAAGAGCCGAACGGTTCATGCTCGTGGGCTGGCCGAGGCATCTTTGAAAAGGTGGCCGAATAAAATGGGGCCGACTAGATTAATAAATCTGCCCTTGCCTTGGCCAGGGCGCGAGCGTGAAGAGCCGAACGGTTCATCCTCGTGGGCTGGCCGAGGCATCTTTGAAAGGGTGGCCGAGTAAAACGGGGCCGACTAGATTAATAAATCTGCCCTTGCCTTGGCCAGGGCGCGAGCGTGAAGAGCCGAATCGGTTCATACTCGTGGGCTGGCCGAGGCATTCTTGAAAAGGTGGCCGAGTAAAACGGGGCCGACTAGATTAATAAATCTGCCCTTGCCTTGGCCAGGGCGCGAGCGTGAAGAGCCGAATGGTTCATACTCGTGGGCACGCGAATCATCGTCCGACGTTTGGCGTTCGGTCATACCGACGCTACCTTAGGGGAGCTGCGCGTATCTCGGAATAAATGGGGTAAGTTCGTACCAAGGGTCCTATTTATTTGGGTACAGGGTTGAGCCAATACTGGGGAAGGACCAAGATTGGCTGAATTCAAACGTCGAAATGTATCGCAGCAGCGAGCCCACTGGTAGGGGAAGAAGAGCGTCCAAGGATCGGGAAAAACAGCAGCGCCTTAGTCGTCGAAGCAGGTCCCCTCAAAGGGATGGTCAACGGGGAGGTTCCCCATGCCCGCGACCGGGAATCGAGGTGGACGCGACGTCGCGACCAATTAATTTTGCGGTTTTTGTGAAGAATAAACCGATGACAGAGGCGGATTCCATCATTAAAGATCCAGATGTGGCAGTCGAGTTTGCTCGACAGATTTTTCCACCGGAAGTCCAACAATCGATGGTTGGTCGTCGTGATTTCGAAGTGTTTCGGGACGGCATACATGGGGCTGTAAAGGGGTTGTATAATGCTTATGAAATTGGCATGCGTCTGCGTGAAATGAGACGCGACATTGAGAAAAGGACGAAAGGAATCGCGGTCTGGAAGCTCGCGCGAAAAAGGCCGAGAGTGAGCTTCGGGAACTTAAGAAGGTTCGAATGGCTGAGCCGGCGACGGCCGGTCAACTTAAAGTGGGCGGAAATACGTCCCAAAAAGCCCCGGGTTACGAGAAAGGGTATGAGGACGGTTTCAAGGCCGGGGTTGATAAAACCAAGACAGACCTTGCTGAGGAAGTTTGTCGATGCGAAAATCGCGGTTTTAAGCATGGCTGGATCAAGGCCCTTCAAACCGTGGAAGTTCTTGAGTCCCTAGGCATAGATTCGGCTTCACCCTTATACCATCGACATTACCTTCCCTATTCCGAATTTGAAATGGAGAAGAGCGGCGATGAGGAGGCCGACTAACTAGAGTGTAATGCAACAACAGGCTTCATTATGAATAAATAGGCTTTCATTTTTAATGTCCGTCTTTGATCGTAAAATATTTTGATTGTAAAATATTTCTAGTTCAAACGTGTCGATTCATTTTATTGGAATATTTAGATTTTGATTAGAATATTGTGCACTGCGTGATATAAACGTTCAGAAATGCATTAGTCGGCCCTAAGGCGTCATACACCAAAGGGGCTCCGTATCCGGAGACTTGTTTGGGCCAATCGTGACATCCACGAAGGGCGCTCCGAATCCGGAGACTTATTCGGCCCTAAGGCGTCATGCCCCAAAGGGCGCTCCGAATCCGGAGACTTATTCGGCCCTAAGGTGTCGTGCACCAAAGGGGGCTCCGAATCCGGAGACTTGTTTTGGCCAATCGTGACATCCACGAAGGGCGCTCCGAATCCGGAGACTTATTCGGCCAATCGTGACATCCACGAAGGGCGCTCCGAATCCGGAGACTTATTCGGCCCTAAGGCGTCCTGCCCCAAAGGGCGCTCCGAATCCGGAGACTTGTTTGGGCCAATCGTGACATCCACGAAGGGCGCTCCGAATCCGGAGACTTATTCGGCCCTAAGGTGTCGTGCACCAAAGGGGGCTCCGAATCCGGAGACTTGTTTTGGCCAATCGTGACATCCATGAAGGGCGCTCCGAATCCGGAGACTTGTTCGGCCCTAAGGTGTCGTGCACCAAAGGGGGCTCCGAATCCGGAGACTTGTTTTGGCCAATCGTGACATCCACGAAGGGCGCTCCGAATCCGGAGACTTGTTTGGGCCAATCGTGACATCCACGAAGGGCGCTCCGAATCCGGAGACTTATTCGGCCAATCGTGACATCCACGAAGGGCGCTCCGAATCCGGAGACTTATTCGGCCCTAAGGTGTCGTGCACCAAAGGGGGCTCCGAATCCGGAGACTTGTTTTGGCCAATCGTGACATCCACGAAGGGCGCTCCGAATCCGGAGACTTATTCGGCCCTAAGGTCGTGCACCAAAGGGGGCTCCGAATCCGAAGACTTGTTTTGGCCAATCGTGACATCCACGATGGGCGCTCCGAATCCGGAGACTTATTCGGCCAATCGTGACAACCACGAAGGGCGCTCCGAATCCGGAGACTTATTCGGCCAATCGTGACATCCACGAAGGGCGCTCCGAATCCGGAGACTTATTCGACCTAAGGTGTCGTGCACCAAAGGGGGCTCCGAATCCGGAGACTTGTTTTGGCCCTAGACGTTGAGCTCAAACATGTAAAAACACGAAACCTTGCATTACAACGACATGTGTACAAGTATCAAGCCCACAGGTCGGGTCATTGATAAAATTTACGTAGATGTGTTGAATTCCACGGCCGTGGCAGGCTTCTTCCTGACATGTCTGAGAGCCGATATGCCCCTGCGCCTGCAACGGAATCTATCTGATAGGGGCCGTCCCAGTTCGGACCAAGCTTTCCATCGGCTGGCCTCCGGTCGGCTGGCAGTACCTTCTTTAGGACCAGTTCTCCTGGATTGTAGCGGCGCAACTGAACTCGCCGATTGTATGACTTAGCGAGCTGCTACTGATAGCGTGCCATGGATGCTAAGGCGCGGTCTCTTCGTTCTTCAATCAGAACCAGGTCCAGGGCGAGCATCATGTCATTTCGGCTTGTGTCAAAGGCTTGCGATCTCAAAGTTAGTAAGCCGATCTCTAGGGGTAAGATTGCCTGGGTTCTGAAGCATAAGGCATACGGCGTTTCTCCGGTAGATCGTCTTGGCGTTGTACGATGGGCCCACAGTACACTCGGCAACTCTTCAACCCATCTGCCTTTGGCATTTTCCAGCCTCTTTTTGATGCCGTCCAAGATGGATTTGTTTGAAGCTTCCGCTTGACCGTTACTTTAGGGGTAGGCTGGCGTAGAGAAGTAAGGCTCAATACCATATTTGCTGCACAATTCTCGGTATACGCCACAATCGAACTGGGTACCATTATCCGAGATCAATGCTCTTGGAATGCCGAATCGTGTAATGATGTTCCTCCACACGAAGCGCTTAATGTCGGAATCTCGTATATGGGTTAGAGCCTCCGCTTCGACCCACTTTGTGAAGTAATCGGTTGCTACGATTAGAAATCGCTTGTTCCCTGGGGCCCTCGGCAATGGTCCTACGATATCAAGTCCCCACTGAGCAAACGGCCAGGGGCTTATGATAGAATTCAAAGCTTCTGCCGGCTGATGAGTTAGTGGGGAGAACTTTTGGCATTGTTCGCATTTCTTGACATAATTTTCTGCGTCGGCTCTCATCGTCGGCCAATAATATCCCTGTGTTATCGCCCGATGGGCCAGGGAGCGTCCCCCCGAATGGGCACCACAGCTGCCCTCGTGTATCTCAGTGAGCAGCTCCTCTACTCTGTCCGGGTGCACGCATTCCAAGTATGGACCAGAGAGGGACTTTTTGTAAAGCCCTCCTTGTGGATCTAAGTAGTACCGCAGGGCCTTGTTTCGCAGTTTGTGTGCTTCTTTTTTGTCCTCTGGGAGTTGCTCAGAAGAAAGGAATGCAGCGATGGGGTCCTTCCAACTTGGAGCGGATTCTATAATGTTGATGTGGGTTTCCTCCGGAGGGCGGATACTTCGGTTCCGGACGAAACCTACTTCGATGGTACGCTTGAGCTCGGAGTTGATGGGCGGAGCTAAGCAGGCCAGGGCATCCGCGTGTGTATTTTGATCGCGTGTTATTTGGTTTAGTTCATGATGGTCGAATTTCGTCAGCAAGGAGTTAGCCGTTTTCATATAGGCCGCCATACGCTCGTCTCTTGCCGCGTACTCCCCCTTCAGCTGGTTGATTACCAATTTTGAGTCACAAAACACCAACAGCCGCCGCGCGCCGAGCAGATGTGCGTTCCGCAGTCCGGCTAAAAGGGCTTCGTATTCGGCTTCGTTATTTGATGCTTCGAAGCCGAGCTTGACGGCCTGCTCAATTACTGCGCCGTCTGGAGACATAATTACGACGCCGGCGCCGCAGCCCCGTTGGTTAGACGATCCATCACAGTATAATTGCCAAATGTCCCCAACATAAATTCTCCAATCTGGCTTTGACCGAACTTCGGCCTTTGGCTGGACGTCATCAGGCTTGAGGTCGGCAAGCCCTCCTGTGAATTCGGCAACAAAGTCGGCAAGCACCTGCCCCTTGATTGCAGTTTTGGGTAAAAACTGAATGTCGTATTGGCCGAGTTCGAGAGCCCACTTCGAAACACACCCTGATGCTTCTGCATTCCGTAGTACTGATCGAAGGGGATAGTCTGTTAGCACCCTAATGCTGTGTCCTTGGAAGTAATGCATCAGTTTTCTTGCTGCCATGACCAAGGCTAGGACGAGTTTTTCCAGCGGTAGGTAGCGTGTTTCGGCGTCCACCATTGCCTTGCTCACATAATACACTGGCTGTTGCTGCCCTTCCTCCTCTTTTAATAATACGGCGCTGACGGCCCTGTCGGAGACTGCCAGATATAGAATGAGGGGGTCACCGGTGGCGGGTGTTGTTAGAAGAGGTACTGTCCGGAGGTAGGTCTTGAGCCCGTTAAAAGCTGCTTCGCATTCGGCGGACCATTCGAAAGCTCTGCCCTGACGTAGTGTCTGAAAGAATTGTCTGCAGCGGTCTGTAGATCGGCTGATGAACCTGTTGAGTGCAGCAGCCATTCCCATCAACTTTTGGACTTCTTTCACTGAACGGGGGGAACTCAGTTCCAAAATTGCTGTGACTTGCCTCGGGTTGGCTTCGATTCCTCGGTGGTTGACGATATAACCCAGGAATTTGCCGGAGCCGATCCCGAATGCGCATTTGGAAGCGTTTAGCTTCATTCTGTATTTGCGTAGGGTGTTGAATGTCTTTTCCAGATCGGCTATATGGTTTTGTTCTTCTTTGGATTTGACCACCATGTCATCGATGTATACTTCCATAGTGTGTCCGAGCTGTTCTTTGAACATCGTGGTGACCAGTCTTTGGTAAGTTGCCCCTGCATTCTTCAGTCCAAAAGGCATAACCCTGTAGCAGTAGGTTCCTCTTGGAGTGAGGAATACAGTTTTGTCCTGATCATCCGGATTCATGGCAATCTGATGGTAGCCCCTGTAGGCATCGAGGAAACTCATGCGGCGGTGGCGTGCCGTCGCATCGACGAGTTGGTCAATTCTCGGTAAGGGGAAGCAGTCTTTGGGGCAAGCTTTGTTCAGATCCGTGAAATCGACGCACACTCGCCAAGTTCCATTTTTCTTTTTCACCACCACTGTGTTGGAGAGCCACGTGGGGTAGGTGACTTCTCTGATTGCCCCGGCGTCAAGCAATTTGTCAACTTCTTCTACAACGGCGGCGGTGTGTTCTGCGGAGGATCGCCGGCCTTTCTGAATGATCGGCTTGCACCGGGGGTCAACATTTAGATGGTGCTGTGAGACTGACGGGTCTATTCCCAGCATCTCGTATGGAGTCCACGCAAAGACGTCGAGGTTGCCGAGTAAGAAAGTGATCAGCTGCTGTCTGTCGACCTGGCTCAGAGAGGCGCCGATCATAAAAAACTTTTCCGGGCTTCCATCAATGTCAACCCGGTCTAAACCTTCCGTGGCCTTTTCGTTTGGTTGACGCCCGACGTCATCCAGGATCTCTCGACTGGGCACTTCAATGGAGTTTACTTGCAGTTCCTTCGGCGTCTTGGCGGTGAGAAGGTAACATGCTTGAGCTGACTGTTGAGAGCCACGGATCTGCTCAACGCCGTGTTCCGTTGGGAAACGTAGCAGTTGGTGGTAGGTGCTTGGGACGGCCTGCAGGGTATGCAACCATGATCGCCCCATGATGAGATTGTACGGCGACAGTAGCCTGACGACCAAGAATTCCACGTCCACCGTTCTGGAGCCAGCTCGAACGGGTAGACTGATCTTTCCCAATGGGTACTCCGGGTTGGCGTTGAAGCCGAATAGTGGATAAGGAGCTGGAGTCAGATCCGAATCGTTGAACCCAAGTTTGACGAAGGTTTTATAGTACATAACCTCCGAAGTGCTTCCCTGGTCGATAAGGACGCGTTCGACGGTGAACCTGTTTACGCGTAGCGCGACAACCAGAGGATCTACGTGAGGGAGTGTTACGCCGCTCAAATCAGAGTCGTCGAAGGTGATGCTTGGCGCTTCTCGGAGCCGGGGTCGCTTTGTTGGTGTGAGCTGATGCTGGGGGCCTGGAAGTGATTGGATTGCATGTACAGTCGGGGCTATCGGCAGGCTGTATATCATATGTACGGTGTCAAGCGGGACGCCTCTTGGGTGACGCGCGTCCTCTGTCACCTCCTCAAGGTAATCGGTTAAGGCGCGCCGACTGTCGGCATTGTGCTGTTGGCCTCGAGGTCGTTGAGGACCTGCCCTTGGGAATCGCTCAGGAACCTTGAGCCCTGCCCGTTTGGACTTTGCTTTTTCTAAGGCCAAATCGCGGCGAAGGCGTTCGTTCTCAGCGATGATGTTGTCCAAACTCTGTTGGGTCTGTCGGGCTTGTTCTATGGTCGCTTGCATCGTCTCCTTCGTTGAAGTCGTTGGTGAGTTAGAGTTCGAGGCGCGTCGCTGCGCGACGGTTTCCTTTCCGAGCATATTTGCCGAAGTGAAGTCATCTCTCTGTGCGGTCTCGTCGGTGGCTATCGGAGGATCTTCAGTCACGTCTTTCATGGATATATTTGAGTATTCCCACAGACGGCGCCAATTGTGGGGAAGTGGTTTGGAAATACTCTTCAGATCCTGGAAGACGCCAATGATCCTCAGTTAGTCACCTGCAAAGATACAAATACTCCGGTCGGGGGTGCCGGAATTAGCACTCCGATGAACAAGTCAGTTCTTCTACTCAAGAAAGCTTGTTGACTAAGTTTTTAGAAGTGATTCTTACATACCTTTACAAATCTGAAGCTCTTGTATTTATACCCATTCTCTGGGCCTCGGGGCCAGAGTCTACTTTTTATTTATTATTCTTTCATTTGTCTTGATATGCCTTCTCAAGTCTATTCGGCCTTAAGAACGTATTCGGCGTCCCAGTTGAGCAGAATGGAGCCGTTCGGTTCCCGGCTCCTCGGGTATACCAGATTTCGTTCCTCTATTTATTCGGCTCCCACAGCCTCCATTAGGCACTTTGATTCCTCTGCGTCGACACACAACTTGTGCATTCCCAGATGACCCCTCTTGTATAGTTTACCTCTGCAGATGATAAATTGAGTGCCATTCGATATATTGCTCTTTTATCCTTAGCATTTGCCCCTAGTGGATAAACCTTCTTTTCCAAGAAGTTCCAGATATCGTAGGACCAAGGGTTTTGATCTTACACCTCATCTATTGCGGCGATAGACTCGTAGGCCGGCGTATATCTCTGTTCAATGATGATTGGACGCATCCGGACTCCAAGCGGGATGTCTACATAGAAGATAGAGTTGATAAAGCATCAGCGAACCTGTTGTTCTCTCTTAGAAGATGCGTGAAATTCAGCTTCTCAAACATAGGAATCAGAACATCCAAGGTCTGGTGATAGATCTTCATCTTTTCTTCTTTAACCTTCCAATCTCCTTTTGCATGAGACACAACTAGGTTTGAGTCCCCAGTGACATCCAACCTTTTTGCCCCTAGCTTCAGGGCGGCTTCCAAACCAACGATACACGCCTCGTATTCTGCTTCGTTGTTAGATACCTTGAACCAAGTTTGAAGGCTAAGGGTGTATGGGAATTTTCAGGTGCTATCAGCAACACCCCTATCCCATAACCGTACTGGTTAGACACTCCGTCAAAGTACATTGTCCAAATCTCTTCCTCAACTTGCAGAATGGCTTCATCTAGGAACAAGTATTCTACCATTTCATCCCCTTCCACTAGGTGATCTACCAGGAACTCAGCTACCTCTCTCCCCTTGACAGACTTGCGAGTAACATACTTCAATCAAATTCAGAGAGACTAAACAACCAACGGGCTAGCCCACCTGTAAGCGCTGGTTTCTTAAAGAGATATTTGATAGGGTCTAATCTCGAAACTAGAATTACAGAGTGAGCTAACAAGTAGTGCCTCAACTTCCTGGTAGCCCATACCAAGGCTAGGCAAGCTTTTTCCAGCAGGGTGTAACGGGTCTCATAATCCAGCATTTTCTGGCTTAGGTAATAGATGGCTTTCTTCACCCTATCCTCAGATTCCTGAGCAAGCATGCATCCTATCGTTGTGTTCGTTACTGACAAATACAAAATCAAGGGCTTCCCCAGCTCTAGCAGCGACAACACAAGTAGATTCTGAAGGTACTGCTTAATCTGCTCGAAAGCGAATTGACATCGATCATCCCATCGAAATTTCTTTCCTTTCTTTAGGAGACCAAATAGTGGTTCAAAAGTCAAGGTTAATTTAGAAATAAATTGTCTTATGAATTGCACTTTACCCAGAAAGCCTCACACCTCCTTTTCAGTCCTTGGTGGTGGCATTTCTAAGATGGCCTTGATTTTGGAAGGATCTACCTCGACACCCCTCTGTGTGATCAAGAAACCCAGCATTTTCCCTGCTGTTATACCGAAAGTACACTTTTGTGGATTCAACCTCAATCTGTATTCTCTGATTCGTTGAAAGAATTTCTTTAAGGCAGTGTAGTGGCCTTTTCTTTCCTTGGACTTGACAATCAAGTCGTCTACGTACACCTCAACCTCTTTGTGGATCATATCATGCAAAATTGTGGTTACAACCCGTTGATAAGTAGCGCCGGCATTCTTCAACCCAAACGGCATCACCCTATAGCAGTAGGTTCCCTACGGCGTAGTGAAAGCAGTTTTCTTTCTATCCTTAGGTACCATCAGAATCTAGTTATACCTGGAAAATCCGTCCATGAAGGAAAGCCACGCATGGCCTATGGTGAAGTCCACTAATTCATCAATGTGCGGTAGAGGATAGTCGTCCTTCGGACTAGCTCTATTCAGATCCCTAAAATCCACACACACCCAAATTTTGCCATCTTTGTTTGGCACTGGAACAATGTTGGCCAACCAAGTTGGATACTCAAATACTAGAAAAAATCCTGCATCTATCTGCTTGGTGACCTCTTCCTTAATCTTTAAAGCCCAATCTGGGCGTATTCTCCGCAACTTCTGTTTAATGGGTCGGGCCTCGAGGTCAAGAGGGATCCAATGCTGTACAATCTCAGGATCGATTCCAGGCATGTCTTCGTAGGACCACGCGAAAACATCATTGAAATCTTTTAATAAAGTGACTAAGCGTTTGCGCTCCTCTAAAGACAACGTGGACCCGATCTGGACCAGACGCGGATCTTTTTCAGTACCCACATTAAAAGCAATGATTTCATTAGCGAGGGATTTTGCAAACCTCTCATCTTCTCGATTAATCAAAATTTTCAAAACCAGAGGAATTCCTTCCTCATCGTTTTCATTAAAATTTTGAAAATCATGATCAATGCAATAAACAAGCGGCATAGAGAAATACTCAGAATCTGCAGTGGCATTCTCATTCACAAGGTCCAGCTCATCCAATTCCTCAGTTACAACCGACTTAAAGGGAAAAGAAAAAGATGACCTGGACAAAACCTCGGCATCCAGGTTATCAACCCTAGGAATACCAGACCCAGACTTAGAAGAACCGAAATCTGATTCCGACTCCACAGACTCTGTTGAACAAGATTCTGGTTCACTACCCAACTTAGAACTCATAGACAAGTAGCCCTCCTCCAGCTGCCAAATGAGGGATGGTGCGTCAGATGCATCCAAGATACTGCTAGAAGGGTTCACACCTGGTTGGTCTCCGATCATGGAAACGGTCAAGTTATCCCCCAAGCTCTCTAAGTCGATCGGAGGATCCGAAAGGAGACATGCCAGTGTTGCCCCTACTTAAAGCTCGTTGCTGTCGGAATCACTTTTTGTGCTCTTTGTAGCTTTAGTAATCGGTTCAGCCTATTCCTCTGTATCACTCTCTTGCAGCTGCAAGTCAAAGAAAATCTCAAAGCCGGGAACCCACTGCTTCTCAGAGTTGAACCAGGGTTCGAGGAAACCACAGAATGGGAAGTCTTCTCCCTCCTGAACAAAATAGCCATTCAGGGTTCCCTGGATTGGTCTATGCACAAGTTCATAGTGCTTCCTAGTCTGCTTAGCTTTGGCTCTTCCTGCCATCTCTTTTCTTTTCCTTACCCAGTCCTCTTTGGTGGGAGTATAGCCAAGACCAAAGGCATGCGGGTTATATGGCACATCAGCCAATGCAGTGACGTCTTTCCGGCCGCTCCTTCTCAGCCCCATTCCTGGCATGTGTTGGAGCTTGTTCATGAAGTATACAGATTGGGCGCTGACATACAAGCCCTCATCGATGGCCAAGATATTCTGCACTACCCGGGCCTCAGCCAAAGTAAACCCTGAAAGGAAAACATCCTCTTCACCATGCACAATCTGCAACACGAGTGTAGTGACCTCTAGCGGAGGATGTATAGATGAATTCCCAAAGACTATGGCTACTCCTTTCCCATGAGGGTACTTCAGCATTTGGTGGAGGGTGGAAGAGACAACTTTCACTTGGTGTAACCAGAGTCGTCCAAGTAGTAAGTTGAAAGTGGTCAGAACATCCAGGACATGGAACTCAATGTCCTGTTGAGCTGGGCCAACCTATACTCTGATCTGCACTGTCCCCATCACCTCTCTGCTTGTATTATCATACGCCTGAATCACCTGCGCTGTAGGCACAAAATCAGCCAGTTTCAGGCCAATAGCGTAAGCCGTGCGACAAGGACAGACGTTGATTGTTGACCCGATGTCGACCAATACCACTGGTATATAATTTTCTCGGCACTCTACGGATATATATACATAGAGGCTTGTTGTTTGCAGAGCCTTCTACGCGGCAGTTCCTTGTCTGAAAAGGTCAAAGTTGGCACAGCGCCTCCCGGAAGACTAATCCCACCAATTGTTTTGGGGTGGTGTCGATAGACAATTTGGCTTTATCCATCGCTGACAATACAGCCTGTCTGTGCACTCGCGAAGCTATAAGCAGACCCCAAATAGGTATATCAGCTTGAATCTTCTTCAACTGTTTCAGCATCGCCTCTTCCTCCAACTACTTTTCCTTCTGTTTCTCAACTTCTTTGTCCTTTTCGGATGCCTCAAGTTGGTCCAGATGCGGTGGTTTGAAATATCAGCCATTTTTTGTCATATGGTCAACCTCTTCCACATACCAAGTGTTGTCAGGAAAGTCTTCGCCCCAATCTTCATTGGTATGAGCTAGGTGTAGGTCGTCGTCATCCCACCAGACTCCTTCGCTAGCCGACAAACATTTGTCCGGCTGCGTTGGGATTACCTTCTTATCACAAATCTCCCCCGCAGGGCGTTGGGTTTTTCTAACTTTCCGGTTGTCTCCACCCATTTCTTCCTCAAACCGCTTCAGCGTGGCTTCTTACTCTATATGTACAGTACTAACAATGCCCAGTTCTTGAGCCAATTGTTCTACACCGGTGTTTTTCAGCAATTTACCCTTTCTATCGGCCATTCCGGCCATTACAGCGATTCTCGCTTTCTGTTCTTCCAGCTTCAATTCAGTCCCCTCATCTCTATCGGGTTCATCACTTAGCCACCTAGAATTGTCTGTCGACCCGTTCAGATCAAACCAATCAATATGCACATCCCCTTGATCTTGCTCATCAAAGAACTGCAAATTGTCTATGTCCTCCTCTAGCTCGGCCAGATCATCTAATCCCTGGCTTGGGTCATCCTCTCGAACTACATTGACCTCCATCCCAACCAGCAACACCACTTCCGGCTTAGCTTGATTGATTGGTGCAATATAGCAACACGGGTTGTACATCCCTTCAGATAAGTCCTTAGAGCCCTCAGGCAACGGACTGACATTCTCCACTAAGGCTGATGTCCCTTTATCTTCCATTGTCACCACCACTTGTTTGGGTTGGAATGGAGACGTGTTTATCATGCACAAGTTCGTGCTCTTAGGGATGAACAACACCGGCTTAGGTAGGTGGGAAGGGGTGATGTATATGTTGAGGTCATAAGGGACGGCCAGTGTGTGGATGAGGTTTATATACCAGGGTGGAGGGACTTGGTTATATGGTGGGAGAGGATTTGTAGTGACGTTTAGCTTTTAGGGCGGTGCTATCACCTTATTGTCAATGAGACCTTGAATCTCATGACGCAGCTTATAGCATTGACTAGTGTCATGACCGTGCTGCTGGTGAAAGGCACAATATTTGGCCGGGTTGTGTTTTGAAGGGAGAGAATCGAGTAGTGGGCGTTGTTCCAACGGCTTAAGATGCCCCTTCCTGATCAAGACCCCTAGGGCTTTAAATAAGGACATGTAGAGCGGAGTAAAGACCCTTTGAGATCAGGCCTGGCTAGTTGAGGTTTGCGGAGCTGTGTTGGATGTATTGGCGAACGGGTTGGCAGTTTTGGATGTGGTGGTGACCATACTCACATCCGAAGCCCGTGCAGAGGTGCTACCACTCGTGGTTGCATTGGAGCTGCGTGTAAAGGGCCTTTTGGGCTGTTCCTTCTCATTGTCTATCAGCCCCTACTTCATCGCATCCTCAATTTGAACCCTTATCTCATGGAGCTCAGCAAATGTAAACAAAGGCAAGACTATCATATTCTGTAATAATCTCCCTTGCAAGTTACGGACCACCATTCTAATTTGGTCCTTTTCAGACAACCTGATAGTCATCATAGAGGCCTTTGCCTTCCATCGGGTCACAAAGTCGGAGAAGCCCTCCTTTGGCTCCTGACAGGTCACTTCAAGATCACAAGTTGTGACCTTGATCTGGGTATTGTAAGAGTACTGCACGATGAAGGCCTTAGTCATTTCCTCCCAGCTTCATTTCACAAAGTCTTCTAACTTTGCATACCAGATGGCTGCTATACCCGATAGGGTCCGGCCAAAAAGCAACAGCTTCTGAAGTCTAGTAAGGCCCATTGGTCGCAGGATCAGAGAATAAATGCAAATGGACCTTTAATGCGGTGAAGTCAACCACAAATTCAAATGGCGTCTCCGTCTGGTATACTGGTGCCTTAAAGGTTTGAGATGGGATCGGATCTATTGGAATGCCCAGATTCTCTTGGACATTGACAGCGACCCCGGGTGCTTAAATACCCGCTGAAGGTGCATAGGATGCAGAGGCTACTGCCAGTTGTGGTTGCTGTTGCTGAAGCCTGTTTATCACTTCCACTTGGCGGGCTGTGACCTCAGCTTGGCGGGTAACATCTAGCTACATAGTTTCTATGGTTTGCTGGAGCTGATGAAGCATATCTTCCATGCTAACTGGGGGATGTTGAGCTATCAGAACTGGTGAATACTTTCTTTCTGGAGTAGAAGCAAAAGACTGAGCCTAGCTGGTCGCAGGTGAAGTAAAAGGTGATTGCTAGATTGGTGAATTATGCCCGATCCTCCTCCATCTGGTAACCGGTTGGAGTGAAACAAACACTGGCTATCCCCTAACAAGATCCCCAAATCTGCAAATCCTTTTCACACGGGTCCAAAGTGCTTGGAAGGTAACAGAATCGTCTGAAGCAATGGTGAAAAACTACCTTGCAAAAAGAAATAAAGCAAAAAGAAAAGAAAAATCAAAAACCACACAGCACCTCGGCTCAAATACCAATAGCACGCAGTTGCAATCATAAGCTATAGAACTGTACTCAACATTGATTTCTGCCCCCAAAACTAATGCCTAAACTTGTAACTAATACATACATTCCAGTAGAGTTTCACTCTAAAAGCACATATCAGTTAAGTGAGAGCCAGAACACCCCTATGATGGGGTAGGGTTACCCTGTCCTAATTTCGTCAGGAACTAGGGTTCACTACTCAAGCAAAGTGTTTCACACAATCCTGAATTTGGGTAAACAACCTGTCCTAGTTTGGAACAGTCTCTATGGCTTTCGATATGCAACTAGGTCGATTGGTCAAAAAGGGTACCTCAGCAAGACTATCTAATATACCTCTCACACCTAACACTGAGAAGTGAAAGAAGGATCAAATGGTATAGCGATAGTCTAGATCCAAGGGTTATGTTCCCACTGTGGCAAAGCCCGCAACCGGTCAACCTTTTGGCAAGTTTTTCCAAGCAAGCCTTTGGCAAACCATTCAGGAATAGCATATGGCAAACACAGTGACTTAGGTACACCAATGCAAATGCAAATGCAAAGAAACACATAAGTGTAGATAAAAAGTCTTATCATGAGTTTGAGTCAAGTTCTCTAAATCCCCAACAGAGTCGCTAAAAACTGTAGCTCGGCTTTTTTGAGCCCCCTTTCAAAAACTCGAAAAGAAGCCTTACAGTTCAAACTCCTGCGGTTTTGAATCTAATCTCACAAGTGCAATGTGAAACTAATAAACACCAAAGAATCCAACTCCGGCAAATCATTTTGGAAAATTGATTTTGAATCAAAAGTGCCAAAATTGGACTGCTTTGTCAGATACAGAGTCGCCACCTAAATATTTTATTTTTGGAGAAATTTAGGAAACCCATGACTTGTACCAAAGGCTACGTGTCCGTCATCACCAAAGTTGCCTTGGCTCAGGAACTTAGGTATAAGAGGGGAAGGCCATGAATTGAGCACCCCCACTCGCCCGATCGAAGATCAGCCTCTACTAATCATTATATGATTTTTTATAAACATTATGTGCTTTTATTCCAGTTATTAGGCTAGCTTTACTATGTGATGCGCACAAGCAAGTATAGACTAGTTTGCTCAATTTGGAACAATTCAACTCATGTTTGTTTTGCGAAAATGATTTGAGTTTGCCACCTCAAGTAGGCTTAAAGTTTGCGAATTTGCCACCAAACATAGTGGGCTTAAAAAGCACGTTTGTTGAATCATTCCAATTCAAGCAACAAGCCTTCATCCACAAGCATTAATCCAGTTAAACAAGTAAGCATTTAGCCTCATGGCAAGCATGCTAGACATGGTAATCACTCACACTCATGCAAGTATGCTAAAACACTAAAAACTCACCTAGTACTCCAAGCTAAGAAAATATGAGTTAGAAAAATATGCATGATTCCTAACTATATAAGATGCCTAATGCAACACATGCAATATGCAATTTAATAGGCTCGGCTACTAATATGGCATATGAAGCAATAACATGCGATTAAACACGTATTCAAAGATTATTGAACTAACAATACAGTTTGAATGATGTGCCGAGCCTCGGTGCATGCAATACGAATAAATGGATGCAAGCATAAGATATGCTAATTGAAACGTGATGTCCCTAATCTAACTATCAAAAACGGATAGATAAAAGGGAGAAAGATGTGGGGTTGGAAGATATATATGCACGAATGCACACTTATTACAACAGTATGCCCTCGCGAAGGAGGGCCCAAATGAAGCTAGCTAAGCTACACTACTTAACTAATTATTACAACACTTTGAAATGAATAAAAAGCTTACTCTAAGCTATTACAACACACTTAACTAATTAATCAATTAGACTAAGCTATTTAATTAATTAATTACACAACATGAACTAATTAACTAATCTACTTAAATAGTTACAACATTTGCATGAATTAGCTACAACTAATTAATTAAGCAAATTAACTAAACGGCCTCGGGAAACGAGGGATGCATGCATGCTCGATTTTTTCATCTGAAGAACATCCACTGTCTGCCACTAATTGCCTCTGTTGCACAACACTTACACTATTTTCCTCCTCCAGATCAACACTGTTCTACTTTAGAAGCACAATACTGCATTTTTCACTGGTGGTCGGCCGACCACAGATGAGGGTTTGCCGGCCAACACTGAGGGGTTACCGACCATTAGAGGTGGCCTGCCGGCCACTGATGAGGGTTTGCTGGCCACTGAAGCCAAGTCTTTCCTTGCTGCAACAGAGGACAAAACAGAGCAAGAAATGGGTGGTTTCATAGGTTGTTTGTACCATGTATCACCCCTTATCATCAACACAAGCTCAAAGGAGTGATACATTTGGCCCTCAAACCATCAATTAAGCAATTTCCATGCATAATGGCTAAGGGACCAATTTGTACAAGTTCAATGAATGCAAAACAAGACTCAAATGCCATCACCCTATCATGCATGATCAAGAGCAACGGAGACCTAGGAAAGTGGCACATTTCATCACTTTTGAGTATGAAATGTCCCATTTTCCTTGTGTTCAAATCAACATCCGATTTGAATACATGCAATGCAACACAAAGAAATGCTTATCTTGCCACTTTTACTTGTCAATTTTGTTTACACATTTTAGATACCAAATCATTCTTTAATCAATTTGTCCATTGGTGAGTGTCCTCTAAGACGAAAGAAGTATCAACCAAGGGATAGTGTAAGGCAAGAGAGAGATCATGCCATTGATAATGAACCCTCAAAGAGAATTAAACCATTAAGCATGGCCTCAATCTCAAGCTTAAAGGATCCCAAGCTTGAAACAACCCTCAAAAGCAAATGAAAAAGTGAAGCAAAGAGGGAGGTTGCAGAGTTTATAGTGTTGAAATGGAGTGAAAAACAACACCAAAGATGCTATCAACTCAAACAAGAGGTGTCTAAGACCCTAAAACACCAACTCGTGAATATTATTACAGTACAACCATGCAAAACAAGACTCAAATGAACTAAGCAGCCCAAAATAGAGCTAAAGTAGGCTAGTTCAGAGGCTAAAATATGCTGGACTTGAGCTATGTTAAGCTAGAAAAACATGCTAACATATGGAGCTAACTAGGCATGCAAACAAGACACAAGGAGGAGAGGCTAACCCCTCAAAATTTGGACTCCAAAATGAGTTTTTTGCCACTAAAAATCCTTTGAAATTCAGTGGTTCAAGGGTCCAAAAAAGTTGGTATGAAAGTGATGAACAAAGGTACAAAAGTTTTACAAACAAAGAAATAAGAAGGGTGAACCACCCCCTAACTGAAAATGGCTTCAAACCACCACCTTTGGACCACAAAAAGACAGAGTTTTTTACAGTTCAAAATTAGCCCCAAAATAGTAAAAAAAAAAATGGCAAAGTAAGTATGTAAAACAAGCTAACAAAGCAAGAGTTATACCTCTTGAAGCCAAGGCACAAATTAGGCAACAACGCAAGCCACAACCACCTTCTAAAGCTCAAAGAGGATCTCAAGTAACCTCAGCCCAAAAAGAAGCAACTTTCGTCACGGAAGTGTATGCAAAAGTATAGGATTTGTGAGCAAATGTATACAAAATTGCAAGAGAGAGAGAGAAATCTAGAGAGAGAGATAATTTTGCTCCAAAATTTCTAACCCTCTTCAATGGGGGAGAAGGTCCCATATTTATAGAAAAACAAGCTTTCAGCTGAGTTAAATCAGTCCATACACATGTACGGTGATCAAGCCGATTGTGTTAACAGTTAGAACAACTGCCAAGAAAATATCTGCAAAAAAGGTTACTAGTGGCCGACAAGTCACCAATGATGGCCGGCAGGCTACACCATTCGCCAGCAAGGCACAAGGGTGGCCGACAGGACACAATTGGTGGCCGGTAGCCTCAAATAGTGACCGGCTGGCCACCAGGGGTTGCAGGCTTGAAGCACTAAAGTTTCAAGTTTGAAATGCTAAGGTTTTGGTCCAAAACAAGGCACAAAACGGACACAGTTTCAGGGCTCAAAAGCAGGGCACTCCGCTGAAGACTTCGAGCGCTCGAAACGAACATTAATTTTAATTTTTTGGACAGGTAGCCCTCCTCCAGCTGAAAGAAGTTTGAACATTAATATTTAAACCGACTACACATTCTCCGTCCGAGACAGGTTGGGTTGTGGGTCGATTCAAATATTAATTTTTTGGACAAAAATTTATTTGAATTTTTCCAAAAATTCTTAATGAAATTAAATTCTAATTTTGTGCAAAATTGAATTTAATTTTCTATCCAAATTTTACCTCCTTAAGTCCGAATTCCCAACAGAAACTGCCGAACAGATTTAGATAGTTTTATTACAAAAACTGCTGGAAAAATTCAGAACAGTTGTATAACTGCAGTAGTTAGCAAATCTGTCCAATTTTTTAATTTGAATATGTTCAAGGGTTTTGCACCTGTTCAAGTTCAAAAACATACCTGTTTGGGCAGATTGTTGGCCTATAAATGGAGGCCATTTCCAACAGTCTTTGGGCATCCGAAAATGATCTGAAAACATCCTGAAAAACTCTAGAAAAATCTGTCCCCTTCCTGGTTTTGCTCTTTCTTTGCATTATTTTACATATTAGTTTTTTTTTTTTTAAGAAAAAATTAAGAGAGTATAAGAACAAAGGTTTGGTTCTCCGTACAAATTATTTGGAGTGCTACTACAATTTGGGAAGAATATTGTATCCTAGGAGATAGACACCATTTGTCCGTAGGCACCATAACGGGGCGATTCTGTCTTAAGGACAGAGTGCCACACACTTGACTTGATCTTTTTATTCAGTTCGGTAAAATAAATTCGGTAAGTAATTTATTTTATTTATTTGATTTGTTTCATTATTTATTTTACATAGAAGATTGATTCCAACAATCTTAAGACAGATTAGAATTATTCTGTTTAAAATAAAATTTTTCTTTTGTTTCATATTCTCTTTCTTCTTCTTACAGAAATTATATTCTATGGTTTTACAAAATAATATTCTGGTTGGAAAAAGAAATAGTAGTAACATACTGTTTGACAGATAGTAGTAATATACTGTTTATTTTCTTTGACAACTAGTAGTAATGTGCTAGTGTCATTAAAAATTTAGAATATTTATTTGTGAAGTTTGTCAAAAATTAATTTTGGTTTTCAAAAATAATTTCTGAGTGTTCATTAATTAAAATTTTATTTTTAGTATTTTAATTTTTGAAGTGTTTCAGGAATATTTTCTATGTGGAATTAATTTGTTTAAATAAAATTTTATTTTATTTTCAAATTAATTGGAAATAAAAGTTACATTTGTTGTTTCTTTTATTTTTTACAAAATTTAATTTTGTGGTTTTGATTTAAATTTTTTGTGTAGTATAAAATTCTAATTATAATTTTGTTTTATAATTTAGAATTCATAGCTATAGAAACTGGTCAAACTAATGTTCAAACCAGTACTAGTATGGTGGCTGCAATTGCGCTAACCCCTTCTTATGTTGGGATTGTGCCAGTGAATCATGGTAAAAAACCAGAAAAGTTCTTAGGAACTGATTTTTGCAAAGGCAAAGGAAGATTATGCAAAAAGGTTGCTCAAGCCAATATGACCGAAGTGGATAAAATTTCCAGTGGTGTAGATGTCATAAATTTTTCTACAACTGTTTCCGCAGCAAATCTTGTCAAAAATCCTAAAGGGTGGTGGGTGGACACTGGTGCTACTCGCTATATTTGTGCTGACAAAAAGATGTTCACATCTTATTCTGTAGTGGACAACGGTGAACAACTTTTTATAGGCAACTCCTCGACTTCTAAAGTTGAAGGACAAGGAAAGATTATTTTGAAGATGACATCTAGAAAGGAACTCACTCTCAACAATGTACTGTATGTACTGGACATTCGCAAGAACCTTGTTTCCGGATCTTTGTTGAGTAAAAATGGGTTTAGGCTAGTTTTTGAAAGTGACAAGTTTGTACTTAGCAAAAACGAGATGTATGTAGGAAAATGTTGCATGTCTGATGGCCTTTTCAAAATGAACATAATGACTGTTGTACCCTCTGGTATTAATAAAAATACATCTTCTTCTTACTTGCTTGAGTCTTCAAATTTATGGCATAGTAGACTTGGACATGTTAATTATGAATCTTTGCGTAGATTAATTAATATGCAACGTTTACCTAAATTTGACATTGATTTAAATCATAAATGTGAAATTTGTGTTGAGACAAAATTATCCAAAACTCCTTTTCATACAATTGAAAGAAGTACGGAACCACTTAAATTAATTCATAGTGACATTTGTGATTTTAAATCAATTCAAACTAGAGGTGGGAAAAAGTATTTTATCACTTTTATAGATGAGTATACTAGATATTGTTATGTTTATTTAATTCGAACAAAGGATGAATCTTTGGAGACTTTCATTCAATATAAAAATAAAGTTGAAAATCAACTTGGCAAGAAAATTAAGAAACTTAGAAGTGATAGAGGTGGTAAATATGAATACCTTTTGGTGAATTTTGTAAAGAATATGGAATAATTCATCGAACCACCGCTCCTCACCCACCTCAGTAAAATGGAATTGTTGAAAGGAAAAATAGGACTTTAAAAGAAATGATGAATGTCATGTTAATAAGTTCTAGATTACCTCAGAACTTGTGGGGGAAAACAATACTTTCTGCTAATTATATACTTAATAAAGTACCCTGAAAGAAAGTGAATCAAACACCTTATGAATTGTGGCATGGAAGAGTAACCATCCTACAAATGTTTAAAAGTGTGGGGGTGTTTGGCTAAAGTGGCTATTCCTAGTCCTAAAAGGACTAAGATAGGTCATAAAACTATTGTTGCATTTTCATTGGTTATGCCATGAATAGTAGTGCATAACGATTTTTGATTCATAAGTCAGAACATTCCAAAATGCATGTAAATACTATTATTGAATCTCGGAATGCATCGTTCTTTGAACATATATTTCCAAATAAGACTGGACAAGAGACTAGTAATAATAAAAGATCTTATGATGCTATTACTAGTCATGATCAAGTACAAGATCAAGAAAACAAGAGTAAGAGATAGATCAAAATGAAGAAGAGGAACCTAGGCGTAGTAAACGTGCTAGAACCTCAAAATCTTTTGGTCCAGATTTTCTAACATTTTTGTTAGAAAATGAGCCTTTAACTTTTAAAGAGGCTATGTTCAGTCCTGAGACTCCTTTATGGGAAAAAAAATTGTAAATAGTGAAGTTGAATCCATCCTACAAAATCACACTTGGGAATTGGTGGATCTGCCACCAGGTTGTAAACCTCTTGGGTACAAGTGGATTTTCAAAAAGAAAATGAAAACGAATTAATCAATTGACAAATACAAGGCAAGACTTGTGGTCAAAGGTTTTAGACAAAAAGAATGTCTTGATTACTTTGACACATACTCACCGATTATTAGAATAACATCCATTAGAATGCTAATTGCTATTGCATCATTATGTAATCTGGAAATTCATCAAATGGATGTGGAAACTGCTTTCTTAAAAGGTGAGTTAGATAAGGAAATTTACGTGGAACATCCAGAAGGATTTTCTGTTCAAGGAAAAGAAAAGAAAGTATGTAAATTGATTAAATAATTATATGGTTTAAAACAAGCGCCAAAGTAATGGCATGAGAAATTTGACAAAGTAATGATGTGAAATGGATTCAAAATTAATGAATGTGACAAATGTGTTTATATTAAAAACACAAACAAAGGCTATGTTATAGTATGTCTTTATCATAGGTAGTAATAATGACATGATTAAAACTGCCAAGGAAATATTGAATAAACATTTTGACATGAAGGACATGGGAATTGCTGATGTATACTTGATATGAAAATTACCAAAATATCAGAAGGTTATGCTTTGTCACAATCACATTACATTGAGAAAATACTTGACAAATTTAGTAAAAATGATGATCATCTTGTTAGAACACCTGTGGATATTAATTTGTTTCTTTCTAAGAATGTACAGAAAAGTATTTCTCAATTAGAGTATGCTCTAATTATTGGAAGCTTAATGTACTTGATAAACTGCACTCGCCGGGATATAGCTTATGCAGTAAGTAAATTAAGTAGATATACGAGTAATCCAAGAGTAGAATACTGGAAAGCAATTATAAGGGTTCTAAGATACCTCAGATTTACTCGTAACATTGGGCTAAATTATATTAGATATCTAGCAGTACTTGAAGGATACTGTGATGCAAACTGGATATCGGATACTAGAGACGCAAAGTCCACCAGTAGATATGTCTTTACTCTTGGTGGTGTGGCTGTATCTTGGAAATCTTCCAAACAGACTTGCATTGCTAGGTCTACTATGGAATCAGAGTTTATAGCTTTAGATAAAGCCAGGAAAGAAGCAGAATGGCTTCGCCACTTCCTTGAAGATATTCCAATGTGGCCAAAACTAGTGCCTGCTATATGCATACATTGTGATAGTCAATCAGCAATTGGTAGAGTACAGAGTCATATGTATAACGGTAAGTCACGACACATTCCTCGTCGACATAACACCGTAAGACAACTACTCTCTAATGGAGTTATTTCCATTGAATATGTAAAGTCTAAAGACAACATAGCGGATCCATTAACCAAAGGGTTAGCAAGAGAGTTAGATAAGAATTCATCGAGGGTAATGGGACTTAAGCCTATTAAATAAGAGTTACCACAACGGCAATCGAACCTAGTTGACTGGAGATCCCAAGATCTAGGTTCAAAGAGACAACCGAGTTGTGTATGACTCAGAAGGATCACTGGGGAGTCAACTCCTACCCATTTCTATGATGAAGTAGTGATGTCTGTAGCATTTTAGGTTAAGTAAAATTTTAATGATTCTTATATCTAGGTAAACCTAGTGGAGTATGGCAGGATACTCTTCATAAGAATCACCTATATGAGTGTGAACTAGGCCAGTTTGATAAGATTTATGAAGAGCTACAATTCTCTAGAGCACTCATGATAAACCAGATTGTTTGGGGCCAAAATGAACACAATAGTGAGAACTAAATTGTGTCTAGTAATATACTGTGTGAGTTCTATTGTCTTGGTTTACATAAATGGTTGAACAATTCAAGACATCATGTTCACTGGTTAGCTAGTAAATCCGATAATGTCTCACAAGGGAAGGTTCAAAGCCAAAAGCTATCTATCATTTACAAAATATTTCCAATTTCTGTACTCTCTATAATTAGATCATGTTGTTGCATTTTCTCTCCGTCAAATTCCATTCATGTGGGGGATTGTTGGCAAATTTGGTTTTATAGGCTTATTTTGGGTCAACTTTGAGCCCAATTTTGAGTGGGTCCTAAACGTCTTTTGAGGTGGGTCCAAAAAAGGTAACGTGTTCCTTGCCGCATGGCAAGTCACACGGTGAAGACGGTTCATCAAAACCATTTATGAGTGAATGGGAACTTGATGTCGTTTTCAAGTTCATAGAATGGACAATTAAAGAATTAAATGTGGGTTTCCTTGTAAGGCTTGTCCCACATTGGAAACTTAAGAGAACTTATGTATGTATATAAGTTCTAGGTGGCAACACTTGGGTTGGGCCCCAAGGGGCATCCCAAGTTTGTAGAAGGGAGGAGTTATGGACAAATTAAAACTTGGCTCAAACCACCACATACGCGCGCGCACTGTCGTCGCCGTCATTCCGTCCGTCTGGGTTGGGCGCGGTTGTGGGTCGGGTCAATTCAAATATTAATTTTTTGGACAAAAATTTATTTGAATTTTTTTCAGAAATTCTTAACGAAATTAAATTCTAATTTTGTGCAAAACTGAATTTAATTTTCTGTCCAAATTTTACCTCATTCAGTCCGAATTCCCAACAGAAACTGCCGGACAAATTCAGAATAGTTGTATAACTGCAGTAGTTAGCAAATCTGTCCAGTTTTCAAATTTGAATCTGTTCAAGGGTTTTGCACCTGTTCAAGTTCAAAAACATACCTGTTCGGGCAGATTGTTTACCTATAAATAAAGGCCATTTCCAGCAGTCTTTGGGCATCTGAAAATGATCTAAAAACATCCTGAAAAACTCTAAAAAATCTGTCCCCTTCCCGATTTTACTCTTTCTTTGCATTATTCTACATATTATTTTTTTTTTAGGAAAAATTAAGAGTGTAAGAACACAGGTTTGGTTCGCAGTATAAATTGTTTGGAGTGCTACTACAATTTATGAAGATCATTGTATCCTGTGAGATAGACGCCATTTGTCCGTAAGCACCGTAGCGGGGCGAATCTGTCTTAAGGACAGAGTGTCACACACTTGACTTGATCTTTTTATTCGGTTCGGTAAAATAAATTCGGTAAGTAATTTATTTTATTTGTTTGATTTTTTTCATTATTTATTTTACATAAAAGATTGTTCCAACAAAAATTTTATTGTTATATTAGGATTTAGAATTGTGTTATAGTTATGAGTTATATAATAAAATACATTATGTCACGTGGTTGTCAATATATCATTTTATGTCTCATTTTGAACATAATTTAATTTTTAAATTAAATTGAGTAAAAACTTAAAATATAAAAGGCTAAAGTGGATAAAAATGAAATTTAAAAACAAAAGTGAAAAAAAAAAAAAGCAAAACAAAAAATGGGCAAAGTATAATTTACCCTTACAAATACATAGAGTATAACTTTTTTTGCAATAAAATCATAAAAAAATTGCACATCCACCTTTTAGTAAATTATATATATTTGTTTTACTTTCCAGGGTATTATAATTTCTCTTTTTTTTGGGAGTGTATCATATTGTTCCCCTTATTATCTTTTGTGGTATATGGGATCGAGCTGAAAATATCATAATTTTTTTAATATTTTTGTCTTAAGTAATATATTTTAAAATTACATAATTTTTTTTTTACTTTCACTACAAAAAATAAATTTTTAACGATGGATAAAAACCGTTGCTAAACGTAAAAAATTGTTGCAAAAAGTATTAGCGACGGATCTGAGGCATGATAAAAGTTTTTTGCGACAGATTTAAATTGTAAAAGGGAGGGGTAGCAACAGCAACAACGGCAATGGTTGGAAAAGGGAGATTGGGTGGCTATAATGGTTGACAATGAGAGATGAGTGGCAGTGGGTGGGAGTTGGAGAGGTAGATTTGTGATTGGGTGTAGTGGGTAGCAAGTTAGAGTTTTTAGGATTTTGAGGTAGATGAAGATGAATCGAGGGAGAAGATGAAGTGAATGAAGAAGAAGATGAAGGGTAGATTTGACTTTTTATATTTTTATTTTACTTTAATAGCCTGAAAATTTTAGGCTCCCCTCAAAATTGAAAAGTGTATTACACTTCCCGTCAATTTGGATAGAAAAAGTAACCGTTATAGTTTAGTCCAAAATCACAAGGGATGTTTTTACCTATATTTGAACTATAAGGGAGTAATGTGCTCCGAACCCAAACCATAAAAGGATAAAGTGAATTTTGTCCTAAATATTATGAATCTTGGTAATGAATGTTTTAAGAGTATTGATTATATTCACACTGTATCCCTAAACTATTAGATTCTTTTCATTTTCATCCAAATATGGAAAGAGACATGTGGCTTAGATTAATCTAAAAAGTTGGTCTAATTTTAGAGCCTGAATAATAATACTCATTGAATAAACTATACTTTCACTCTCTGAATAGGAGTGTAAAAATGGCTCGAGACCTGTGGGCGACCCGAAGCTCGCCCGAAGACCGCGGTGGGCCCGGCTCGTTTCGGCCTAGTTAGGCCCGGGCCCGAGCCCAACCCAGTATATTGGGCCTGGGCCGTCCACGTTGGGGCCCGACCTGGCCCAAAAAAATTTTGGGCCTGACCCAGCCCACCCATCCGGCCCTCTTTATATCAATATTCAATTATCAAATTTTAAAAAATAAAAAACAACTTGTAATGGTTAAATAATTAAAAAATAAATAAATAAAAAGGTTGATCTTATAAAAAAAAAAGTAATCTTGTAAAAATAAAAATTTTATATAATTAAATAAATAACATTAATAATTTGGCCCTCTTTAATCAATATTCAATGATCAAATTTTAAAAAATAAAAATAACTTGTAATGGTTAAATAATTAAAAAATAAATAAAAAGGTTGATCTTATAAAAAATAGTAATCTTGTAAAAATAAAAAATTTATATAATTAAATAAATAACATTAATAATTTAAAAATAAAAACAAAAAATAATAATAATTTATACACAGATTATGATTTTTTAATAATTAATTTATATAATTTATACATAGATTATAATAATAATAATAATTTAATAATTAAAATAAATAACATTATGATTTTTTAAACACAGATTTTTAAAAAAAATTGTATACTTGTTTAGTTAATATGGAGTGATATATATATATATATATATATGTATATATACGTGCTCCTAGTTTGATATATATATATACACATGCTCAATCAAATCCGCAGACTGCACTGCAGTAGTGATGATATTGATGGACCATGTGTGCATGGTACAAATAATCCGGTGGATGCGCATGATATTTAGGACAATGTTGTTGGGTCTGTGGGGGTCCATCACGGGTCCCGTTCTAATACTCCGAACCGTTCAATGTGTAGAACTCGTCGAATATTATATGACTGTAAAAAATCAAGTTGATCGGATATCGATAACTATATGATCATATCAGTTTTGTATCAAAAAATGGACAGTGAACAAATTAATAGTTGACAAAAAACTAATCCTATCAGATAGCTATCGATATTCGATCAATGTGATTTTTTACAAATGTATAATACTAGATGAATTCTACACATTCAACGGTTTCGATTATCAAAAAGGGACCCGTATGGGCCCCCACAAGCCCAACAATATCTGTGAAGCATCATCCTATATTCATATGATATATGTTAAGTTATCAACTTACACCATTTTGACTGGAATCCGTAGAAGAAGAAAATATTCTCAAAGAGATAAAAAGAAAGAAATGCACTATTGTGACATTGTGTCACTGACACACAATGGGTAAGTGGTTGGTACTAGCCTAGCTTTTACTTAGCCTAGTCTCATCAATCACTGAATTCAATTTTGAAATGGTAATATACAAACGATCATAATTAAAATTATTATAAATATCTTTCATTTTTCAAAATAAATCTCACAACAAATAATTCTCTTTCTCTCTCTCTCTTAAACTCTCAATCTCTCCTAAACTCTCAATCTCTCTCAAGTCTCAATTATCAGAAAAAACAAATTTCTGTATCGCATTCACCAGTTGGTAACATTAATTAGTTTTATTAAATTTATTAGCTACTCATTTTTTTCATTAATTATTTTTGCACATATATTAATTATTATTTTTTACTGATTGTATTTACACATTATTTAATAATTGTTAATTCTTATATATTGTTTTACTTGCATTACTATGGATCCTAATATGCCTAATGTTTATGTCGATGTTGATACATATACTACACCACATGAATCTATTGATTCTCCTTCTAATATCCCTCTTCCAACAGTTGGATCATCATCTAGAAGCAGAAGTAGTAGTGTTTGGAAACATTTTGAAAAAATATCTATAAATAATCCTGATGGCACAATTACATTTAAAGCAAAATATAAATATTGTGCACGTTTACTTAGTATTGCATCTACAGGGGCTACTACTCATTTAAAAAGGCATTCTAACAAATATTTACAAAGTAAACAACCTGATATTCGAAGTCAAATGCAATTAGGAGTTTCATCAACTGGTAATTTGCAAATATTTTCATAGGATCCTATACGTGCATAAAATTTTGTAGTTGATTATATTATTAGAAAAAGAACAATCTTTTAGTACTGGTGAATGTCCTGATTTTACCGAAATGATTTACGAAAGTTTTGCACCGCAATATCAAAGTTTTTCAAGAAATACTACTAGAAATATGATTTTAAAGAAATTTGAGGATATTAAAAGTGAATTATTTGATATCTTTAAAAATTTAAATGGAAGAGTTTGTTTAACATCTGATCTGTGGTCAAATAATGGTTTTAAATATCAATGTATCACTGCACATTTTATTGATAATGATTGGAAATTAAATAAAAGAATTATTTTATTTAAATTAGTTGAACTTCCATACACTGGTCATTCGTTTAGTGTACAAATAAGAAGTGTATTATATGAGTGGGCTTTACAAAATAAAATATTTACAATTAGTTTAGATAATGCATCATATTATAATTAAACTGTAGCACATTTAAAATCAACTTTACAATTACTTGTTGATGGTGATTTATTTCATGTTCGTTGTTGTGCCCATATTTTAAATTTGATTGTTACAGAAGTTATGCATGTATACGAAACTTCTGTACTTGTAATAAAAAATGTCGTTGTTACTATTATGTCTTCTAGTAATCGAATTTCAGAATATAGAAAAATTTGTCAACGAGAAAATATGTCATTTAAAAAATTAATTTTAGATGTAGATAGTAGGTAGAATTCAACATATAATATGTTAAAAATAGCTTGTAAACAAAGAAGAGCAATAGATTTATTTTTTGCAACAACATCAATAGGAGGAGTACTAACACCCACTGAACTTAATTGGCGCCAAGTAGCCTTGTATAAAGATTTTTTAAAAGTTTTCGATACTTTAACAAAATTATTTTCTTATATATATATTCATACTTCACAATTTGTTTTACATATGCTAACAGAAATAATTAAAGTTTTCATAAAATATATGGGTAATGAACTTTATGAAACAATTCTTACTTCAATGAAAGAAAAATTTGATAAATATTTTCATCATTTGCCTTATCTATTAGGTTTAGCTATAATAATTGATCCTAGGTGTAAATAAGTTGGTTTAAAAGAATTTTTAGAGCGTATTTTCGCTGATCAAATACAGTTTGCCCCTATTATGCAAACATGCAACAGATTATTTCAAGAATACAGGGCATCTGCATCTGTAAATACACCTACACACACTACACTAGCAGTCCAATTTCGAGGCGGGAGATTAAGTATTTTCACGGCAATAAAAGTAGTAGAAGAATATCTCAACATACAAGTGAAAGTAGTTCTGAATTACAACGTTATTTGGAAAGCTCGTCAGTTGATGATTCTGATAATTTTGACATTTTGGAATGGTGGAAACAAAATGAATCTATGTGGCTTGTGTTTTCACAGATGGCCCATGATATACTAACCGTTCTTATTTCTACAGTTGCTTCAGAAACAGCTTTTAGTGTAGGTGGACGAGTGCTGAGTGACTACAGGAGCAGTCTTTCACCCGAAATAGTTAAGGCACTGATGATATCCAGAGATCATATGCACGCGTTTACAAGAAAACAAAATTTTAGTGAAAATGAGCGAATTTAATATGATTTAAATGACATATCATCGGGCAATGCGACTGAAATGTCTCTCTCCTCCGATGATTGATCAACAATTTATTTTTTACTACTTCATTTTATTTCATTTTTTTCTTGTTTTTTGTTTTTGTTTTTGTTTTTTGTATTAGATTATTGAGGTGAAATATAATGCAAATGATTGGTAGGCTAGTAGGTGCCAACCTAGTTGGGATGTACTTGACCTATAATGATGCAATTGCTATACCATCATCAGTAATCTATACCTAATTTATTTAATAATATCAATTTTTGTAATATTTTATTTCATTTTGAAATAAAAATTATTCATTCAATAAATGTTATATAAATAATTAAATATTGTAATATTAAAAGTTTCAATTTCATATATATAAAATTATTCATTCGAAAGAAAAAAAATTACATAATTGCATACTTTTTTAGTTATAAGTTCACAATTAAAAAAACATAGGTCATATATAATTAAATTTAAATATCACCATAAAACATTACATAACCAAACAAAATATCTTATTAATCGTAATTAAAATACTCTAGTATAAATTTTTTTTAATTTTTTATTTCTAATATTAAAAAAAAAGCCCGACTACGTCCGGCCTGCGGGCCAAGGCCCGAGCCCAGGCCCTAGGCCCTATTATGAGTGGGCTTGGGCTTGGGCATGGGCCCCACCTTTTGGCGCATGGGCCGGTCCGGCCTGCTAAAAAAACGCGAGCCCACAATGCCCGAATGGGCCAGGCCATTATTACACCCTTATCTCTAAAGTAGGTGTCTTTTTGTACTTGGATCATTACAAAGAAAGATTTTTGCAATTTGGTCCCCAACTCATAAAACAGTGTCCCAATCACAATCTGTCATATCATCCACTAAAATGTAGTCTTAAAAACCTTATGGTAGGATTCGTCTTACAAATCTTTAGATATATAAGTTAGCTTAACGGGACTTACGTATAGGTTTTAATAGGTGGACTTTTATCCAATAAGTCATATTATAATTAATGACGTTTTTCATTAAACACTATTAAAGAAAGTCACTAATTATTAATTTTCAACGACAATTTGAAAATTATCATAAAAAAAGTCACTACTTATAAGTTTTATCGACAATTTTTAAAAAAAAAAGTTACTAATTTTTAACTTTTAACGACAGTTTGAAAAATTCATCACAAAAAAATTACTAATTATAAATTTTAACGACAATTTATAAAAACAGTGACAAAAAAAAGTCACACTAATTGTCAATTTTTAATACATATACAACAAATTGTCATAAAAAATTATTTTTAGCGACGATTTTATTAGATCTTATTTTTAATATGACTTGGTAGAAATTAAATATAACTATTAAGACTTATTGATAGTTTATGCGTTGCTCTTAATTTAGTGTATTTAAGACTCTTTTAAGAAGTTAGTTAATAGTTACTTTCTAATTTTTAATTCATTTTGGAGAGGAACAGTTACATATGTTAATGTTTGAACTTTAAAAAGAGGAGAGAGAGAGTAGAAGATTGAGTGCGATTAAACTTTAAAGAGAGGACAAAGGGAAAGAGAGAGTAGAAGATTGAGTGCAACAAACAAAAAAAAAAAACTTCTATTAATTTTGTGTGCAAACAAAATAAAATAAATAAAAATAACTTCTATTAATTTTTTAGATTGAAATGATTGAGTCAGCGGACGCCATTTATCCCTGCAAAGTACAAAAATCTTTGATCATTTTCTCTCTCCAACCATTTATGACTAGGTCACAGCGGGAGTGGCTAAGATCAAAAAGATTATATAAATTCAATGAATAAGTCCCTCCAATCTTTCATGCATTCTTGAAGTCTCTATCCCAATTCTTGAATATAAAGTCTGCAAATCATCAATTAACTTGTGTTAATATGGTTGATGGACCCACTTCAACATCATCATCATGCAATGAAAATTACTTTTATTAACATTGTAATTACTAAATTTTTATATAATATTTATATATTATTTCATGGCTCATTATATTGAATTTCGTTTTTTAAGCATAGTACTAATATAAAATGTATGAAACATCTTTCAAATTGAACAAATGAATGACTTACAATAAGACGAAAATAAAATTTCTAATTTCGTTCTCTAAGACGAACTAAAGAGATGTCTCTAAGCATATCGAATTTCATTTTTTATGCACGAACCAATATATAAATAATGTATGAAGTATCACGAGAATTAATGAACAAATTTAATATAAAAAATAAAATAAAATTTGTCATTGTAACATTATTCTTTTATCTGTTCAAGTAGGAATGTGAATGGCCATAAAAAAAAATAAAAATAAATAAATAAAATATCTATGACTGGATTAGTTGGACCAAATTAGACTCAACCTAACCTGAACCTATTAAAGAAAATTCGCTATGATAATCTGATCAAATTTGAATCTGATTGGTTTGATTATTAACTATTGATTATGTCAAGTCCGGATCTGGCTACATCGACCTAAATCCAAAGTAGCATGGAAGGTTCTATAAAAGAGAAGTTATTGGATGGTTGTAGAATATTAAGCCAAGTTTGGCATACTTCAAATAATTCATCTTTTTATCTTTTTTTCATCACATCATCTCTCTACTTTTTTGTATATCTTTTCGTAAAAAGACAAAAAGTACATGAGAGGGCAATTTATACGCAAATTGGGCCGAACTGGGTATTGGGCCTTAGGGCCGAAATCAAGAGGGCCGAGTACAAGGTCCATGTAGGATACTCCGGTTTGGAGAAGTAACTTGGAAGATAGACCGGTCATACTCCGGTTGTGGAAGGACTGAGCTCTACTCCGGTTGAGTGAAGTAGCACGGAGGTTTCGGCCTTCGATGGTTACTTCGGTTATAGCATATGAGTAACCGAAGTAGCTATGGTTCTAAAGGTAGCTCGGTTTTAATTCCCTTATGTCTAGCTCGGTCTCAGTATGGGAAGACCGAGGTAAGGAAGTGTGAGGTAAGGGCCGAATGAATAGTTACTTCGGTCCTGAAGTAGTCCGGCCATAAGAAGAACCATCTCACTTGGTTTAAGCAGTGAGGGGGGTGTTGGAGGATAAGCATTGTCTTCCAGGAGTATGAATCCAAGGAGGACTCTACGCAAGGAGGAGTAATCCTAGAAGGACTCTACATGGAGGAAAAAGTCCTACCAGGATTGTGCTACGCGAAACCTATATAAGCTCACCAATATCACCTTTGGAGAGGTAATGCAACTTTGCTCCCTGAATTCATAGAGCTTTTGTCTATTTGTCAAGCTTACTGACTTAGGCATCGGAGAGGTTTCCGGCACACACCCGCCGGCTAGCTCACGTGTGTATTTTCAGGTAGTTGAACGACGTCGTACGGAGGAGCGCAGACTTGGTCAACAGGATTATACGAGAAGGTGTATTTCTTTCCCGTACAATTGGCGCCGTCTGTGGGAACTCAGACAAGAACAACCTCTTGATCAAGCTTTTTCTCCCAAAAAATCAATGGCGAACAACGAAGAATTACCTCAGTCCGCCGTCGAC
Organism: Camellia japonica; assembly: GCA_030407325.1. NCBI lineage: Eukaryota > Viridiplantae > Streptophyta > Magnoliopsida > Ericales > Theaceae > Camellia > Camellia japonica. Next base: position 153,619,379 of record JAPPVO010000017.1, on the reverse strand, counting down.
GGACTAACTCCAGAAGGGGGTGCAAGGCGCGAAGGCCTACCCGTGGTCACTCCCATGGCGAACCTGGAACCACACAGACAAAATTCCAGGAGGGATGCAAGGGGACGAAGGCGGAATAACAGCCCTCATCCCTCTCGTTCGCAAAGCCCAGAAAGACAAAGACGCAGAATTGATCCTCAAACTTTGGAGGATCGCGTCAGGAACAAGACGAATTGATCCGTCGGATGGCAGCGACATGGAATCTCTAAACGCAGGTGAAAGGAAAAGAAGTGGCGACAGGAGAGGGGCGCACAACAAGACGCCCCCTCGCCACTCGGAAAGTCGTAGTAGGAATACTACACCCTCACAAGAGAACAAGAGCCTCAGGACAGGCGACACGCAATCCAGATCTTCCAGAACTCGTCACTCCAGGTCTGAGAGGGAGGTCTGAGGTCACACACCGGGGAAGCACATACTGGCCCTCGCATACGCACCAGACAAGGTCTAGGCAGACAGAGTTGCCCAGATCGTCCGACCTACGAACCGTGCTAGAAGAGAAAGCACGATGGAAGGAGGACGCCAGGGCGCGACCACACAAAGTTTCTGCCTTACAGCGGTTGGCTCCTCGGACGCATGGAAGCGTCGAGGTTGGAATGCCAATACCGCGCCCGGCCTACGAACCAGCGGACAAGGCATTGGCAGGCTGCAGACCTCACCATTCGTCCCAGCAATAGAGAACGCGCCCCTACCGTCAGGCTTCCTACAGCCCAAATTCACAACATATGAGGGGAAGACGGACCCTACTCACACTTAAGCCACTTTCGCCAGGTCATGGCTGTATACCGGCGGAATGAGGCCTTGATGTGCATCCTATTCCCTTCAAGCCTTGGTGACCTAGGCTTGACTTGGTTTGAGAAGCTTCCAGAGGGCAGCATAGCCTCCTGGGCGCAACTGGCGGAGGCGTTTGTAACGCGATTCAGAACAAACACGAAAACCCCAGTGGAGATCGACCAGTTACTCTCCATCGACATGGGTGATAAGGAGACCTGAGGTCATACAACAGTCGCTACTGGGAGACATTCAACCAGATTGGGGACTGCCCCAATCTCGCCATTGCGCAATATAAAAGAGGCCTCCCAGTCGGGAACAGACTGAGGGACTCTATCACCATGACGCCACCCCTCACCATGGAGGCCCTGATGGAGAGAGTGCATCAGCACATCAGGGTAGAAGAGGATGGCGCTCGTGCCAAAGCAAAATCTGGCGCGCGCAGCACCAGAAAGAAGGCCTCAGCAAAGGTCAACGCAGTAGACCGTCCGAACAGAAACGGACGTGGCAAAAGAGACAATGGGAGACCAAGACAAAAGATGGTGAGAGTCCGCACTGCCATCACCACGGTCTTCAAGAAACCGATCTACCGTATACTTAGCGAAATTCGAGACGAGCCTTTCGTCAAGTGGCCAGCTAAGTTAGGCGAAGCTCAGAAGGACTACGATGACAGATCGAGGTGCACCTTCCACAAAGAAAAGGGGCACCGCACTGAGAATGCACACCATTGAGGCAGCATCTGGAAGAGTTGGTGGCAGCGGTCACCTGGACAAATACATAGAAGGAGGGGCACAGCCAGCCCCCAGGACCACAATATGCCCAATGGAATGCCGAACGACGCCCCACCTCAAGGCGTCATCAACGTAATACATGGAGTCTTTGAACCTGAGCGTGTATGCGAGCTCAGAGGTTCAATCAAAAAGGCTGAGCACTTCAGAGAGGTACTAAGTGTCCAACCAGTCGCCAAAAAGGGGAAGATAGAGGCCACAAATGTCATGTCCTTCTCAGATAAAGACTTGGCAAGGATTTATTGCCCTCACAACGATGCCTTGGTCGTCACTCTTCGAGTCAAGGATTTTGACGTCAAGCGGATTCTGATTGACCAAGGTAGTTCGTGAAATCATGTATTATGAAACCTTCAAGCAACTAAAGTTGCAGGATAAAGACTTGGCGCCTGCCGTATCTCCCCTTATCGGATTCAACTCCATGCCAGAATGGCCCGTCGGCAAAATTATCCTCCCAGTCAGAGCAGGGAGTGTGACGAAACAAGTGGAGTTTTGGGTGATAAAGGTCCCCTCCACCTACAACGTTATCTTGGGCAGAACATGGCTGCATGCCATGCGCTCGGTGGCATCCTCCTACCACCAAGTGATGCGATTTCCCAACGACACCGGAATAATTGAAGAAGTATATGGGGACCAGATTATGTCCAAACAATGCTTCGTCACAACGAATGGCAGCCGCGCTGCCAAAGGATATGTTCATTCGGTTGAAGAACCTGAGAGTAATGAACTGTTCGCAGAGGTTGGCAAAGCGGCTGATCAGAAAGCGGTGGAAGACTTGGTGGAGGTAAGAATCGACGAAAAGAACCCGGATAAGTTCTTCTTGCTTGGTTCGTCGTTATCCAGCGCTGAGAGGTTGGAGGTTGGAATTCCTGACCTCCAACATCGAAGTGTTTGCCTGGACGCCTTACGACATGCCAGGCATTGATCCAAACCTCATCTGCCACCAACTCAATGTCCACCCTCTGCCAGACCAGTCATTCAACGCACACGCAGATCGGCACTCCACCACGCCGAGATAGTGGCAGAAGAAGTGGGTAACCTACTGGAGGCAGGAGCAATCAGAGAGGTACATTACCCCAAGTGGATCTCCAACACGTCGTGGTGCCAAAAAAGAATGGCAAGTGGCGTGTCTGCGTCGATTACAAGACGGTCAACAAAGCATGTCCGAAGGACAGTTTCCCCCTACCAAGGATAGATCAATTGGTGGACCTAACAGCTGGGCACAGCAGGCTTAGCTTCCTTGACGCATACAGAGGCTACCATCAGATAGCCATGCACGAACCTGATCAGGAAGTAACATCCTTCACCACTCCAAGAGGACTATACTGCTACAAGGTCATGCCCTTTGGCCTAAAGAACGCAGGGGCGACATTCCAGAGAATGGTCACAAAGATGTTCGAGCCATTGTTAGGCAGAACAATGGAGGCTTACATCGACGACATGGTGGTCAAAAGCAAGGATGCGGATGACCATCTAAAGGACCTAGATGAGATGTTCCAGATCCTGAAGAAACACAAGCTGCGCCTTAACGCTTCTAAGTGCGCATTCGGTGTAGGGTCTGGCAAGTTTCTGGGTTTCCTGGTGACCAACCGGGGTATTGAGGCAGACCCCTCCCAAATCAAAGCAATTCAGGAATTAGAGAGGCCTAACTCAGTGAAAGAAGTGCAGCATCTCACCGGCATGGCAGCAGCACTTAACCGATTCATCAGCCGGTCTTCAGACAGATTGCGTCCATTCTTTCAGTCATTAAAAGCTAAGTTTGAGTGGGACGAAGAATGCGACCGAGCTCTGGAGAGTTTGAAGGAATACATGTCTTCTCCACCACTACTTGTCACCCCAATACCTGGAGAAGAACTCTTCCTCTACTTGGCAGTCTCTCAGCACGCGGTAAGTGCAGTGTTGGTTCGAGCAGAAGGCATCCAGCATCTTCCAATCTTCTACGTCAGCAAGACATTGTTAGGCGCCGAAACGAGGTATTTGCCACTGGAGAAACTGGCCTTGGCCTTAATGATGGCCTCAAGGAAGTTGTCACATTACTTTCACGCCCACACCATAGTTGTTCTCACAGCCTTCCCACTCAAGGCTTTATTTGAAAGGGCGAACTTTTCTGGGCGAATTCTGAAGTGGGCAGTAGAATTGGGACAATATGACATCAAGTTCCAACCCAGAACCGCAGTAAAGGCCCAATCTTTGGCAGACTTCGTCGCGGAGTTCACTCCTGGAAGCCACCAAGTCTGCCCAATCGACCTGACTGACACAACCGAACTAGGGATGGAGATTGACGCCGGAATAGCGCAACCCCTAGTGCAGGTACTCAGCCAGAGCCCAAGGCAGACCAGAGTAGAGAAGGCAAGGAGGAAGCAGACCTTGCTACACCAAGTCAAAACTCACCAACAACTAATGACTTGGCCATCAGAAACAAGGGGCAGACTGCAACTATGGATCATGAAGGAAACTCCAGCGACATTCCAGACCCCACAACATCATCCGATCCCTCCATGCTGGAAGTTGTTTGTAGGGGAAATGTGGAAGCTCTTTGTGGATGGAGCATCCAACCGACATGGCGCAGGACTTGGCATAGTCCTCATCTCTCCAGATGGCCTAGTGTGGAGCAGCAATCAACCTTGGCTTCCCAGCATCAAACAACGCGAGTATGAAGCACTTCTGGCAGGTCTCAAGTCAGCATACTACATGAAGGCCACCGAGCTAATGGTTTACAGCGACTCCAGTTGGTGGTAAACCAAATATCTGGCGACTACGAGGCAAAGGATGATAGAATGGCCAAGTACCAAGAATTGGTCAGAACAGAGATAAAAAAGTTCGAAGTGGTGAGGATAGAACAGATCGGCAGAGAAAAACAGCAGAGCAGACGAACTAGCAGGCTTCGCCTCAATGGCAGACACCTCCATTCCTCACCCACTGCTAATTGACTATCTGCCTAGACCAAGCATTGAAGACCAGAAGGAAGAGGTATGTTGCGCAGAATTAGGCCCTTCTTGGATGGATCCCATCATACTGTTCCTGAAAGACGGCACCTACCAGAAGAAAAAGAAGCCAACAGAATAAGAGCGAAGTCACAGCGATTTTGGCTCTCTCCATCCTTGGCATTATACAAAAAGTCGTTCTCAGGACCTTACTTAAAGTGTGTTCACCCCAGCAAAGTGGAAGCATTCCTGTTTGAAATACATGAGGGGTTGTGGCAGCCATCAAGGAGGAAGATCATTGGCATACAGAGCGATTTCGCAAGGATATTGGTGGCCATACATGCAAGCGGATTCAGAGAAGTATGTTAAAAAGTGCGAAAAGTGTCAAAAGTTTGCACACCAAATACACCAACCTGCCAGAGAACTACTACCATTAACTAGCCCATGGCCTTTCGCAATGTGGGGGTTAGACATAGTAGGTCCACTTCCAACAGCACCAGGCAACAGGAAGTTCTTTCTTGCGGCAACAGACTACTTCACAAAGTGGGTGGAAGCAGAAGCCTTGGCGTCAATCAAGGAAAAAGATGTGAAGAAGTTTGTCTGGCAGAACATCATTACTCGCTTTGGCATACCAAAGGCACTGATCTCAGACAACGGCACTCAATTCGATGGTAGGATTTTCAGAGGCTTTTGCGAAGAGTACAAGATAGAGTTCTACAATTCTACACCGGCATATCCTCAAGCAAATGGACAGGCAGAGGCATCAAAGGTAGTCTTGGATGGATTGAAGAAAAGGCTAGAAAAAGCCAAAGGCAAGTGGGCAGAAGAGCTCCCCATTTTTGGGCTTACCGCACCACGCCTCGGCGTCGACAGGAGAAACACCATTCTCCTTAGCTTATGGCATGGAGGCAGTCATCCCATTAGAAGTTGGCCTCCCCACAATTCGAGCGAAAACTTTGATCCAGACCTAAATGGCGAAGCCATAGCATTAGAACTTGACCTTGCGAAGAAAGAAGAGACAGAGCATTAGTTCACATCGCCTCCTACCAACAAGAGTTGTCCAGAAAGTATAACAAAACAGTGCATCCAAGGCAATTCAAGATCGGAGATTGGGTACTGCGCAAAGTGATGGGAAATACCTTAGTTCCAGGAGATGGCAAGCTAGGACCTAACTGGGAAGGACCTTACAAAGTGGTCGGATTAGCAGGCAAAGGGGCATACCACTTGGAAGATGAGGACGGCAAAGCAATTCCCAGGCCATGGAACACAGCAAATCTCAAGTTTTTTATTTTATTTTTAGCTTTTTCCTTTTACGTATATGTAATTTTTTACTTTCTCAATAAAACAATTCGATTCTTTTTCAGTATATTTGTTTTCCGTAGACAGCTTTAGTAAGTTAGTAGCGTTGTAAACATAGTTGGCCGAATTAAACCAACTATGACTCCTCCTAAGCCCAGGATAGGATCCAGGCTGCAGGACGTTTGGTCGAATAACCAAACACTTTATTCTAAGTTGGCTGGAAAAACCAACTTAGAGGTTGGCTGGATTAAACCAACACCCTCCTAAGCCCAGGATCAGGATCCAGGCTGCAGGACGTTTGGTCGATATAACCAAACACTTTACTAAGTTGGCTGGAAAAACCAACTTAGAGGTTGGCTGGATTAAACCAACACCCCTCTAAGCCCAGGATCAGGATCCAGGCTGCAGGACGTTTGGTCGATATAACCAAACACTTTATTCTAAGTTGGCTGGAAAAACCAACTTAGAGGTTGGCTGGATTAAACCAACACTTTGCTCTTCAGCCGAAGTAAGTTATATCGGCTGAAGAGTGGTTGGCTGGATTAAACCAACACTTTGTACTCTTCAGCCGAAGTAAGTATATCGGCTGAAGAGTGGTTGGCTGGATTAAACCAACACTTTGTACTCTTCAGCCGAAGTAAGTTATATCGGCTGAAGAGTGGTTGGCTGGATTAAACCAACACTTTGTACTCTTCAGCCGAAGTAAGTATATCGGCTGAAGAGTGGTTGGCTGGATTAAACCAACACTTTGTACTCTTCAGCCGAAGTAAGTTATATCGGCTGAAGAGTGGTTGGCTGGATTAAACCAACACTTTGTACTCTTCAGCCGAAGTAAGTATATCGGCTGAAGAGTGGTTGGCTGGATTAAACCAACACTTTGTACTCTTCAGCCGAAGTAAGTTATATCGGCTGAAGAGTGGTTGGCTGGATTAAACCAACACTTTGTACTCTTCAGCCGAAGCAAGTTATACCGGCTGAAGAGTGGTTGGCTAGATTAAACTAACACTTTGTACTCTTCAGCCGAAGCAAGTTATACCGGCTGAAGAGTGGTTGGCTAGTAAGTTAGATAGCTAAAACCGAGATCATAGTTGTGCAAATAAGTTCATTACAAGTACAGGCATACATGCACGAAACCGGAATAAGAGTTGAAGAAATTTTTCATTCAAAAACAGAGAAGTACAATTTGGGGGCTTTAGCCCGGTTACAAAAGGTTCAAAAAAATCAAAGGAAAAGACAATCAACGTAGGAGATCTTCAATTCGGCGTCAAAATCGTCGACAGCATCCGTACGGAGTCCGGTGTTGGTGGGGGGGACGGTCTGAGTTGGGAGTCCGGTTACAGCAAGCACATCGGCTCCAGTTGGCTGCGCTTCGGTGAGACCCTCAACAACCGGCTCCGACCGGACTGGTTGCTCGTTCGGACGATCATTGACGGTCGGAGTATCCGTTGACTCGTCCTCATCGTCTTCTCATCAGATGACCCAGAAATTGCTTCTGGATATCGTCAGCATAGTCTTGCAGTGAAGCCGTAATGAAGTACTCGGGAGCGTTATAGACCTCGGTTTCAGGTCCACAACCGATCTTCTCCACTGCACTTCTCCAGCCACACTTGAAGAACAAATCTTTGGCTGCTTCGCATTGTTGGGTATAGCCAGCTTCGGCTTCTTTGAAACCTTCTTTAGACGTCCTCAGCCTTCTTCTTCCACTCCGCTATTTCGGCGTCCTTTTTGCTCTCCAGGTGCGCCATCTCCCACAAGTACTGGTCTTTCACCTCGGTCACGGCGCGCTGTTTGTCACTGTCAGCCGAGGCAACTAGTCCGGTCAGACGTGCTACCTCAGCCTCCAGCTCGGCCGACCTCTGCCGAGATTCAGCTAGCTCGGCAGTTTTGGTTTCGGCTTCCTTCATTGCTTGCCTTGTGTTTTTTCGGAGTTCCAGCACTTGCCTGTGAGCGATGGTGTTCTTCTGAATGGCCTGCAAAAGAATAGTAAGTTCCTTTTTTTAGCCGAGCTGAGAGTTGGAAAAAAGTAGACTGATCAAAAGAGGACCGTGCTACTTACCAAGATCATGGATTTCGTGGATGACCGGATGGACTTAAGCTCGGTATTGAGCTGCTTACTGTGGTGCTCCATGTCTTTTGGAAGACAAACGCCCCTGGCCAGGTTGAAGGCCAGCAAGTGGTCCTTCTCAGCCACGACCGAGTCGCTATCGTGGATATCCCAGTTTTGGAAGACAAATGGTGGAGCCCATTTGTTGGTGTCAGCCCGGTTTGATTGCTCTGGCTGGGGGCTCGGTTGAGTGCTAGGTGGGGGCTTGGTGGCAGGATGAATTCATCCTCATCAACAAGGCGTGGCTCGGTCTGGCTAGTCCGGGCGCGCTTGTTTCGGCGGATGAGGATGGTTGTTGAGTTGGGAGTGCCACCGGCTTCAGTTGTTTGGCCGGTCTGTGGCACCTCGGCCCTAGTTGTGGCGGTGAGCAGAGCTTTCAATTTGTTTTTCTTCGCCATCTCCTGTTCGGCGGTGAGTGGAACAAGGATGATCTCCGGTAAGGATGGGTCCGGTTCTGGTGCTTCTTCAAGTAAAAGTCGGTCACCCTCGCTTTTCGGCGAGCGGGTAGCTGTATGTCGGTTCGAAGTCTAGCAATTTAGCCCAACTTCTTTCCCGAACCCGCAGTGCGGCGCGCAGAACGCCTAGGTTGGGGTAGTTGTACAGAGAGTGAAGATGAGCTGAATCTGTAAAAAGAAAAACAAACTGTTAGTTCGGTTCAAGAGAGAAAAGCCGAGATAAAGAAAAGTGAGAAAGGCAACCGGAGTATATATACCGGGTTCTCCTTTATTCCAATTTATGGTTCGGCCCAGGAATCTGGGCTTGATGGTCTTCGAAGTTGCCGGACACCCAGAAAAAGTCATCATCATTTAGGTCTTTGTCCGGTGTGTCCTTAATTTTTTTTTCTCGGCCTCGGCGTATTCTCAAGTAATAACACCAGCCTTCGTTTTTGGATCCTAATGAATACTGATGGAAAATTTCGGCTAAGCCTAAGTTAAGACCGGTTTGGCGGTTTAGGGCGTCTATGCCCATTATTATACGGTATGTGTTGGTTGAGAGTTGGGTTGGGCATAGTCTGGTTTGCCTTAGAAACTCGCAGATTAAAGGTTGGACTGGGAATCGTAGTCCGGTCTCTATTATTGATTGAATGGTGAAAGGGACAAAGCCTGGGTTGCCCCATGGATCTACATCTGGTTCGGCTAAAGTGAGATTTACATTGGCTGGAATATTGTAATCCTTCCTAAATTCGGCTAGACCGCCTGGGGTTTCTACTAGGAATCTGTACTTCCCCATTTATCGGATAAATAAGAAATAAATTACTTCGGCTGGAGAAGTTGTGCTCAGTAGCTCGGTTGAGCCTTCAAAGAGAATGGCCTGGGCGACCCAAAGTCTGCAAAGTGGAAGAACAAAGTGGTCAAGCACAGATCATTGACCGTGCTACAAGAACAAAGCAAGAAAGGATGCCTTACTTCGGCTACATTTGGTACCATAGGATGTAGTTCGGTTTCAACAAGGTGCTTGTTATCTCGGATTGGCACGATGTTTCATTATCTCGGTTCCGCCTATGGTTTTAGTTACTTCGGCTAAGCATCAAGGGGCAGCCTTCTGAGTTCGGTTCAGGAACTGAGAAAGCTGGCTTAGCCCCGAGACTTAGCTCGGTTGAGGACTAAGATTTTCTAGTTCGGTGCGTTCTTATTTCGGCTAATGTGAATCAGTTGGTGGCCTATTGAAACTACTGTTATGAGTGCAAGTGCTAGTTCGATTTCAGTTCACCTATATCTTTACATACCTCGCAAACAGTATCCTATTTCGGTTGCTTCGTGATTTTGGATCAAAATTGATATTCTACAGGTTTATCATGTGCATTCATATGTTCTACACGGCTAAGCTTTTCAAGGAGGAACGCATAGGAAGCAGAAGGTGTTTTTCAAGAATAGAAATAAGAAGCTATGGATTGAAGAGTATGCAAATGCAAAAGACAAAACAGATTTGAGATGCTTACCAGGTAGAAAGAAAGAAACTGGAGGTGAGAGCAACCAGCAGTAATGAAGATCACGAACTCAGAAAGCTCAGAGGTTGGAGGATTCGAAGAGAGTGAGAGAGAAATGAATAGTTGGGTGAATGATTTGAAAAATGAAAGGGTTTGTTTTGTGTAAAGTAGAAGGAGGGAAAAAACGCGGGACTGTTCAAAAATTGCGAAGTACGAGGGCGGCGCAACAGCTGTGAATGGCCAATAGGGGCTTGCCACGTGTCCTTGGGAGAAGAACGCTTCAGTTGCTGTGACTGAAGAGACGTTTGATCGGACGCGCTTAGCACGGCTTAAGCTTAGCTCGGCTAGAGAAGCTAAAAAGGTTTTCAGCTCGGCCGGAGTAGCTAAAGGATTGTAGCTCGGCTGGATAAGCTAAAACTTTAGTTCGGTTCGTAGGCATGTAATCCCATCTTTGCAGATGGAATTAAGGGGCAATTGAGAGGGCATTTATACGCAAATTGGGCCGAACTGGGTATTGGGCCTTAGGGCCGAAATCAAGAGGGCCGAGTACAAGGTCCATGTAGGATACTCCGGTTTGGAGAAGTAACTTGGAAGATAGACCGGTCATACTCCGTTGTGGAAGGACTGAGCTCTACTCCGGTTGAGTGAAGTAGCACGGAGGTTTCGGCCTTCGATGGTTACTTCGGTTATAGCATATGAGTAACCGAAGTAGCTATGGTTCTAAAGGTAGCTCGGTTTTAATTCCCTTATGTTAGCTCGTCTCAGTATGGGAAGACCGAGTAAGGAAGTGTGAGGTAAGGCCGAATGAATAGTTACTTCGGTCCTGAAGTAGTCCGGCCATAAGAAGAACCATCTCACTTGGTTTAAGCAGTGAGGGGGGTGTTGGAGGATAAGCATTGTCTTCCAGGAATATGAGTCCAAGGAGGACTCTACGTAAGGAGGAGTAATCCTAGGAGGACTCTACACTTGGAGGAAAAAGGCCCTACCAGGATTGTGCTACGCGAAACCTATATAAGCTCACCAATATCACCTTTGGAGAGGTAATGCAACTTTGCTCCCTGAATTCATAGAGCTTTTGTCTATTTGTCAAGTTTACTGACTTAGGCATCGGAGAGGTTTCCGGCACACACCCGCCGGCTAGCTCACGTGTGTATTTTCAGGTAGTTGAACGACGTCGTACGGAGGAGCGCAGACTTGGTCAACAGGATTATACGAGAATGTGTATTTCTTTCCCGTACAGTACACTTATTTAGGTCATCCCAAACAACCCCTTAGTTTATACCATTCAACATATAATATTTATCATATTATTTTTCAGAAATTACATAAAAAAAATATTAGTTCTTACTTAATTAGGCTTATTTTGAGATATAAGTTAAAAGTTAATTTTTTAAACTTTTTTTTTTTAAAAAAAAAGGTGCAAAAAAATTAAAGAGATGAAATAACTTAAAAAAATTAAAAACCTAAAAAATTAACTTTTAATCTAATTATTAAAATATGCCTTAATCCATAAAAATTAATTGTAACATCAAGTCAACTTATCCAAGACCAGCAAATAATCTCCACCATGAAAACATGTGGAGGCTGGAGTATGCATTGACGTGTGGACCAAATTGTACAAGCACAATAAAATTCAGTTTGGCCAGGCAATTGCTTGCTATAAACATTTGGCAGAACAGCAATCCTACAAACCACTAAAAATAATACTTTAAAAAATTATTAATGAGTTGGTACAAATTTAAAAAAAAAAAAGCACAGAAATACTGTGGCAGTGGGTGAGGTCCACTGTTACATCATTAGTGTTACCACTAAGTAGTGGTTTCAAGCATTTTTGTTGGCAGAATTACATGTTAGTGGTGTTTTAAAAGATTAATTACAAATTGATAAAAGAAAATTACAAAAATATTTTGAGACTCTAAAAAATCTCTCACAATTTAACCAACAATGATGTGATCTGACGAGTGTCAATTTTTTATTGGTAATACACTCAATTTTATGAGACTCATCATCTTTGTCACATCATTATAGATGTATTTGTGGGTGCAAAATGTAAATCTCAAATATTATTGAAAAAATTATGACTTTGCATTTTAATGTTCGTACAGTGTATTATTGATTTGAAAATATTCATTGAAATGTAATTTTCCATATTTTTTTTAATGAGGTGGTTAAATTTATATATTAAAATATGTGTTATTTATATTTAAAAAATGGTAAAAGAGAGACTAAAGTGACTGTTTGGGGGTGCTAACAAAAAAAAAAAAAATTAAAATTCAATAAATTATTTGTCACCAACGGAAAAAGTTAAATATCGCATTAATCTTTTTCTCAAAAAAAAAAATTATTTTTTAACAACTTTCTAAACCCATCAACTTTTTTAACTTATAAAAAAAATTAAAAGTCAAAAAATTGCTAAAACCCCAATCATAATCCCAAGCCCACCCATTTTATTTTTCTATTTAATTGTTTATTAATTTAAAAAGTGAATGATTACTCTAAAAGTTTAATTAAAATGTGTCAAGTAATGTATATACATATACATATAAGGGAGCAGCTCCTAGCCAACCCATCTTACTATCCAAATTGTTTATTTTGTGGAACCCATTAAACACATTATTCATTTAAAAAAATTAAGTTTATCGAATATTATTGGTAGTCATTTGATTTAATTATATTTGTCTAGAAAAGTAAAAATAAAATAAAATAACTGGACTATCTTCAAAATTATACAATATGTCTATTTTTTATAGACAAATATGATCTGATCAAGTAGTTAAATCAACTTACTTTTTTGGTACAAATAATGTGCACAACAAACTTAACAAGATGAACTATTCTAATTATTGAGTTGAGCTTACAATGAACTGAATTAGACCTCTCTAGTTCAATAACATATAGGAGAGAAGTTGCTTCCCATATATTAAATATAATTTTTTTTTTATTTTAAATGAACCATACTGTTGACCCAAATCTAAGCCAATAAGCATCCGTTTGAGAAGTGGATTGACTTTTTGGATTTTTGGCTTTTTTAGCTATTTTAACCTGGGGCTAAAAGCCTGGTTTTGGAAAGGGTTTTTGAATTTTTTGACTTTTTTTATGAGAGAAATAATGTAATGATTATGAGTTGGATGTGATGTTTTGTCTTATTAAGCTAAAATAACCTATTTTGTCTTATATGATTATTTTAACCCAAATCTTACTTCCCAAACAAAGGCTAAGTAAACTTTCTTACATGAAAGAGAGTCTATGCATCCAAAAATATGGATTAGAAATTGACCTAGAATAGTGATGTATGGTTGAGATCTATTTTTTATATAGTGGGATAATTAATCTTAACCGTAAAATGTATTTTTCGGATATTTTCTAGGACTAGAGAAATATATATATATATATATACCTGAGCATGAATAGTGTAAAAGATTTGGTTTCCCACAGTAGAGTGAGTAGCACTTGCAACTTCAAGTCCTTCTTCCTTGAGAACACTCAAAACTTCATGTAACTTGAATTTTTTGTCCAACCCAGTACTCAAATTCACCTCCAAAGTTGAACCCATGTGTCGTACCATCAAGACCGGTAACCTCTCCTCCTTAGAACCACCCTCATCGCCTTTGAGGGCCGCCTTCCTCTGCTTCAGCTCCTCCACATTCTGTTTCAGCTCGACCACATAGTTGGTGGCTTGCTCCAACATATCACGTAATGGCAGTCCTTCCTATCCAAAAAAAAAAAAAAATCATATTAAGTTTGATGATATGTCAAAAATATGTTACCTTACAAGTAAATATTAGATATAATAGTAATTGATCCCGATTGTTTTCATTATTTTCATATCTGTAATAATGCGAAAAAACAGACCCAGTTCCGAGGACCAACTAATGAATTAGTTATAGCTTAAAAGATATTTTAGAAGCTCATAAAAGTTCATTTATAGACCAGGGCCATAAAGGCCGGTGAACTGCGGTTGTAAATTCAACCGTGATAAGGAAGCTTAGGTAGCGAAATTTCTTACTGGGTAAGCTTTGACCTGCATGAAAGGTATAACAATTTGGCATTGTCTTTAAAGGAAGTAAAAATTTAGTGTAACAACAATGATGTGATATTACCGACAAACAATAAAGTTACGTGGTGATATAGAGGGTCAACCTCATTTTTTATGTACAACTACCTTATCACATATACATGAAAGGTAAAAAAATAAGAAATTATTGAATAGTGATACTAATAACATAGTATCACTGTTCTATTGAGTTTTTTTTTTTCCTCAAAAAGAGACTGAAATAAATATGCAGACTACCTGCACCGGGAGGCAACAATGGAGAATTTTTTGCAATGGAAAAAAGCCTGATGAATCAACGCTGCGTAGATAACTTTTTGTAAAAGCAAGTCAAAAAAAAAATTAAAAAAATACAGTGGGGCTTTAGTTTCTCTGCTTGGATTGGCATCATAGTTCGCCATGCATGAAGTGTATTATCAAATTGAAGTTGTATATATTTTCTCCATGGAGAGAGAGAGAGAGAGAGAGAGAGAGAGAGAGAGAGTACCTCTGAGGGTTGTTTAAGGATGAGAGAAGCAAGCTTGGAATAGAGATCTTTGAGTTGCAATCTTCGGCTTTTCTCAATTTCATTTCGATTAAGTTTTGATGAGCTAACACTCCCCCTTGGCTGCATTTTGTATCTTCTCAATCTGAGCTCTCTCTTTCTCCACAAAAGCAACCAAAGATGCAATATATATAAGGAAAATGAGTGAGAGCACTAATTAGTGCTACCACTAATGATGTGGTAGTGGGTCCCACCATGAATGATTTGATGTTTTAGTCTTGGTGTTGTATTTTTTTTCTTTTTTTATTGTATGCCATGTCATTAGTGGTCTTTTTAGAGCTCTAAAATTAGTGGTCTCTATCATTGTTGTATATATAAACAGAAAGCCAGAGAGAGAGAGAGAGAGAGAGAGCTGTTGAGTACACTTCCTTAGTAGAGTTTGGAACCCAATTAATTTGTTAAAAGAATTATAATTTCGTTTGGTTTGGATATAATATATTTTATATATATTATATCTAATTTTTAGACACCTAATTCAGTTTGGTAACAACTTAGTTTTGATAAAACAAGCCTAAGATTTTAAATATATATATTGCTCAGTAATATATTTGACATATACACATTGTTCTCTTCTTCCGAAAGTGTGGCTGCTATAGAATAATTGATTGGAAAAATCAATTCAGTGGAGTGAAAAAGTTTTGGGTCAAAGAGGCTACTTTTTGGCTGCTGGGTTGCTTCGTTTGGTTCAGCTTTCAGTTTTGTTTTGGGTGCATTATTTTAGGTCTTCTACAACTCTGGTTTGAAAATTTTTGTTTATTTGGTGAGGTCTTTCCTCGTTTGTAATCGTTTGGAAACTATTTGGTTGATAGTGAAATCGGATTTCGATCCCGTGGACGTACCTCACATTGAGGGAACCACGTAAAAATTCTTGTGTTGCTTTTGATTTAATTTTTCCGCATTAATTTTTTATTCCCATTGATTGATTTACTTGTGGGGAATCACATATTTTCCCTAACAATTGGTATCAGAGCTTATGGTTTATTTGGGTTTATTTATTTGTATAAATCAATGGAGGGGAATGTGGGTCGCATGTCTAGCTTCAATGGAAGTAATTGAGTAACTTGGAAAACTAAAATGGAGGACCTATTATTTTATAAAGATTTGTATGGACCCATTGAATGTAATAGTGGCAAACTCGAGGGTATGAAAGATGATGAATGGAATAGGCTTAATCGAAAAGCCGTTGGTGTTATCCGTCAATGGATTGATGACAGTGTGTTTCATCATGTTGTTACTGAAACTTCAGCACATGATTTATGGAAAAAATTAGAAGGCCTTTATGATAGGAAATTAGCCACAAATAAAGCTTTTCTGTTTCGTAAGTTGGTTAATTTAAAATATAAAGAGGGCAGCCCTATTCTGGAACATCTGAATGAAATAAAGAATATTGTTAACCAACTTACTTCTATGAAAATTGTTTTTAATGATGAGTTGCAGGCTTTGATGTTACTTAGTTCTTTGCCCGAAAGTTGGGAAACTTTGGTTGTGATAGTTAGTAATTCAGCGCCCGATGGAGTTGTCACAATGGGCCAAGTCACAAGTAGCTTGTTGAATGAAGAAACTAGAAGAAAATCAGCGGGTTCCTCTCATTCAGAAGCATTTGTTGTGAGAGGCTGAAGCAAAACAAGGGGGAGGAGTAAGACTCCCCATGGTCGTGATCAAAGCCACGACAAATCAAGAGATGGTTCTTTTTCAAAGACAGACATTGAGTGCTATTATTGCCATGAGAAAGGGCACATGAAGCGAGAATGTCGAAAACTCAAGAACAAGGAGAAAAGGCATGATAAAAGTGTAGATAAGAAGTAAGAAGACACAACAGCAGTTACTACCAATGGTGATCTCATAGTCATTTGTGAAGATGATTGTATCAATTTTGTGGGCCAAGAGAGCAATTGGGTGATTGATTCCGGTGCTTCTTTTCATGTGACTTCTTGAGTTGATTTCTTCACTACCTACACCGAATGAGATTATGGTTTGGTTCGAATGGGTAATGAAGGTTTGTCCAAGATTATTGGCATGTGTGATGTTTGCTTGGAAACAAATTTGGGCTGCAAGTTGTTGCTTAAAGATGTGAGACATGTTCCCGACATTCGCCTCAATTTGATCTCTACTGGTAAGCTAGATGATGAAGGCTTTAACAACAAATTTGGTGATGGAATATGGAAGCTCACAAAGGGTTCTTTGGTGGTGGCTAAGTGCAAGAAGACTCATACACTTTACTCGATGCAAGGAAAAATTTGTAAAGATGTTGTCAATGCACTTGAAAATGATACTTCTACTGAATTGTGGCACAAGCGGCTTGGTCACATGAGTGAAAAGGGGCTGCAAGTATTGTTCAAGAAAGAGCTTCTACCCGGTTTGAAAGGTACACATCTTAAAACTTGTGTTTATTGTTTGGCGGGTAAACAACATAGAGTCTCTTTTCATAAAAATTTTGCTTCTAGAAAAGAAAATATTTTGGAGTTGATTCATTCGGATGTTTGTGATCCTTTGATAGTTAGAACACATAGTGGTGCACTTTATTTTGTTACTTTCATTGATGATTATTCAAGGAAAGTTTGTGTCACGACCCAAACCCGCCCCTATAGGTTTAGCACCGTAACCGGCCAGTAATCCGAGATTACCGAAGGCCTGCTTAACAGTAATACAGTAAAACAGAGTACAAAGGCATGGCGGAAGCCAATACAGTAAATAAACAATGTCCAATGAGCTGTGACAGTCTGTATGCAAAAAGATTTTTCATACATATATGCAGTCAATGACAAAACAGTATGTACATTATATACAATCATTCAGAACAGGGACCTAATCCCTATTAAATAGTACAGTACAGTGCTAATAGTCTATATAGAACAGATACAGAAACAGACAGGGGGACTAAAAACACCCCTAAGCCATAGCTGGCAGGCTCGGAACCTTGCAGTGAGGCACAGTAGTTGGCTTGACAAAAAGGGGAGTCTACCACACGCTCCTAGCTCCGGTCTGGTGCCTGTACACCTACATATATATATGAGCAGTGAGCTAAAGCCCAGTGAATAACATAAAGTGTAAAGGGGTTTAGAATGAATGTCCTTCAGTATTGAAAACAGTTATTTCAATCAGTATATCAATTGTTCAGTACAGTAAACAGTCATATGTGGTACATCCATTAGCATAGCAGTACAGTAAACAGTAGGTCTAAAAAGACCGAACAGTCATTGATGGCCATCAATCAGTAAACAGTAGTGGTTCCAACAAGGGAACCGACAGAGATCTTTGTAACAGTAACAGTCAGTAACAGTAGTTGCTAAGGATGCCACAATACAGTTCAGAATATAGGACATACATTCATTCAATTAATAGTAACAATTCAGAAACAGTATAGTTCAATTGTTCAGAAGATAATCATTTTTGAACATATCTTTACATAGTCGTTACTCACAGAGTTCTGGGCTACAGTTAGGCTAGAGCGTGTCTCCGGTCGCCAACCCTACACAGTTTACAGAACGAACACACACTAAGCTATACAGTTGGGAAAGATAATAACTTAATCCCTAATTGCCTCGGTGTGTTCTACATCTATATCCTTATTAAGATGTCTTAAACTAGGCCTAAGAATGCCTAGGATGAAATGAGAATGCAAAGATGCACTCAGAAAACATTTTCAGAATTTTCAGTGAAACAGAGTCCCGCTTGAGCGCAGGTTACCCTGCTCGAGCGTAAAGGCAACAAAATACTCCGCTCGAGTGCAAGTTACTCCGCTCGAGCGGACTGTAAAACATGCCAAAAAGTACTGGATGTGTGAAAATCACGCTCGATGGGCACTCGATAGCCGCTCGAGCGTAAGACACAAGGTCCCGCTTGAACGTTAATCCTTCCACTCGAGCGGACTTCAAAACAGTTCAAAGTACTGGGAGCACGAATTTCCCGCTCGAGCGCCACTTTCCCCGCTCGAGCGGGAGTCCAAAATCTGGAATTTCCAGATTTGAACTTCCAAGCTCAAATCAAGTTCCAATGTATCGAAATCAATCCTCTTGGGCTAATTTTCTGGAAAACATTTGTAAACACATAGAATAACATGTTTCAAAACTCAATTTGATAAATCAAAGCCCAAGGTATCTCAATTAAATCCGATTTCGAACCAATTTTCATGAATAAGATGAACATGGAACATGCATGGATTTAAACCAATTCAAAGCTTTAAACACAAAATCAAGGTCTATTATCAAAACATGGACATGCATGTAACAATTTTTCATGAAATCAACTCAAAGTCAACAATACAAACATGCATGCATGAATTAAGCCATAATTCAACACTATAAGACCAATTCAAGCCTTAGATCACTAAAGACCCATTAATCATGCAAGAATAAACTCAAATACACAATGAAGAAGGTCAATGATCTACCTTAGGTCTTGTAGTTCAAGAAGGGAGCTCAAATATGCAATCTACACTTCAATTCTTCCACTTTCAAGCAAAACTCCAAGTAAAACACAAGAAGGAACTCAATTCTCTCACCTCTCTCTCTCTCTCTATGGTCGGTTAGAGCAAGAAAATGGCTGATGAAAATGTGTTTGTGCAATGCAAAACTAATCTCTCAATATATGGTATAGTGGCCCACTAATAGGGTAGAAATGTAAATAAAGGCAACATTTGTAATTTAGCTCATTTTAATCTAATTTAATCATACCTAATCAGTTTTCAGATAATTACACCGTAAAATCACATAAATTATGATGATCATGGAACACTAATCAATTTCCGGTTCGGCCGCCGATAAGGCCTTCAATTTGCAATTCAAACATAGAAACATGAACAGATAGTCAAACAGTCAAACAGATAGAAATGCATTTAAACAGATACAGTCAATCAATCAGTTTCAGATTGCAGTCAGTCAGTTCAGTATTTCGATCAATTCAATTATCAGTCATAATCAGTCTCAGTTTAACAGTAATCAGTAATCAATCGGTAAACAGTGGTGAGGGTTATTACAGTCTCCCCTCCTTATAAAGAGTTTAGTCCTCTAAACTCGAGTTACCTTCGTTCTGGAAGAAAACAGGATTCAGTGGGAACAGTTCAGGATATCTTTTAGCCATGTCGTCTTCCCTTTCCCAAGTGGCATACACGCCACCATGGTTTTGCCAGTCAACTTTCACTAACGGGATCTCTTTGTTTCTCAACTTCTTGATCCGTCGGTTCACAATCTGTATAGGTCGTTCTTCATAAGTGTAGTCATCACTAAGCACTACACGGGTCGGCTCAATCACATGAAAAGGATCCCGGAGGTAGTCCCTTAACATAGAAATGTGGAAGACGTTATGTATATGCTCCATTTCAGGAGGAAGCGCTACTTGATATGCCACTGGATTGATTTTCTCAATAATCTCATACGGTCCGACGTATCTTAGCGCTAACTTGCCTTTGACTCCAAAACGAGTTTGGCCTTTCATCGATGTCACTTTCACAAAAACGTGATCACCCACTTCATATTCTCTGTCCCGTCTTCTGACATCCGCATAACTTTTCTGTCGGCTCTGTGCAGTTTTCAGTCTCTGTTGTATCAGTTTCACTTTCTCAGTCGTTTCATAAACAATCTCGGGCCCAAGCAAAGGCCCATCTCCAATTTCTGCCCAGCAAATCGGAGATCTATATTTTCTGCCATACAATGCCTCGAAAGGCGCCATACCAATACTTGAATGATAGCTGTTGTTGTAGGCGAATTCAGCTAAAGGCAAATGGCTTTCCCAGTTTCCCTGAAAATGAAGGACACACATTCTCAGTAAATCCTCCAGAGTCTGAATGGTCCTTTCTGATTGGCCATCTGTGTGAGGATGGTAGACACTACTCAGTCTCAGTTCAGTACCCAATGCAGTCTGTAAGCTTTGCCAAAATCTCGATGTAAACTTCGAATCCCTGTCAGAAACAATGGACACAGACACTCTATGCAGTCTAACAATTTCATCAATATAGAGCATAGCCAATTTGTCCGCATTATAAATTGTCTTAACAGGTAAGAAGTGAGCACATTTAGTCAGTCTATCAACAATAACCCAAATCGAGTCCATACCTTTACTGGAGCGGGGCAATCCCACAATAAAATCTATAGTAATATGTTCCCATTTCCACTCCGGTATCGGTAAGGGCTGCAATAAGCCTGCGGGTCGTTGATGTTCGGCTTTAACTTGTTGGCAATGAAGGCATTTCGATACAAAATCAGCAATTTCTTTCTTCATTCTCGGGCACCAGAAATTCAGTTTCAAATCTTGGTACATTTTCGTATTCCCTGGGTGGATAGAAAATTTTGAGTTGTGGCCCTCTTGCAGAACTTTTCTTTTTAGTTCAGTATCGTTCGGTACACACAGTCTTTCTTGAAATTTCAGTACATTATTCTCAAATTTGAAACCCGGTTTCGGTTTAGGTTCCCTTTCTTCGATGATCCTCTTCAAGAAGTCATCCTGTTGCTGTTTCTCTTTAATTTCTTCAATCAGTGCTGGTTGAGCAGAAATAGTAGCTAAGGTTCCACCTTGTTCTCGCAAAACAATTTCAATTTCAGATTTTTCAAGGTCACAAAGCAATTCTTTCTGCCCGGTGAGTAAACAGGCTAAGTTCCCAATCGATTTCCGACTCAATGCATCGGCAACGGTGTTGGCTTTTCCCGGATAATACAGAATCTGTAGGTCATAATCATTGATCAATTCTAGCCATCTCCGCTGTCTCATGTTCAGTTCTTTCTGTGTGAAGAAATATTTCAAACTTTTGTGATCAGTATATACTTCACATGTTGCCCCATAAAGGTAGTGACGCCAGATTTTCAGTGCAAATACTACTGCAGCAAGTTCCAGGTCATAGGTCGGGTAATTCTTTTCATGCGGTCTCAGTTGTCGGGAAGTATAGGCAATTACTCTCCCATTCTGCATTAAAACACACCCCAAACCCTTATGAGAGGCATCACTAAATACAGTATAACCATCCGTACCTGAAGGTAGGGTAAGAATTGGTGCAGTCACGAGTCGAGTTTTTAACTCTTGGAATGCCGATTCTCTTTGGTCAGTCCAGTCAAATGATATCCCCTTCTGAGTCAATTGAGTCAACGGTAAAGCAATTTTGGAGAAATCTCTGACAAATCTTTTGTAATATCCAGCCAAACCCAAAAAGTTTCGGACTTCTGTCACATTTGTTGGTCTAGGCCAGTTTACTATAGCTTCAATTTTCTGCGGATCAACGGAAATTCCATCTTTGCTAACAACATGCCCCAAAAACATAACATGATCAAGCCAGAATTCGCATTTAGATAGTTTAGCATAAAGTTTCTGTTCTCTTAAGGTCTGTAGGGCAAGTCTCAGATGATGTTCGTGTTCTTCTACACTTTTGGAATAAATCAGAATGTCATCAATGAATACAACAATAAAGTCATCAAGGTACGGTTTAAAGATTCTGTTCATGAGGTCCATAAATGCAGCAGGTGCATTGGTAACTCCTAAAGGCATAACTAAAAATTCGTAATGTCCATACCTTGTTCGAAAGGCAGTTTTATCAATGTCTTCTGGTTTAACTTTCAGCTGGTGATACCCGGATCGAAGATCAATCTTAGAAAATACTTGAGCACCCTGTAACTGATCAAATAAGTCATCAATTCGAGGCAATAGGTATTTATTTTTCACAGTTACCTTGTTCAGTTCACGGTAGTCAATACACAGTCTCAGTGAGCCGTCTTTCTTTTTCACAAACAAGACAGGTGCGGCCCACGATGAAGTACTAGGCCTGATGAACTTCTTATCTAACAGTTCCTGCAATTGTACTTTCAGTTCTTTCAATTCAATCGGGGCCATTCAGTAAGGAGCTTTAGATACTGGCTGGGTTCCCGGAATCACATCCACGGTAAATTCAATTTCCCTGTCAATCAAATCCCCTGGCAGATTATCTAGGAAAACATCTAGGAATTCTCTGACTATGGGAATACTGTTCACATTAGCATTATCATCAGTAGATACAGTCAATACAGAACACAGATGCCCTTTACACCATTTTCTAATCAATTTAACAGCTTTCACAGATGAAATCAAATACGGAGGAGGTACTACTCCAACCCCATTAAACACAAATTCAGGCAGACCAGGTGGACGGAAAACTACTTGTTTCGTTACACAGTCTATAGTGGCATGATATTTCGTTAACCAGTCCATCCCCAGTATTACATCAAAATGGTCAATGTTCAGTGGCAGTAAGTCAATAAACAAATGTGCATCTCCAACAATAATTTCACAAGCAGGGTACATGTATGCACAGGTCATGGATCCCCCAACGGGTGATGATACAGCTAACAGATAATTCATGGGTTCTAAGGGTCTATTCAATTTTCGCGAGAAAGCATGCGATACATAAGAATGTGTAGACCCCGAATCAATCAGTACATATGCATTTTGAGTACAAATAAAGAGGATACCTGACACAACGGTCTCAGTATTTTGTACATCTCTCGGGACTAGGGCGAACACTCGGCCCTGCCTCATTAGCTCTTTCCCGGTAGCTTTGGGGTTCGGTTTTGGTGTAACAGTTGATGCTGCGGCGCTGCCTGCAGCTTTACTATTGCCCTGAGCAGTAGAAGGGCAATCTTTCACCATGTGGCCCACCTTACCACACCTGTAACAAGCACTGGATAATTTATAACAAACTCCCTTATGGTTCTTACCACATTCGGAACAGGGTGGTATGGAACCACTCCCTTGGCTGGGGCTAGTTGTTGACCCCGTATTCTGTTTCTTGTTCAATGGGTTATGTTTGCCTTTCTTGAATTTAAAACTCTGCCTTTTACCACGCCATTCAGACGCTGGTGTTTCAGTTTTCAATGCTTCGATGTTCGCTTCAGCCATCAAGGCTCGATCAAGAACATTCACGTAAGTCGGTAATTTCAAAACACTTATTCTGTCGAGTATGGCAACATTAAGGCCGCCTTCAAACCTTCTGGCCTTTTTGTAATCAGTGTCCACCATGTGTGGTGCATATCTAGCAAGCCCGGTGAACTTTGTTTCATATTCAGCAACGGACATTGTGCCCTGTCTCAGCTGTTCAAATTCAGTCACCTTTCTGTCCCTGACACACTGAGGGAAGTACTTTTCAAGGAAGGCTCTTTTGAACTGAGCCCAAATCATAACAGTGTTGTCATCACGGGTAAGCATCCACCACCTTCTAGCCTCTTCTTGCAAAGTGAAGGTGGCCAACAGTACTTTATGTGCCTCCGAGCACGGAAACACTTCAAACAATTTTTCGGTCTCCAAAACCCATGCTTCAGCTTTTAACGGTTCAAGGCCTCCCTGAAAGGATGGCGGTTTCAGTTTGCTGAACTTCTGGGTAAGAGCAATTATGTCCCCATCATTAACATTCACATTTTGTTCCAGCTGTACCGGAGGAGGAGGTGGGGGCTGTTGGTTCTGTTGTTGATCTAATCTTTCAGTTATCAGCTCCATCATCCTTTCCAGTCTTGCCATTCTTGCCTCAGAGGATGAGGATGAGGATTCATTTGTAGTTCTTGCATTATCCATTTCACTATAGGCAGTTATAACAGTTATCAACATAAGCAGTTGCATACTTAAACAGTTTATCATATTAACACATATTCAGTCATGTCGACACACATTTTTCATGCTCATGCGATGCCCTAATTTCTTTTCTAGGACACCCTATAGCTCATTTGGACACGTGTGTGCGGTATAACTCGCGGTTAAGTATCGCTCTGATACCACTCAGTCACGACCTAAACCCGCCCCTATAGGTTTAGCACCGTAACCGGCCAATAATCCGAGATTACCGAAGGCCTGTTTAACAGTAATACAGTAAAACAGAGTACAAGGGCATGGCGGAAGCCAATACAGTAAATAAACAATGTCCAATGAGCTGTGACAGTCTGTATGCAAAAAGATTTTTCATACATATATGCAGTCAGTGACAAAACAGTATGCACATTATATACAATCATTCAGAACAGGGACCTAATCCCTATTAAACAGTACAGTACAGTGCTAACAGTCTATACAGAACAGATACAGAAACAGACAGGGGGACTAAAAACACCTCTAAGCCATAGCTGGCAGGCTCGGAACCTCGCAGTGAGGCACAGTAGTTGGCTTGACAAAAAGGGGAGTCTACCCCACGCTCCTAGCTCCGGTCTGGTGCCTGTACACCTACATATATATATGAGCAGTGAACTAAAGCCCAGTGAATAACATAAAGTGTAAAGGGGTTTAGAATAAATGTCCTTCAGTATTGAAAACAGTTATTTCAATCAGTATATCAATTGTTCAGTACAGTAAACAGTCATATGTGGTACATCCATTAGCATAGCAGTACAGTAAACAGTAGGTCTAAAAAGACCGAACAGTCATTGATGGCCATCAATCAGTAAACAGTAGTGGTTCCAACAAGGGAACCGACAGAGATCTCTATAACAATAACAGTCAGTAACAGTAGTTGCTAAGGATGCCACAATACAGTTCAGAATATAGGACATACATTCATTCAGTTAACAGTAACAATTCAGAAACAGTATAGTTCAATTGTTCAGAAGATAATCATTTTTGAACATATCTTTACACAGTCGTTACTCACAGAGTTCTGGGCTACAGTTAGGCTAGAGCGTGTCTCCGGTCG
The DNA here is from genome assembly GCA_030407325.1 of Camellia japonica. Taxonomy (NCBI): domain Eukaryota; kingdom Viridiplantae; phylum Streptophyta; class Magnoliopsida; order Ericales; family Theaceae; genus Camellia; species Camellia japonica. The sequence goes on along the minus strand of JAPPVO010000017.1, from coordinate 153,594,311 downwards.
CCAACCTTACACAGTTTACAGAACGAACACACACTAAGCTATACAGTTGGGAAAGATAATAACTTAATCCCTAATTGCCTCGGTGTGTTCTACATCTATATCCTCATTAAGATGTCTTAAACTAGGCCTAAGAATGCCTAGGATGAAATGAGGATGCAAAGATGCACTCAGAAAACATTTTCAGAATTTTCAGTGAAACAGAGTCCCGCTTGAGCGCAGGTTACCCCGCTCGAGCGTAAAGGCAACAAAATACTCCGCTCGAGCGCAAGTTACTCCGCTCGAGCGGACTGTAAAACATGCCAAAAAGTACTGGATGTGTGAAAATCACGCTCGATGGGCGCTCGATAGCCGCTCGAGCGTAAGACACAAGGTCCCGCTCGAGCGTCAATCCTTCCGCTCGAGCGGACTTCAAAACAGTTCAAAGTACTGGGAGCACGAATTTCCCGCTCGAGCGCCACTTTCCCCGCTCGAGCGAGAGTCCAAAATCTGGAATTTCCATATTTGAACTTCCAAGCTCAAATCAAGTTCCAATGTATCAAAATCAATCATCTTGGGCTAATTTTCTGGAAAACATTTGTAAACACATAGAATAACATGTTTCAAAACTCAATTTGATAAATCAAAGCCCAAGGTATCTCAATTAAATCCGATTTCAAACCAATTTTCATGAATAAGATGAACATGGAACATGCATGGATTTAAACCAATTCAAAGCTTTAAACACAAGCTCAAATGAGCTCATTTCTTCAAGAACAAGATGAAATCAAGGTCTATTCTCAAAACATGGACATGCATGTAACAATTTTCCATGAAATCAACTCAAAGTCAACAATACAAACATGCATGCATGAATTAAGCCATAATTCAACACTATAAGACCAATTCAAGCCTTAGATCACTAAAGACCCATTAATCATGCAAGAATAAACTCAAATACACAATGAAGAAGGTCAATGATCTACCTTAGGTCTTGTAGTTCAAGAAGGGAGCTCAAATATGCAATCTACACTTCAATTCTTCCACTTTCAAGCCAAACTCCAAGTAAAACACAAGAAGGAACTCAATTCTCTCACCTCTCTCTCTCTATGGTCAGTTAGAGCAAGAAAATGGCTGATGAAAATGTGTTTGTGCAATGCAAAACTAATCTCTCAATATATGGTATAGTGGCCCACTAATAGGGTAGAAATGTAAATAAAGGCAACATTTGTAATTTAGCTCATTTTAATCTAATTTAATCATACCTAATCAGTTTTCAGATAATTACACCGTAAAATCACATAAATTATGATGATCATGGAACACTAATCAATTTCCGTTTCGGCCGCCGATAAGGCCTTCAATTTGCAATTCAAACATAGAAACATGAACAGATAGTCAAACAGTCAAACAGATAGAAATGCATTTAAACAAATACAGTCAATCAATCAGTTTCAGATTGCAGTCAGTCAGTTCAGTATTTTGATCAATTCAATTATCAGTCATAATCAGTCTCAGTTTAACAGTAATCAGTAATCAATCGATAAATAGTGGTGAGGGTTATTACAGTTTGGGCTTTTCTACTAAAAACTAAAGATCAAGTTCTAGAAGTATTTAAGCATTTTTAGGCCATGGTTGAAAGAGAAACATGGAAGAAATTGAAGTGCATCCGATCAGACAATGGTGGTGAATACATTGGGCCATTTGATAAGTATTGTCGCAGCCAAGGTATTCGGCACCAAAAGACAGTTAAGAAGACTCCTCAACAAAGTGGCGTTGCTGAGAGGATAAACCGCACAATTGTGGAAAGAACAAGGTGTTTGCTTTCACAAGCTAAATTGCCAAGATCCTTTTGGGATGAGGCAATGAAGACAGCGGTTGACGTGATCAATTTGTCTCATTCCTATCCTTTGAATAGTGATGTTCTTGAAAGAGTTTAGACCGACAAAGATGTGTCTTATGAGCACTTGAGAGTGTTTGGTTGCCGAGCCTTTGTTCACATTCCAAAAGATGAGAGGTCCAAGCTTGATAGCAAGTCAAGACAATGTATTTTTCTTGGCTATGGGCATGATGAATTTGGTTATAGATTGTGGGATCCGGTCGACAAGAAAGTTATTCTAAGCCGTGATGTTCTGTTTCTTAAAGACCAAACAATTGAAGACTTTGGCAAAGGTGATCAATCGAAGCCAAAAATAAGTGATCTCATTGACATGGATCCATCTCCTTCATCTTCAGTTGATGATGAAAATTGGGGAGATTTGCAGCCACCTATTGAAGATGTGGAGAATGATGCTAATCCTAATGAAGTTGAGCCTGAAATTGAGGAAGAGCATCTAACTCAAGAACTGTTACCACAACTTGAGTTGAGAAAATCTATAAGGGACCGACAACCTTCAAGAAAGTATCCTCTCAATGAATTTACGTTGATTTTCGATCAAGAGGAGCCCGAGAGCTACCAAGAAGCAATTGAGCATGCAAAGAAAGATGATTGGAAAAAGGCAATGGAAAAGGAAATGAATTCCTTACTTGAAAATCACACTTATGATTTAGTGAAGTTGCCTAAAGGGAGGAAAATTTTGAAAAATAAGTGGGTTTTCAAATTGAAGAATGGTAGCAAGAATCTGAGGTACAAAGCACGTCTTGTTGTGAAAGGCTTTGAGCAAAAGAAAGGCATTGACTTTGATGAGATTTTCTCGCCAGTTGTGAAGATGTCTTCTATTTGGGTTGTACTTGGCATGGCTGCAAGTATGGACCTTGAAGTTGAACAACTTGATGTGAAGACCGCATTTCTTCATGGTTACCTTGAAGAAGAAATTTACATGGAGCAACCAGAAGATTTTGTGGAGAAAGGAAAAGAGAAATTTGTTTGCAAATTGAAGAAAAGTTTGTATGGCCTCAAGCAAGCCCCGCGGCAATGGTACAAAAAATTTGACTCTTTCATGATGAATAATGGTTTTTCTAAAACCACTTCGGACCATTGTGTGTTTGTGAAAAATTTCCCGAATGGCAAATTTATTATTCTTTTGCTTTATGTTGATGACATGTTAATTGTGGGTCAAGATTCTACCATGATTAACAGGTTGAAATTGGAGTTGAGCTATGAAAGATTTGGGGATGGCAAAGCAAATACTTGGTATGAAAATTGTTCGTGATTGCAAAGAGGGACTGATTTGGTTTTCTCAAGAAAGCTATATTGAGAAAGTTCTTGAGAGGTTCAACATGAATAAAGCAAAGCCGGTTGGTTGTCCACTTACGGGTCACTTCAAGCTTAGTTCGAATCAATGTCCTGCAAGTGAGAAAGACAAGGAAGATATGCAAAAAAATTCCTTATGCTTCAGCAGTTGGTTCTTTAATGTACGCCATGGTTTGTACAAGGCCGGATATTGCTCACACCGTTAGTGTGGTGAGTCGTTTTCTCTCTAATCCGGGTAAAGAACATTGGGCAGCGGTAAAATGGATTCTAAGGTATCTTCAAGGGACTTCGAAGATGTGCTTGTGTTTTGGGGATGGTAAGCCGATGTTTGATGGGTTCACAGATTCTGACATGATCGGTGATGTTGATTCTAAGAAATCTACTTCGGGGTATTTGATAACATTTGTAGGGGGAACTGTGGCATGGCAATCTAAATTACAAAAATGTGTTGCTCTCTCAACTACCGAAGCTGAATTTATTGCCATTACGGAAGCTTGTAAAAAAGAGTTATGGTTGAAGAAATTTTTACAAGAGTTGGGTTTGAAGAAAGAAAAGTATCTGCTTTATTGTGATAGTCAAGGTGTTATTCATTTGAGTAAAAATTCTACTTTTCATTCGAGATTGAAACACATTGATGTGAGATACCATTAGATTCGTGATGTGTTAGATTCAAAATTGTTACAACTCGAAAAGGTTCACACATATGATAATATTTCAAATATGTTAACTAAGACTTTGTTGAGGGACAAACATTTAAAGTGTCGAACTTTGACGGGTATGGTTGATATCTCCACCTAAGTCGGTAGGAGGAGAATTGTTGGGTATACCTCCTTAGTAGAGTTTGGAACCCAATTGGTTTGTTAATAGAATTCTAATTTGGTTTGGTTTGGTTTGGATTGGGTATAATATACTTTATATATATTATATCTAATTTTTAGAGAGCTAATTCAGTTTGGTAACAACTAGGTTTTGATAAAACAAGCCTAAGATTTTAGATATATATATTGCTCAGTAATATATTTGAGATATACACATTGTTCTCTGCTTCCGAAAGTGTGGCTGCTATAGAATAATTGATTGGAAAAATCAATTCAGTGGAGTGAAAAAGTTTTGGGTCAAAGAGGCTACTTTTTGGCTGCTGGGTTGCTTCGTTTGGTTCAACTTTCGGTTTTGTTTTGGGTGCATTATTTTGGGTCTTTTACAATTCTGATTTGAAAATTTTTGTTCATCTATTTGGTAATGTCTTCTCTCTTATTTATTTGTGATTATTTGGAATTCACCTAAGGATGGTTTTGTGAGACCATTCGTATCTTGTTTGTAATCGTTTGGAAACTATTTAGTTGATAGTGGAATTGGATTTCGATCACGTGGACGTACCTCACATTGAGGGAACCACGTAAAAATTCTCGTGTTGCTTTTGATTTAATTTTTCCGCATTAATTTTTTATTTTTATTAATTAATTTACTTGTAAAGAATCACATATTTTCCCTAACAAGAACCCCAAATGCGTTGACAACAACATGTATGTGCATGTGCATGCACTCACGTGCTCTATATTTTTTATAGAGAGAGACATAGCTGCTATTATTTTCTAGAGAGAGAGAGAGAGATTGGTTTTAGACAATTCGTCAATCTATACAAAAAAAAGATATTTATTCAAATGTCACGTCACATCATTTGCTTTTTGACAGAATAGATAAGGTAAGCACTTAGGTAAGGATGGGCCAGAAAAGGAAATCAACCATCTACAATTTTAAAAACGTTATCTATTGAGGATTTGCATATAAATTTTGATAGATAAATTTTAAAAACGTTATCCATTGAGGATTTGCATATAAATTTTGATAGATAAATTTTAAAAACGTTATCCATTGAGGATTTGCATATAAATTTTGATAGATAAACTTATTATTTGGTAAATCTTATATTAATTAATAATATTTTTTATTAAATATTATTAAAAAATATTATTAAATTAATTATTAATTCTTAATGATAGTTTAAAATTTTGTCACAAAAAATATCACTAATTATAAGTTTTAACAATAGTTTAAAAAAATCATCATAAAAAAATCACTAATTTTCAACTTTTAACACCAATTTAAAAAATTAGTTACAGAAAACGTCACTAATTTTAATTTTCAGCAACAATTTATAAAAATAGTGACAAAAAGTCACTAATTGTCAATTTTTAGTGACATGTAAAAATCATTGCAAAAAATTATTTTTAGCGACGATTTTACTAGAACTAATTTTCAACAGAATTTAATGAGAATTAAATCAAACTATTATAACATATTGGTAATTTACCTTTATATTATAGTATTATTAGCTACAATTATTTACATATCATAGAGACTCGCTCTCTCTAACTTTTTTTTTTCCCCCTTTTTTACAAAAATTTTAAGTGGATATCACTCTATATATGAAACATATGATCAAAATATAATATTTAAAAAATAGATAAAAATAATTAAAAAAATTATTTCTTATAACTATTATTAACTACAAGTAGAAGTTTCTAAATAATTGAATATGATATTAGTTAATTATTTAATCACATTTATTGAGAAAGATATTGTATGATATTTTAATATGAATTCTATTATAAATATTTTTAATAATATGAACTATTGTCGAGCACAATAATTTAAGATGCCTCGCTTTAATATATAGATTATTTTATAGTTACTATTTTTTATAACTAAATGTGGATACAAAAAAAACATACTATTTATGTATTATTTTATCTTATTTTCATTTTTTAAATTAGTAGAAATTGACATTATAATTCATGCTTTCTTTTTAAATATTTTGTTAGTATATATGTGTTGGAACAATCTTCTGTGTACAATAAATAAATTGAAACTAAATCAAACAAATAAAATAAATAACGTACCAAAATTATTTCACCGAACCGAAAGAAAATAAAAAGATCAAGTTGAGTGTGTGACACTCTGTCCTTAAGAAGATTCGCCCTGCTACGGTGCTTACGGACTAATGGCGTCTATCTCCCAAGATACAATGATCTTTACAAATTTGTAGTAGCACTCAAAACAAATTTGTTCGGCAAACTAGAACCTGTGTTCTATACTCTCTTTAATTTTTCTAAGAACTAATGTGAAGAAGACATGCAACAGAGCAGAAAATTGGACAGCACAAAAGTGATTTTCAGATTGTTTTTTCAGATCATCAAACTGCTGGAATTAAACTGGTATTTATAGGAAAAAAAAACTCTGTCCGAACAAGTGCTGTGAAGAACTGAACAGGTATGAACCTGTTTGAACAAATATAGTTCAAAATTCAAACAGATCTGTTGGTAACTGCTACAGTTATTCAACAGTTCTGAATCTGTCTAGCAATTTCTATAATAAAACTGTTTGAATTTGTTCTGCAGCTTTTGTAGGAAATTCGGACTGAAGGAGGCACAAATTTTGGACAAAAATTTGAATTCAAATTCAAATTATATTGGTGTAAAATTTAAATTAATTTTTCCCCCAAGAAATTTGGAAAAAATTAATATAAGAACTGACCCGACCCATACCTGCGCCCGGCACGACACGGCTCGGCCCAGCTAGTCGGACGGCGGCGGTGCGCGTGTGGTGGTTTGGGCTATGGTTCCATTTGATCATAACTCCTCCCATTACAACAAAACTGGGTTTTCACGACACCACATCAACGACATATAATAAATGCAAGCTGTGGTTTCTCACTTTTACAACTTATTTTTTTTGCACGTCGTAAATAATTTTCCAACCACGACATGTCGATTGTGTAGGCCATGAATGGTAATGACGATAATTTTTTTACGACTTGCAATGTTTGCCGTAAATAATAAAACTTTCTGTGACATGCATATGGCATGCCGTTAATACATCAACTATATACGACACACATACGCCAGCCGTGAAATATATTGCACTTTTCACAGCGCACACAACGCCCACCGTTAAAAGTATTACACTTTTAACGACGTACACATCGTCTGTCATTAAAAGTACTGCCTTTTTATAATGCACAATGCATGTCGTGAAAGGTAAGACCAAAAAAAAAAATGGCGCCAAAATAAAATTTTCTGGCGCCAATTCACAAAAAAAAAATAAAATCAAAAACCCCACCACGAATCTCCACTTTCTTCATCATCATCCTCGTCGTCGAGACTGGTTCCCAAGCCCGATCTCTCCCAAATCTTCTTCTTCCTCTCCTCTCACGATTCCTGGCTTCACGTCCTCGAACAGATCGCCGAGGGCGATGTCAAATACCCTCTCAAATCCAATTTCATCAAACTCTGTAGACACCCCATTTTTGACCGACCTTAAGACTCAGACGTCACCGATTGAGCGCTCGGTGATGTTGCATATTGTGCTCGTTCAGAAGTCTCAGAGTCGCGGCCGTGCGCCCTGCCTCCGGACTTCCGAACTCTCTTCGGTACCTTGCCTTGGTTTGCGAACCGGACTCGGTTTTCTCTGTTTTCTTTCCTGAGGGGAGGGAGAGGTCCCGTAGACCATCTCTCAGTGGCCGTGGGCTACATTTCGTGGCCGTAGGCCATTTTGCCCATTTCGGAGCCCGGTTCCCGGTTTTCGGAGCCGTCAGGCCGTGTGCCTCGGTTCGGGACCACCCAACCATCTCCGATTCCTCCGGTTCTTGGCATACATCTCATCTACTCCATAACGAGGGACACTGGGGTCTTAGATACCCACTTCGGGGCCAAACACCACTTTCGGTGCTTAACGGCCTATTTTCGGGACCTCGAACTGCGTGTTTTGGTCCCCGAGCATTCGTTTTGCATCGGTTTTCGTTTATTTTTGGCAGGTACCTCTGTTTTATCACCAGGAAGATCACTGGAGGGTGGGAGGCTAGCAATTGTCTCAGCAACCTATTATGCTCTTCCGGCGCCCCCCGGCGCCCGTTTTTCTCACTTCCGGGCTAATATTGAACACCCTAGGGCCATTTTCTTCGAGCCAAAACCACATATTTGTGTTGTACACACATGGGAGGACCCTAAAAGTGCATGGCCGGCCAGTAATTCCATTTTCCATTTTTGACCCTCTTTGAAAAGTGGCCTATTCTCTCTCTTGTTTTAGAGTTACCAAATTTGAACCATAGGGTCTTGTTCAGCACACATGGGAGGCCACCAATGTGTGGTGGCCGGCCAGCAATTTTGTGTTTCATTTTTACCCCTTGGCCGGCCGGCCATGGGGGGTGGCCGGCCGGCCACCTGCAGAAAAAATACATGGCCGGCCATGCTCCTTGGGGTGTGTTCCTTACAGCTGTACAGCTGTTTCCCCCAGAAAAGATCTGTATCCGGGGGATATTTTTGGAGGGGAATACTTGGGTGCATTTCCCTCCACTTGCCTCCTCCTCTTTGGCCTTTATAACAGCAGCTCCAACACTCTCTCAAGGGTTAGAAAAATTGCCCTCAAGCACACACATTGATATCTCTATCCATCTCTCTCAAATCTTCAAGTTTTGGTGCCTTTTGTTCATCATCATCAAGCACCACCATCACCACTCCATTTCCAGCAACAAGGAGAGGTTCTTAAAGGCTTAGAAGCAACATTTCTCAAGCCAAGAAGCAAAGAAAGAAAGGTCTTCAAGGGTAAGTCTCAAAATCCCTCTTTTACACCACTTTCTTGCCTCATTTCTTTAGCCTATTAGCTTATTGTTTTGAGCTCAGACCTTAACTGAAACTAGGTCTATTTTGAGCTATTCTTGATGTTTTTTCAAGGGCTCAACTCTGTTTGAGCCCTCCATCTCATACTTGCTTCAATATCCTCTTATATGCCATTATTTTGCATTGAATATTTGGCCTATGTGTGATCTGAATTGGAGCATCTCATGAACTGATATTGTACTTATTTTGAGGCCCTCTTCAACATTAAAGAAGGGCTCAACCTTGTTTTCATGCTCCATATGCCACTTGCTTTGAATCCATGTTTTACACTCATTTTTGGCATGCTTTTTCTAGCCTGTGAGTGATCTGTTTTCGAACATGAGGTAAACTGTGAGTGGGCCTATTTTGAGCCCCTCTTCAACATTGAAGAAGGGCTCAACCCTATTTGGCCTCTCTATCATGCACTTGCTTCATAATCTCTCATATTTACCGTAAATTTGCATGATTTGTTTGACCTACATGTATTTTGTTTTAGAGCATGTCATGAACTGTGAGTAAGCTTATTTTGTGTCCCTCTACAACATTGTAGAAGGGATCAACCTTGTTGGGGGTCTCCATGTTATACTTGCCTTTATATCCCTCTTTGGCCCCCATTTTTGCATGCTTTTTTAGGCTTATCTAGCTTCTGTTTTCGGCCATCATCAGAACTGGAAAGAGTCATATTTTGATCTTCTTGACATATTTCATTAAGGTTCTTTTCTGGTTTGATGAATGTTTGGGGTACCTCATGTTATAGCCTTGTGTACACTAGTTCTTGCATGGCATTTTTAGCATGTTTTCATACTAAGTTGGGGGATGTCCTCTACTGTGAATGTTCATATTTTTAGCCCCTCATCAGTGTTGTAGAAGGAAATTTTTCAGTTTGAGCATCGCATACATCACTTGTTTCAATACCCCTCTCTTGGCCCCAATTTTGCATGCCATTGTTATCCTATCTATGCTCACTATTTCGCCATGTTTTGTACTGTAAAAAATGCTATTTTGGGGCTGCCTTGCTACTGTTTTGCATGTCATGTTCCAATTATGCATGTTTAGTATGGCTGTAGGCCATTTCGGGTGCTTAATATCGCATTTCGGGATCATTCTATGCATTCGGTGTCATTTCCCCGCCTTTCGGACTGTTTTGCATCATTTGTGAGTGCTGAAAATTTATTTGCATGTTTGTATATCATTTCCATGTCATTTCATGCCTTACGGCCCTCGCCTCGGTTTGCGCGCGTGTGCACGCATTTCGAGGCACTTCATTTTCATCCAACGGCTTCTTATATGAGTGTGGCTGAGGCTCACTCATGTTAGTGTAAGTCCATTTTGCATTACTGTATGTCATTTTAGTCTCATCGCATTGCGTATGTCATTACTCGGTTTGCGCGCCCGTGTGCACGCATTCCGAGGCGCTTCATTTTCACCTCACGGCCTCCCGTGTGAGTGTAGCTGAGGCTCTCTCATGTTGGTGTAAGCCCATATTGCATCGCATATCTCATCTTAGTCCTGTTGCATTCCGTATGCCATTTTCTCGGTTTGCGTACCTGTGGGCACGCATTTCGAGACATCTCATTTTAGTCTCATTGAATATCATATTTCATGTCATTTCATGCCTTAGGGCCATTGCCTCGGTTTGCGCGCCCGTGTGCACGCATTTCGAGGCGCTCCATTTTCATCCATCGGCCTCTTATGTGAGTGCGGCTGAGGTCCGCTCGTGTTAGTGTAAGTCCAATTGGCATTGCGTATGCCATTTCATGCCTTAGGATCATCGCCTCGGTTTGCGTGCCCGTGTGCACGCATTTCGAGGCATCTCATTTTCATAGCATAGTGCATGTTAGGGTTGCATATTAACTACATTTCATGCATGTCATGCATATTGCATCGTGTTCGGGATAGGAGTTAGCCCGGGCACGGGAAACGAGGCACGTTCCGTACTCCGAGTGACGGAACGGGTCTCAATTCCCAAGTCACCGACACTCCGGATTACCCATGATAGAGTTAGGTTTTGTTGTAGCATTCATATACATTCATCCTATATTGAGTTGTGCAATCCGACTCCTCGACCATCATGCATCGAGATGCATGATTGGTGGCATAAGGAGCGAGGCATGCATATATTTGTGAAATACATTGCTATGCCCCTTTCCTGCTCTCTGTTGCAGCAAAATGAAGAATCAGTAACTTTTCGGAGTCTGGCACGTATTTCGAGAAATATTGCAAACAGAGGCTAATTGGGACATCCCAGTGGATTTTCGCGCAAGGCAGCCCAGCATACATCATTCGTCAAAATCGAGGCAGCCCCTGGCTTGCATGCCAGTTTACAGCTTTCTTAGTTTAATTTGTTAATTAATTAGGAATTTGTATATTATTCGGACTGTAATATTCGGACTGTGTTATTTTTTCATTTCGGACTGTATTATTTATTCGGACCCTCTGCGCGAGGGCATAATTGTAATAAGTGTGGGTGAGTGTGATGTATGTTTTCCAACCCCACGTCTTTCTTTCCTTTTATTTACCACTTATGATGGTTAGATTAGGGCATATTTCAATTAGCATACAGTATGATAGCATGTTGCATTCATTCATCTGTTTTGCACGCACCGGGCTCGGCGCATCATACAAACTGCATTTGTATTTCAATTCCAAATTGAATGCGTGTTAGTTGTAGCATTCCATATGCCATGTTTAGAATAGCCGAGCCTGCTATAGTTGCATCTTTGCATGTGTTGCATTAGGCATTTCTGTATATCTAGGATCATGCATGATTTCTAATCGGTTTTCTGTTTTGACTTGGAGTACCGGTGAGTTTTATGCTTTAGCATCCTTGCATGCGTGTGAGTGCTGCCATGAATAGCATGTTTACCATGAGGCTATGTGCTTATGTGATATACCTGCCTTGAATGCCTGTGGGTGGAGGTTGGGTTACTTGAATTGGGACAATTCATCGAATGTTTGTTTTAAGCCCACTAGATAGTGGCAAAATCATGTTTTCTAAGCCCACCTGAGGGTGGCAAATCCACGTCTTAGCCTACCTGCGGGTAGCACCATCAAACCATTTTCAAACAAACAAACATGAAATGTTTTGTTCCAATTCAGGCGACTCAGTCTATACTTGTTTGCTGCGAGCATCACATAGTAACCTAGGCTAATAACCGGAATAAGAACTCACAATGTTTTCAAAATAAGATATCATGGTTAGTAGAGGCCGGTCTTTGACCGGGCGAGCGGGGGTGCTCACGAAGTGACCTTCCCCAATCGTACCCAAGTTCCCGAGCCGAGGCAACTTTGGTGATGACGGACACGTGGCCTTTGGCACCGAGTCAGGGTTTCCTAAATTTCCCAAAAATAAAATATTTAGGTGGCGACTCTGTATCTGGCAAAGCAGTCCATGTTTGGCACTTCTTTCAAAAAATCTGTTTTCCAAAACGATTTGCCGGATTTGGACTCTTTGGTTCAAGATTAAGAACCGTGACATCAAATCGAGTCCGAGCTGTAGCGAGGTCCCCCGCGGGCTTGTTACAGTTTCTGGCGACTCTGCTGGGGATTTAGAGAACTTAACTCGAACTCATGATATCTCGTTTTGACTACACTTGTGTGTTTCTTTGCATTGCATTTGCATTGGTGCGCCTAGGACACCATGTTTGCCATCTGCTATTCCTGAGCGGTTTGCCGGAGGCTTGTCTTGTCAAGGCATGTCCATAAGGCTGACCGGTTACGGGCTCTGCCAGTATGGGAACACAAACCCCGGTTTTACCGGGGCACCCTTTTGACCATTCGACCTAGTACATATTCGGATCCATAGTGACCATTCCAAACTAGGACAGGTTGCTTACCCGTTTATAGGTTGTTTGAAACCGCTGCTTGTGTAGTGAAACCCTAGCTCCTGACAAAATAGGACAGGGAAACCCTACCCCAACATAGGGGTGTTTTGGCTCTCACTTATCTGTTATGTGCTTTAGAGTGCGTCTCTACAGGAATGCATGTTTCAGTCTATGAGTTTGGGCATCAGGCCTGCGGGCATCAGTTAGTATCTGAGAATCAGTCGTCTGCGGATATCAGATTCAGTTTTGGGAACAGTGATACAGGAACAGTGATCAGTGATTGAGGACAGTGTATTTTCAGCTTATCAACTGCGTGTTGTATGCCCGACTGTGTGTTGTGTGTATTTAATTTAAGCTGTTATGCTGCCCGTTTATCTGGTTATTTATTTCCTTTTTGCTTTATTATCTTTTTGCTAGGGGCAGTTTTTAGCACGATTGCTTCCGAACCAGTAGATACTCCCCAAGCACTCTGGACAAGAGGTCGCCGACTCAACCGATCTGAGGATCTCGTTGACGGACATCCAGTGTTCCACTCTCTACCCCCAGTTGCCAGAAGAAGGCCAAGGAGGCGTAGTGTGTCAGAGCAGGGACTACCAGGACAGAGGGCTACTTTGACAGTGAATAGCCAGGTTGAGATTTCTGTGTCGGCCATAGAAGTACATTTACCGGTTATTCAGATGGAACCGCAGAATACATCAGTGGTAGAGGCGATGATGCGCCAGATGCAAGAGAGCATGAGGCAGATGCAAGAGGATGCTGTCCGCCAAGTGGAATTTTCTAAACAACAAGCCGCAGTTATGGCCCAGCAGGCCGAGCTGATTACTAGGTTGCAACAGCAGAATGCAGCCTCTGCTTCACATCAGGTTCCTCCTCCACCAGCGGCTCCACTACCCGAGCAGGCACCTATGGGTCAGAATACCCTGCCAAACCCTCAAAATACCCTCCCAAACACCCAGAACACCCTACCCAATGTCCAAAATATCCAAGAGGACACCAACCTTCCAACGGGGCTGGCTCCGCCCCCGCTTCTGCCTCAACTGTCCAAGAATCTTACACCCAACCACCCGGACTCTCCCTTTGAGTTCGAGGTAGATCATACAGCTCTAAAGCTGAGTAAGTTGGAGAAGCTTTTCAAGAAATCACAGGGGGTGAAGGCCATCCCAGATATCGAAGATGGGTACACTGACGTGGCAGTAACATTGCCAGACAGATTTAAGATGCCACAGATCGACCGTTTTGATGGGTCCGGGGACCCTACGGTCCATCTCCGGCTATTTTCAGACATCTTGAGACCAATGGGTCTAACCCGACCACAAAAGCTTTCTTTGTTTGGCAGAACTTTGTCGGGGGTGGCGGCCATCTGGTACGCAAAGTTGGAAGATGATGTGAAGAGAAATTGGGATGAGATGGCTGAAGCCTTCGTTGCGCAGTACTCGTATAATACACAGATCGAGATTACAACACGAGATCTCGAAACGACGAGGCAAGAACCCAAGGAGTCTTTCTCCGATTTTGTAACTAGATGGAGGGCAAAGGCGTCGATGATGACCTTGAGGCCTACAGACAAAGACCAAATCCGGATGATTGTGCGCAATCTCCAACCGAAACTCATGCAGAAGATGATTGTACTCCCCTTTCCAACCTTCTCAGATTTACACGAGATGGGGGTACAGATCGAAGATGCAATGAAGCAAGGTTTGATTGACCAGGACCGGGAGCAGCCCCGAAGGACATTCAACCGCAATAGCAACGCAGGCCCGAGTGGCGCTGCAAACACAAGGACTTCTGAGGTCGGTATGGTCACCACCACTCCCCTTTCCCAACCAAGGCCCGCAGCGGCCACACCCTTTTCCAGTACCTCCGGGAGCAGTAACCAAGCCTCGAGATTTCAGCCCAGAGGCCAAAGAACCTTCACTCCACTATACATGCCTTTGTCCAAGGCTCTCGGGGTGTTAATCAGAAAGAAGCATCTGACACCTTTGGAGCCGAGGCCACTGCCAAATCCACTCCCTCCCTCTCATGACCCAGCAAAGTACTGCGCGTATCACCAACAGCACGGTCATGACACCGACCGCTGTTTCAGATTGCGTCATGAGATCCAAGATCTTATCGACAAGCAGGTGATCGCGCCTCCTGAAAAACCCAACGTCACAACAAATCCCCTCCCACCACACAACCAAGCCCCTCCTCCCAAAAGAGTCAACCTCATCCAAATTGGGGTCGTGTCCTACGATCCTAGTATCTATATTACTCCCTCTCACCTACCCAAGCCGGAGGTGATCCTTCCTGATTGCACTGACTTGTGCATGTTGGACACCTTCATAACCCAATCTAAGCCAGTGGTGGTGACCACCGAAGATGGGACGGAGCGGGTTTCAGAGGAAAGCAGAATTGTTGAGTCTGGGATGGAACAGCCTAGGAGTTATGCCGGAGGAGCCTATGATCCAAGCGAGTACATCTTATCAGTGGGCCAGTCTAAACTGAGTGTAGGGCCGCCAGAAAAAGCTGAGCTGTGCATGATTCGGGAGGACAGACTTGAACAAGGGGCAGATGATCTGACAACAGTGGAAGAGGACTTTGCCAACTTCCAGTTCTTCAACGACCTAGAATCAGGGGATGCTGCAATCAACTGGTTCGACTATGAGGAGTCGGCAGAAGTTGTCGGGTGGTTAGATGATCAACCAGACGTTACAGAATTTCAATCAGAACAGGGCCCGGCAGGGGCGAGAGTATCAATGATGGCCGGAAGGGCCGAGGGTCAGGATCCACCGCCGGAGAGCGCCGGCGTTAAGAATTTCGCTCAGAATTTGGGGATTGCAACTACAGGGAATGTTGAACAACCGGCTGTACTGACGCAGTTGGAACAACAAAGGTTTGACGATTCCGAGAGAATTAGAAAAGCCAAGGCCCATGTGGGGGTCGAAAGTGCTGTGAGCACAGGAACCGAGAATGCTGTGGGCATAAAGACTGAAGGTGCCGCGAGCACAATCATACCGGAGCCGGACAGATGTCTGTCGGCTGCCGACGGAATGTGGTGGGAAGACGATGACTTATGTCTTGCCCACACAGATGAGGACTGGGGAGGTAACCAACCAGATGATACCTGGTATGTCGACGAGATCGCTCATATGACCAGAAGTGGGCGGTATTTCAAACCCCAACATTTGGACCAACCTGAAGCATTTGGAAAAGACAAAGAAGCATAGAAACAGAGAGAGAAACAGATAGAAGAAGAAGCTGTACTCAAACAATTGAAGAAGATACAAGCAGACATCTCCATCTGGGGACTGCTTATGGCATCAAGGGTGCACAGACAGGCCGTCCTATCTGCCATGGACAGGGCCAAACTCTCCATCGAAACTACACCAGAGCAGCTGGTTGGGTTGGTTTTCCTGGGAAGAGGTTCCCCGGCATTGACCTTTTCAGACAGGGAGTTACCGCCTGAGGGCACAAACCATAACAAACCTCTCTACGTCTCTGTCGAGTGTAGAGACAAATGGATACCGGTGGTACTTGTTGATACCGGGTCCGCCATCAATGTCTGCCCAGTCAGAACAGCATATGCAGTTGGGTTGAAGCCCGCAGACTTCACACCAACAACTCAGGTGATCAAAGCTTACGATAATACGAGTAGGGAAGTAATGGGGATTGTCAAGATTCAAACCAAGGTTGGTCCAGGACAACACGACATCGAATTTCATGTCTTGGACGTTCCCGCAACCTTCAACTTACTCTTGGGGCGGCCGTGGCTGCACCAAGTAAAGGCAGTCTCTTCCACTCTACATCAGATGGTGAAATACCCCTATGGAAAGGGAGTAGCCACTGTATTGGGAACTCATCAATCCACCCGCCTCCGGAGGTATCTACGCCAGTCCTGGAAATTGAGCATGGGAGTTAGGTTTTGTTGTAGCATTCATATACATTCATCCTATATTGAGTTGTGCAATCCGACTCCTCGGCCATCATGCATCGAGATGCGTGATTGGTGGCATGAGGAGCGAGGCATGCATATATTTGTGAAATACATTGCTATGCCCCTTTCCTGCTCTCTGTTGCAGCAAAATGAAGAATCAGTAACTTTTCGGAGTCTGGCACGTATTTCGAGAAATATTGCAAACAGAGGCTAATTGGGCATCCCAGTGGATTTCGCGCAAGGCAGCCCAGCGCAGCCCCTGGCTTGCATGCCAGTTTACAGCTTTCTTAGTTTAATTTGTTAATTAATTAGGAATTTGTATATTATTCGGACTGTAATATTCGGACTGTGTTATTTTTTCATTTCGGACTGTATTATTTATTCGGACCCTCTGCGCGAGGGCATAATTGTAATAAGTGTGGGTGAGTGTGATGTATGTTTCCAACCCCACGTCTTTCTTTCCTTTTATTTACCCACTTATGATGGTTAGATTAGGGCATATTTCAATTAGCATACAGTATGATAGCATGTTGCATTCATTCATCTGTTTTGCACGCACCGGGCTCGGCGCATCATACAAACTGCATTTGTATTTCAATTCCAAATTGAATGCGTGTTAGTTGTAGCATTCCATATGCCATGTTTAGAATAGCCGAGCCTGCTATAGTTGCATCTTTGCATGTGTTGCATTAGGCATTTCTGTATATCTAGGATCATGCATGATTTCTAATCGGTTTTCTGTTTTGACTTGGAGTACCCGGTGAGTTTTATGCTTTAGCATCCTTGCATGCGTGTGAGTGCTGCCATGAATAGCATGTTTACCATGAGGCTATGTGCTTATGTGATATACCTGCCTTGAATGCCTGTGGGTGGAGGTTGGGTTACTTGAATTGGGACAATTCATCGAATGTTTGTTTTAAGCCCACTAGATAGTGGCAAAATCATGTTTTCTAAGCCCACCTGAGGGTGGCAAATCCACGTCTTAGCCTACCTGCGGGTAGCACCATCAAACCATTTTCAAACAAACAAACATGAAATGTTTTGTTCCAATTCAGGCGACTCAGTCTATACTTGTTTGCTGCGAGCATCACATAGTAACCTAGGCTAATAACCGGAATAAGAACTCACAATGTTTTCAAAATAAGATATCATGGTTAGTAGAGGCCGGTCTTTGACCGGGCGAGCGGGGGTGCTCACGAAGTGACCTTCCCCAATCGTACCCAAGTTCCCGAGCCGAGGCAACTTTGGTGATGACGGACACGTGGCCTTTGGCACCGAGTCAGGGTTTCCTAAATTTCCCAAAAATAAAATATTTAGGTGGCGACTCTTGTATCTGGCAAAGCAGTCCATGTTTGGCACTTCTTTCAAAAAATCTGTTTTCCAAAACGATTTGCCGGATTTGGACTCTTTGGTTCAAGATTAAGAACCGTGACATCAAATCGAGTCCGAGCTGTAGCGAGGTCCCCCGCGGGCTTGTTACAGTTTCTGGCGACTCTGCTGGGGATTTAGAGAACTTAACTCGAACTCATGATATCTCGTTTTGACTACACTTGTGTGTTTCTTTGCATTGCATTTGCATTGGTGCGCCTAGGACACCATGTTTGCCATCTGCTATTCCTGAGCGGTTTGCCGGAGGCTTGTCTTGTCAAGGCATGTCCATAAGGCTGACCGGTTACGGGCTCTGCCAGTATGGGAACACAAACCCCGGTTTTTACCGGGGCACCCTTTTGACCATTCGACCTAGTACATATTCGGATCCATAGTGACCATTCCAAACTAGGACAGGTTGCTTACCCGTTTATAGGTTGTTTGAAACCGCTGCTTGTGTAGTGAAACCCTAGCTCCTGACAAATAGGACAGGGAAACCCTACCCCAACATAGGGGTGTTTTGGCTCTCACTTATCTGTTATGTGCTTTAGAGTGCGTCTCTACAGGAATGCATGTTCAGTCTATGAGTTTGGGCATCAGGCCTGCGGGCATCAGTTAGTATCTGAGAATCAGTCGTCTGCGGATATCAGATTCAGTTTTGGGGAACAGTGATACAGGAACAGTGATCAGTGATTGAGGACAGTGTATTTTCAGCTTATCAACTGCGTGTTGTATGCCCGACTGTGTGTTGTGTGTATTTAATTTAAGCTGTTATGCTGCCCGTTTATCTGGTTATTTATTTCCTTTTTGCTTTATTATCTTTTTGCTAGGGGCAGTTTTTAGCACGATTGCTTCCGAACCAGTAGATACTCCCCAAGCACTCTGGACAAGAGGTCGCCGACTCAACCGATCTGAGGATCTCGTTGACGGACATCCAGTGTTCCACTCTCTACCCCCAGTTGCCAGAAGAAGGCCAAGGAGGCTAGTGTGTCAGAGCAGGGACTACCAGGACAGAGGGCTACTTTGACAGTGAACAGCCAGGTTGAGATTTCTGTGTCGCCATAGAAGTACATTTACCGGTTATTCAGATGGAACCGCAGAATACATCAGTGGTAGAGGCGATGATGCGCCAGATGCAAGAGAGCATGAGGCAGATGCAAGAGGATGCTGTCCGCCAAGTGGAATTTTCTAAACAACAAGCCGCAGTTATGGCCCAGCAGCCGAGCTGATTACTAGGTTGCAACAGCAGAATGCAGCCTCTGCTTCACATCAGGTTCCTCCTCCACCAGCGGCTCCACTACCCGAGCAGGCACCTATGGGTCAGAATACCCTGCCAACCCTCAAAATACCCTCCCAAACACCCAGAACACCCTACCCAATGTCCAAAATATCCAAGAGGACACCAACCTTCCAACGGGGCTGGCTCCGCCCCCGCTTCTGCCTCAACTGTCCAAGAATCTTACACCCAACCACCCGGACTCTCCCTTTGAGTTCGAGGTAGATCATACAGCTCTAAAGCTGAGTAAGTTGGAGAAGCTTTTCAAGAAATCACAGGGGGTGAAGGCCATCCCAGATATCGAAGATGGGTACACTGACGTGGCAGTAACATTGCCAGACAGATTTAAGATGCCACAGATCGACCGTTTTGATGGGTCCGGGGACCCTACGGTCCATCTCCGGCTATTTTCAGACATCTTGAGACCAATGGGTCTAACCCGACCACAAAAGCTTTCTTTGTTTGGCAGAACTTTGTCGGGGGTGGCGGCCATCTGGTACGCAAAGTTGGAAGATGATGTGAAGATTTTGTGTTTCATTTTTACCCCTTGGCCGGCCGGCCATGGGGGGTGGCCGGCCGGCCACCTGCAGAAAAAATACATGGCCGGCCATGCTCCTTGGGGTGTGTTCCTTACAGCTGTACAGCTGTTTCCCCCAGAAAAGATCTGTATCCGGGGGATATTTTTGGAGGGGAATACTTGGGTGCATTTCCCTCCACTTGCCTCCTCCTCTTTGGCCTTTATAACAGCAGCTCCAACACTCTCTCAAGGGTTAGAAAAATTGCCCTCAAGCACACACATTGATATCTCTATCCATCTCTCTCAAATCTTCAAGTTTTGGTGCCTTTTGTTCATCATCATCAAGCACCACCATCACCACTCCATTTCCAGCAACAAGGAGAGGTTCTTAAAGGCTTAGAAGCAACATTTCTCAAGCCAAGAAGCAAAGAAAGAAAGGTCTTCAAGGGTAAGTCTCAAAATCCCTCTTTTACACCACTTTCTTGCCTCATTTCTTTAGCCTATTAGCTTATTGTTTTGAGCTCCGACCTTAACTGAAACTAGGTCTATTTTGAGCTATTCTTGATGTTTGTTCAAGGGCTCAACTCTGTTTGAGCCCTCCATCTCACACTTGCTTCAATATCCTCTTATATGCCATTATTTTGCATTGAATATTTGGCCTATGTGTGATCTGAATTGGAGCATCTCATGAACTGATATTGTACTTATTTTGAGGCCCTCTTCAACATTTAAGAAGGGCTCAACCTTGTTTTCATGCTCCATATGCCACTTGCTTTGAATCCATGTTTTACACTCATTTTTGGCATGCTTTTTCTAGCCTGTGAGTGATCTGTTTTCGAACATGAGGTAAACTGTGAGTGGGATATTTTGAGTCCCTCTTCAACATTGAAGAAGGGCTCAACCCTGTTTGGCCTCTCTATCATACACTTGCTTCATAATCTCTCATATTTACCGTAAATTTGCATGATTTGTTTGACCTACATGTAGTTTGTTTTAGAGCATGTCATGAACTGTGAGTAAGCTTATTTTGTGTCCCTCTACAACATTGTAGAAGGGATCAACCTTGTTGGGGGTCTCCATGTTATACTTGCCTTTATATCCCTCTTTGGCCCCCATTTTTGCATGCTTTTTTAGGCTTATCTAGCTTCTGTTTTCGGCCATCATCAGAACTGGAAAGAGTCATATTTTGATCTTCTTGACATATTTCATTAAGGTTCTTTCTGGTTTGATGAATGTTTGGGGTACCTCATGTTATAGCCTTGTGTACACTAGTTCTTGCATGGCATTTTTAGCATGTTTGCATACTAAGTTGGGGGATGTCCTCTACTGTGAATGTTCATATTTTTAGCCCCTCATCAGTGTTGTAGAAGGAAATTTTTCAGTTTGAGCATCGCATACATCACTTGTTTCAATACCCCTCTCTTGGCCCCAATTTTGCATGCCATTGTTATCCTATCTATGCTCACTATTTCGCCATGTTTTGTACTGTAAAAAATGCTATTTTGGGGCTGCCTTGCTACTGTTTTGCATGTCATGTTCCAATTATGCATGTTTAGTATGGCTGTAGGCCATTTCGGGTGCTTAATATCGCATTTCGGGATCATTCTATGCATTCGGTGTCATTTCCCCGCCTTTCGGGACTGTTTTGCATCATTTGTGAGTGCTGAAAATTTATTTGCATGTTTGTATATCATTTCCATGTCATTTCATGCCTTACGGCCCTCGCCTCGGTTTGCGCGCCCGTGTGCACGCATTTCGAGGCACTTCATTTTCATCCGACGGCTTCTTATATGAGTGTGGCTGAGGCTCACTCATGTTAGTGTAAGTCCATTTTGCATTACTGTATGTCATTTTAGTCTCATCGCATTGCGTATGTCATTACCTCGGTTTGCGCGCCCGTGTGCACGCATTCCGAGGCGCTTCATTTTCACCTCACGGCCTCCCGTGTGAGTGTAGCTGAGGCTCTCTCATGTTGGTGTAAGCCCATATTGCATCGCATATCTCATCTTAGTCCTGTTGCATTCCGTATGCCATTTTCTCGGTTTGCGTACCCGTGGGCACGCATTTCGAGACATCTCATTTTAGTCTCATTGAATATCATATTTCATGTCATTTCATGCCTTAGGGCCATTGCCTCGGTTTGCGTGCCCGTGTGCACGCATTTCGAGGCGCTCCATTTTCATCCATCGGCCTCTTATGTGAGTGCGGCTGAGGTCCGCTCGTGTTAGTGTAAGTCCAATTGGCATTGCGTATGCCATTTCATGCCTTAGGATCATCGCCTCGGTTTACGTGCCCGTGTGCACGCATTTCGAGGCATCTCATTTTCATAGCATAGTGCATGTTAGGGTTGCATATTAACTACATTTCATGCATGTCATGCATATTGCATCGTGTTCGGGATAGGAGTTAGCCCGGGCACGGGAAACGAGGCACGTTCCGTACTCCGAGTGACGGAACGGGTCTCAATTCCCAAGTCACCGACACTCCGGATTACCCATGATGGAGTTAGGTTTTGTTGTAGCATTCATATACATTCATCCTATATTGAGTTGTGCAATCCGACTCCTCGGCCATCATGCATCGAGATGCGTGATTGGTGGCATGAGGAGCGAGGCATGCATATATTTGTGAAATACATTGCTATGCCCCTTTCCTGCTCTCTGTTGCAGCAAAATGAAGAATCAGTAACTTTTCGGAGTCTGGCACGTATTTCGAGAAATATTGCAAACAGAGGCTAATTGGGCATCCCAGTGGATTTCCGCGCAAGGCAGCCCCTGGCTTGCATGCCAGTTTACAGCTTTCTTAGTTTAATTTGTTAATTAATTAGGAATTTGTATATTATTCGGACTGTAATATTCGGACTGTGTTATTTTTTCATTTCGGACTGTATTATTTATTCGGACCCTCTGCGCGAGGGCATAATTGTAATAAGTGTGGGTGAGTGTGATGTATGTTTTCCAACCCCACGTCTTTCTTTCCTTTTATTTACCCACTTATGATGGTTAGATTAGGGCATATTTCAATTAGCATACAGTATGATAGCATGTTGCATTCATTCATCTGTTTTGCACGCACCGGGCTCGGCGCATCATACAAACTGCATTTGTATTTCAATTCCAAATTGAATGCGTGTTAGTTGTAGCATTCCATATGCCATGTTTAGAATAGCCGAGCCTGCTATAGTTGCATCTTTGCATGTGTTGCATTAGGCATTTCTGTATATCTAGGATCATGCATGATTTCTAATCGGTTTTCTGTTTTGACTTGGAGTACCCGGTGAGTTTTATGCTTTAGCATCCTTGCATGCGTGTGAGTGCTGCCATGAATAGCATGTTTACCATGAGGCTATGTGCTTATGTGATATACCTGCCTTGAATGCCTGTGGGTGGAGGTTGGGTTACTTGAATTGGGACAATTCATCGAATGTTTGTTTTAAGCCCACTAGATAGTGGCAAAATCATGTTTTCTAAGCCCACCTGAGGGTGGCAAATCCACGTCTTAGCCTACCTGCGGGTAGCACCATCAAACCATTTTCAAACAAACAAACATGAAATGTTTTGTTCCAATTCAGGCGACTCAGTCTATACTTGTTTGCTGCGAGCATCACATAGTAACCTAGGCTAATAACCGGAATAAGAACTCACAATGTTTTCAAAATAAGATATCATGGTTAGTAGAGGCCGGTCTTTGACCGGGCGAGCGGGGGTGCTCACGAAGTGACCTTCCCCAATCGTACCCAAGTTCCCGAGCCGAGGCAACTTTGGTGATGACGGACACGTGGCCTTTGGCACCGAGTCAGGGTTTCCTAAATTTCCCAAAAATAAAATATTTAGGTGGCGACTCTGTATCTGGCAAAGCAGTCTATGTTTGGCACTTCTTTCAAAAAATCTGTTTTCCAAAACGATTTGCCGGATTTGGACTCTTTGGTTCAAGATTAAGAACCGTGACATCAAATCGAGTCCGAGCTGTAGCGAGGTCCCCCGCGGGCTTGTTACAAACTCGTCTTCATCTTCGACAAACTCCAAACCTCTGATTTTTACTTCTCCAAAATCAGTCTCACCAATCCCAATCTATTAACTTTCCTCTGCTTGAGGTCGAGGTAAGATCGATTTCTCGCTCTATATATGCATATATATGTGTGTGTGTGTGTGCGCGCGCATGAGAGGATTGAGATTTGTGGTGTTTGGTTTGTGAGTAGACTCAAATGTTTGATTTCAAGAGTTTTTCTTCTATTCAGTTCAATGAATAAGCTATACACTTCGAGAGTCGAAGACACTCTGAGAGAAAAACTTTGAGAACGAAATTCTAGGGTTTTTTCCTTACATTTCTGTTTGATTTTGAAATGCATAAGCTGGTAGGGTTATCAGGCATGAGGAGCTTGGATCAATTCAAGTCATTGTTAGGATCTGTTTCAGGAGCGGCCAAAACTTGCTCGATTTCTTCACGGCCGTCCTCAGATTCAATTTCGTACGGTAAGTGTTCTTGTTCTTGTTCTTCATCTGAGAGACAGAGACTAGTAATTGTTGATCCAAAATGCATTCGAATCACTTGCTTCTTGAAGAACCTTTACGGATGGCTTCAATCCTTGAGCTTTCCAAGCCTGTATGTTACACAAATCCTGCTGATCTCACTTCTATTCTCCTTACTACTCTAATCTACATGTTTCTTTGTGTTTATACTCCTTTTTTATGATCAATTTGAATTTGAATTTTTTAGATATTTTCATGTAGTTTTGCTACTTTTATTTTATAAAAAATATTAAATTTGCTAATTTAAAATGAACTAGGTCCTAAAAATCTCCAATAGTCTATGTTTGTTTGTGTGTTTTCTCTAAATTCGTACATGTACATACACACACACAAACACATAATTTATTTATTTATTATTTATTATCATCATCGGCACAAACTTAGTTGATCCAGAGGTGTGTTTGATCCTTTATTGACGTAATGTATTGGATAAATTTTTTCTGTAGAGTTTTTTTCCAGCAATGTCAAAGGTCGTTGGGACGCTCGGTTCGAAATCACGATCCGTGGAGATTATTTCTAGCTGCTTGAATGCTGGAATGTCTGGTATTGTTCATTTGTTATGTTTCAATTTTGATTTTGATTTTTGTTTTTGTTTTTTGTGTTTGAGTTTAGAATATTTAAAGTTTTTACACATAAATTCTCCTATGATTAGAAAATATGCTAAAGCATATGATGAAGGAGAAAAAATTATCTTCTAGAAAGGAGTGAATAGTCCAATTAAGCAAATGAAATGACAACCAATTCATTTTCTTTTCCTGGTTGACTAATCACATCATAGGTTTGAATTTTATTTTCTCATTTCTGTCAGTTTTCATGTTATCCAAAAATCGAGTAAGGTTAATCTCCCAGGTTGAATTTGTGAAGTTTTATTTTTTGGTCTTAATCTTCTGGTGGCACGGTTTGATTTTTGGTAGGGTGAAGCTGAATATCATCAGGAGACTCTGGAAAATCTGAAGGCTGCTATCAAGAGTACAAAGAAGGGAATAATGGCACAGGCAGAAACTCAAAGAAACGGAAAGATAGGGGCAGTAGGCCTTACGACAATAGAGGTTCAGATAATTGGCCTGACCATCTTGATAAGTTTCTTAGGTAATATTCAGTTTTTGTTTGTGTTTTTGGTTTTTTTGGTCATATTTGTTCTAATCATCTTTTGGACATAGATGTCTTTTCCGCTCACAGATCTGTTTGAAATATCGAGAAATCAAAGTAATTAGCTTTGTAATGACACACTCTATGTATTACATAAATGCATCATCAACAGTGAGAATCATTTGATCAAAAAAGGAGAAGCCTGGTTAAGAAGAAAATGGTAATAGCAAATTATATTGAAGTAAACAGAAAATGAGCATGAAACTGGAGTTGATAGTTCTTTGGCGCCCTCTCTTTCTGAGTAGTCCACATATTATTATTACTTAGTTAATGCAATCAACCTTATTCTGAATCTTTTGCTTCATGCTGCTCATTTTATACACTTAAATGTGTCTTACATGGAGTATTATTGAGCCATAATCCATGGAATAGTAGAATCTAAATTATAATAACATAATTAAGCTTATTTTAATAAGTTTTGCTTCTCAACATCTAGATTGATTCACATTTGGCCTGGATTAAAAGTCTGAAACAAGTTTACTTATTACCTTTGGAGCAACTTGAGCATGTAATAGAGAAGCAGTTGTTAAACCTCTCAACAATTTTTGTCAATGGTGTGACATCTAATAGAATCTTTCTTTTTCTTTTTTCCCATGAAAGCTTCTATAGATGACTTCCAATTATTACTTATAGTTATGGGTTCAGTGGTGTTGGTTACTCTTGGTCACATCTGAGAAAGCATCTGCCATTTCAGGTTCCATCTTTACAAGGAGAATAAGGATACCCAAGAGGCATTAGGACTGATTGGAAGGACGCTAGGCATTCAGTATATTTGATTTAGCTATGCTAAAGTGAAGTGTCTTATATTCTGTTCACTCACTGACGTGCAATGAAATAAAAGAGAATATATATATTTCCTTTTTTTCCCCTTTCTTTTTCATTTTTTCTTCTCAATGGGTTGTAGTCTTGTAATCATATTCTACAACTAGAGATAATGCAGGGGTAGTGTTTTTTTTTTCTTTTTATATCTTTTCTTTTTTGAATTATGTATTTGTTGTGTAGAGCTAGCTATACATGTGGTGATAAAGGTTCTTTAGATGCTATTGTGCTTGTCCACTATCTTGTTGTTAAGTTTTTTTAGTATCTTTGTCTGGCAGCCAAGGTCATTTGGATTTTCTGGTACAAAAGATAAGCGAGCTGTGTCGACTCAAAGGGTTCATTATTGTTAATTTATTTGTCAGCTACAGCCTATTCATGGTTCAAATTGGAGTTGCTTCTGTTAGGAGTTCAGATGGAATTTTATTTTGGTTTTAATATAACTTACCTGACCAACATTGTTGACAAAATTACTGACCAACATTGTTGTCAAAATTATGATGGACATAGGATTAAGGCTGTTCTGTCACTTGAGTGAAGGTGGAGGGTGGAAACTGGCTGTGAAGGCATCTGTCACTAATTTTTGGAAGGTGGAAGCCTGATCTGTCTGTGTAGGTAAACTTGGCCCCAGTGTTGCTCCCCTTGGTTTGATCTGTCTGCTAGTCTGCTACTGCTAGGCTCATGCTCTGCTGTCTGAAGTAGGTTGTCCGATGAATTCTGCTAACATCATATTCAAGTCTGCTGTTGTGAGGATCATGCTCTAGAGGAATGCTCTGCTGCTGTCAAGACTGCTACTATGTGGATTGTATTATGTTCAAGTTTGCTGCTGTGTCATGATCTAGAGGGATGTATCATGCTCTAGAGGAATGTTCATGCCTGGTTTTTTATTTTTATTTTCTTTCCTCTGTCTCTTGCTTTCTCTGGATTGGTTTCTCACCAATCCTGGGTCAAGTGCTAGCAGATGATATTGCTTCTTTAGCGGTGATGCTTTTTGCACTTCCCCCTTTATTGATGTAAGTTTTATGCTTGTAATGCTTTCTTCATCAATAAAGTTCCATTTCGCTTATCAAAAAAAAAAACAAAAAAAAAAACAAAAAAAACAAATATTGAAAAATAGGTAAAGTAACAATTGGTTCGAGGAACAGCGACACCAAACTGAATGCTACATCTCATGGCAAAATTGCATGTTTTAATTCTTGGTATTTACAAAGTGGAAGCATCGTAACTATTCCTTTCTAGGCAAGTTTCAGAGAAGCTAAACATCCAAATCATACTCAACATCAACTCATCTGCCACAAATTTCTTTTCGTTCTGTTGGTAAAATTTGTCTCTTCAAGGTGTTGCATAGATATGATTTTGTTGTAAAGAGTTGTGATGATAGTTACCAGTCAAAGGTTGTAAAAGGATGAGTTACACTAGCATAGGTAGGAGGGAAAGAGATTTGAGAAGATAGCGAAAGTGCTTTAGCTAGTTGGTTGGAGCAAATGATCATCAGAATTCTGAATATGCAAGATAAGTTTTTTTGACCTATCATTGGGAAGTGCTTTATAGACTTTTTCAAGAAGTGAAGAAATTTAGCTGGGTACTCAGTTAAATTGATTTGAAGATAAACTATAGTATTTCATTTGTGTGCATATTTAAAGTTGCTGACTTTGGGTATACTATTTTGCGCTAAAATAACAAGTAACTGTTTTCAAGCAGCGTGCAAGTAGATTAGCTGCTCTTAATGAAAAGTTGATTAGTATCAAAGTTGGTGACTTTTGGTAAGTTCTAAGAGTATAAAATTTCGATTCTTACTTTACCCGCCATTAAAACTTCTTGATGCATACGGATGTAATACTGTGTTGTTGTCTAGCCATGTCAAAGAAGGAAACTTCTTCTCGGGCAGCTCTATGGAAACCGATTTATAGTTACATTAAGGTAAGCGCATATGCCTTCACTTCTTTATGTCAAAAATTACTCGCTCAATACAACTTTTATTTTTTCTTTCATTGTTTAATATCTCATGGCATGTACTGACAGACTTGCATAACTTTGCAGGGGTGTTGAAGCAGATTCTGAAGACACCATCAAAGCATCTGCGGTTGTTTTAGGAAGGCATGGATTTATAAACTACTTTGGTTTACAAGTACTTTCTTGATCAAATATTATCTTGTTCTTTTTGTCTCAAAACCTTTCCCTATTTACTCTCTCTCTCTCCCTCTCTCCCTCTCTCTCTCTCTCTCTCTCTCTCAAGTTGTCTTTCAGTTAAAATACTTTATTTGCCAGAATGAATGTTTAAACTAACATTTCTAAGATAGAAAAGCAATTCCTTAAGATTTAGTAAACTATTTTAAGACTAAAATAATGGATGATTCTTGTATTTGCAAGTTTTATTTAGAGTGAGGTTGGATGCGATCAATATCCTAGTCAAACCTAGTACCAGTTTTATCAGAATATCTGTATATCGGTATGGATGGAATCCCATTCTATCAAGCCAACTCCTCTTTCCACTCAATTTTCATTACAAAGATATATCACGTTAGGATCTGTTGCGCAAACCGAATCACGCCAACATTATAGAATCAAGAAAATCTTTTTCCTGGAAGTAAGGAGGATTTAATCTGTCTCTGGTCGTCTCGGCTGGGGGACATGTGTCCTGTTTATTTAAAGCAATACCTGGCAACTTCTTGACTTTTTTTATCTCTTTTTTTGAGTGAACACTTCTTGATCTCTAAGTCATGAGAATCTATAGTTTCTAATGATATGAGACACTATTTTAATAAGCTTTTAACTAGATTCTATATTCAGCTTTCTAATGATATGAGACACTGTTTTATAGTTTCTATCCTTGTCTTATTTTTTTTTAGGTTACATGCCTAACACTCACTTTTCAATCCATGTTTGTCAACATTGACTTGGGCTGCTATGATAGTCACACTTTAGTTTTACGAATTTAAAGATCGCTGTAAGTACTTTATGGAAAACCCAACTATTGTTATTGTACAAAAACTTGACCAACTATTGCCTTTTCTTGATAACTTTTTTCCATCTACATAACAGATCAAGGCTGCAGCAAAGAGGATCTACGTTGACGTTAGTATGCTCTTAGAACTATACATGCAAAATCTCATATTTTAATCACTTGTTTTAATCATAGTAAGGCTGTGCTGTAATATTAATAATTTTAGGTAGGAAAGAGAGATGTAGGAATGTATGGCAAAAAGAAAATAAAACTAAGGAATATGTTTTTGTTGAAAAACTATCTAGTTTACTAGAAAAAAAGTATGCCAGAAAATAAAGCATAGACTTTCTTGTGATGCTTTGTTATGTTAAATTAGCATAAAGCACTCACTTAATTTAACTAATTGAAAAGGTGTGATGCAAGAAAAATGATTTTATCTTATATTTATTTAATTTCTATATCAAACATCGAAGAAACAGTTCCACTTATTAAAACCATCATATTGGACTACTTTGTTGTGTAGTTGTAACGACCCCGACCTCCGATTAATGCTAATTTATGACTAATTATGCTTAACAGTAATTTAGGAAGGATTTGGGATTAATTTGCATGTGTATTGCATTATTTTTGTGTACCTATATGTTTCCCATAAACTGATCTGTTCATGTCTTTGACTTTAAACTGCGAATTGAAAGCCCTATCGGCGCCCGATTCCAAAATTGATTAATGTTTTATGCTAGTTAGATTTTACGTGATTTTATGGTAGGTTTAATTAAAAGTTGATTTGGTACGATTAAATTAGATTAAATAATGTAAACCATTAGTTGGCTTTAATTGCGAAACTGCCCTTAAGTGGGCCACTTTCTCACACATTGTGTAGAGTTGATTAAAACACCATTTTCAGCCTTTTGCCTACCCAAAACCGTAGGAGAGGAAGAGCTAGAGATAGGAGAAAACTTGGTTTCATTTAGAGATTTGCTTGGAGAATTAAGAGAATTGAGGAGGTTTGGCAAATTTGAGCTCCTAGACTTAGAATTCAAGACTTAAGGTAGGAGAGTTCCCTTTCAATTGTGAATTTAAGATTAATTCATGCATGCATGAATAAATTTCTATGCTTTGGGTTTGAATTCTAAGATTTCTTCCATGCATGTGTTAATTTCACTCTCATTGTGGTCATGTATCTTATTGTCCATCAAATTGTCTAGTTTGATCATGTTTTGGAGGGTTTGGTTTCAAGGAGATTCTTGCATGATACATTTAAGTTTTATTCTTGAAATTTTATTTGAAATTGTGTTCAATTGACTCACCCCTTGGGCTTTGATTTTACAAATTGATCTTTGAAACACCTTATACTATGAGTTTACAAGAGTTTTACAGAAAATTAGCCCAAAAGGATCGAAATGGATGCTTTAAAAGTTGAGTTTTGAGCTTGAGGTTCAAATCTGGGAATTCCAGATTTTGGACTCACGCTCGAGCGGGAAACTCCACGCTCGAGCGTACACACTGAGTTCATGCAGTCCGCTCAAGCGTGTAAAGTCACGCTCCAGCGTGAAATGCGTGTATCCAGTACTTTTCACATGTTTACAGTCCGCTCGAGCGGAGTAATGCACGCTCGAGCGGGTATTGAGCGCCCATCGAGTGTGAATTTTATGCATCCAGTACTTTTACTGTAGTTTACAGTCCGCTCGAGCGGATCCCTTTTGTCTGCATGTCCGCTCGAGCGAAGAAAGACACGCTCGAGCGGGACCCCTGTTTCAGCAAAATTTTGAAAAGTGTCTTAAAGTGCATCTTTGCATCCTGATTCCATCCTAGGCATTCCTAGGCCATGTTTAAGACTCTATAGTGAGGATTTAAGGTCAGAAACACACTAAGAACTAACGACATAAGTTTTGTGCAATTAGAACGTATGTTTCAAGTATGTGTCCGTTATGTGTTATGTAGGTCACGTGTCGCGTGTCATGTGATCAATCTGCTCCGTCTATCTATTTCAAGGCCAACTGTGAGTAATAACTCTATAAAGTTATGTTTAACTTAAGTATTTTCTGACTGGTATGGTATGATCTTTTTTTTGAAATGCTATCTTACGAATTATGAATGAATGTCCAATTTTCTGAAAAGTATTTGTGGCACCCTTAGTTCACGTGGCCCTCGGCCGGGGGTAACAATACCGCGGCCAATTTGCACGTGGCCCTCGCCCGAGGGTAACAATACTGTGGCTAATCTGCATGTGGCCCTTGCCTGGGGGTAACAATACCATGGCTACTTGCGCGCAAGATATGGACCTTTACGGTCGTTGGTACCAACTATGTATGTGGGTCTCTGGACCAATCTGATTTGATAGCTAATGGGTGTACCACGTATGATCTTATGCAAAATCCGAATATGAACTTGAGTGTGTATCTGAATCTATATCTGTTTTGAATCTGAATATGTTCTGATTTAAATACTGGATTCTAACTTGTGATGGACATCATTCATAAAACCCCTTTACTCTGTTATTATTCACTGGGCTTTCGCTCGCAGTTTATATTATATATGTGGGTGAGCCGGCACATGACCAGGGCCAGAGTTGACGGCCTTCTGTACTGTTTTTGTCAGCCAACCGTTGTGCCTCCCGAGGAGGTTTCGATCGAAGTCTAATGCCATGGCTGTTTTTGTTTTCATGCTAGTCTCTGTAACTGTTGTAAAGTCAGATCTTGGGAAGTTCACTTTTGTAAATATTTTGTAAATAATGGTGTCCTTGACTAGCATGCTTATATATATATAATTAAGTTTTAAAATGTTCTGTCCTATGTACGTTATCATAGCTCATTGGACCTTGTCTATTTCGTATTACTGCTTCCGCAGCCCCTTATTATTTGCTAATCTGTTCAGAGGCCTTTGGTAATCCACGGATTACTGGCCGGTTACAGTAGGGATGGTAATTTGAACCCGGCTCGACGGGGACCCGACCTCCCGTCCCCGATAAGAATGGTTTTTCCCCGAAAAATACCCCCGACGGGCCGGGGATGGTATTCAAAAATAAATCCCCGACGACATTCAGGCCGGGGACAGTGATACATATTTCATCCCCGGCCCCGGTTTAGCCCCGATTTATATTATATATATATGTTTGGTTTTGAACAACAGCTCCACTTTCTTTAAATATTTTATATATATATATATTATATGTTTAGGATGGTCTTACACAGTGTAATGGTTTTGAACAGCAGCTCCACTCTCTCTCTCTCTTCTCTTCTCTCACTCTCTCTTCTCTCCACACAGACGCAGTCGGAGTCCAGGCTACCACCGCCTCCTCCTCCATCGCCTCTTCCTCCTCTTCCGTATCCGAAGTCGTCGACTCGATCCTCCGACATTGTTGCCTCTTCCGACACCACTACCTCCTTCGATCGAGCATGGTGGAGTCAGATACTCTCAGATCTTTCTGTCAAAAAAATTTTGTGATCTTTGTGCAAATGGATTTTCGCCTATTGTGTGAGTTTGTTTTGTTTTGTGTTTTTTAGGTGAATCTTTTGTTTAACTGGCATGTGGGTTTGTTTTTATTCTCAATCTAAGACTCAATTCTATGTCTTAGATGCTTGGATCCTATGAATCTTAGATAAGATTTGAAGTTGTAGTTGATTTCTGAGAGTGAATATGTTTGATTTTGATGCACTTTGTTTCTGGTTTTGATGTGATGATAAGGGTTTAGTTGATCTTTCTGTGTATGTTGTTGAAAATGTATGTGTGATGTTGTTGAAAAAAATTTAGGCCGGGGAATTTTCGGGGTCGGGGAAACCTGATCCTCGATCGGGGGCGGGGGTGGGGAGAGTGATAGGTTCCCCGTCGGGGATCGGGGCCTGGGACGGGGCCATGTTCACCATCAGGGATCGAGGACGAAGAGTGTGATCCCCGGCCCCGCCCCCGCCCCGCCCCGCCCCATTACCATTCCTAGGTTACAGTGCTAAACCTACAGGGGCGGGTTTGGGACGTGACAGAGTGGTATCAGAGCACGTGTTCTACCGTACACACAGGTCCGTATGAGCTTAGGATGTCCTAGTAAGAGTTAGGGGCATTCCATTTGCATGTGTGAGTGTGTGGTAATGCAACTGAATATGAAAACTGAATTTACATTTGAATCAAATGAATTGAAGGAAACGAATAAGATTATGCTTGTGTTTATTATCATTTGATGTCTGTATAGTAAGATGGAGAATGCAAGGGGAAGTGGTGAAAGTGAATCTTTAGAGGCTCGCATGGGCCGAATGGAACAGATGTTAGCAACATTGACTGAAATCTTGATACAACAACAGAGACAACAACCTTTGCCCCCTCCGTCTCCACCAGCACAAGCCGAAGCAGATAATAATGACATCATCAATCTGACACAGAAATTCATGAAAATGAAACCGTCGACGTTCTATGGTGGAATTGAACCTTTGAAAGTTGAGACGTGGTTGCTTGAGATGGAAAAATTGTATGAAGTGTTCCCTTGCACTGAAACTCAGAAAGTCCTCCTAGCCACCTACACTCTGAAAGATGAAGTCCGCAGGTGGTGGTTACTGATCCGAAATGGCAATGGGAATATGACATGGGCACAGTTTAATGCTATCTTCTACGATAAGTACTTTCCCCAATGTTTCAGGGATCGGAAAGTGTTGAATTTCAAGAACTTAAACAAGAAAGAATGGTTGTAGCAGAATATGAAGCCAAATTCACCGAATTGGCACGTTTTACTTCACATATGGTGGATACTGATTACAAGAAAGCATGGAAGTTTGAGGGATGGCTGGATCTGGAAATATTTGACCGAGTGGGTGTCCTAAAATTACCTACTTATGTGGAGGTACTTGACAGGGCATTGATGGCAGAAGCCACAATAGCAGCTAAGAAACAAACTACAACATCAACAACAGAATGGAGAGGAAAGAGGACCGGATTCAGTTTCAAGAAAGGCCAGTCAGTTTCGAAGAGGCAATATACAGGATCCTCCAGCAGCTCTAGTCAAAGTAATGGATCTACTCCAAACTGCTCCGACTGCGGAAAAAAGCACAGAGGTGCTTGTTATAGAGCATCAGGTGCGTGTTTTCGCTGTGGCAGGACTAGCCACATGGTGAGGGATTGCCCAATGAGATCCAACGAGGTTAACCGTCCTATGACAAGTTCCACCAGGTCTGTTTTCGCAGCGAGACCAAATGCAAGGGCCAATGTTAGAGGGAATGCAAACAATGAAACATTAAGGCAAGGGAGGGTGTTCGCCTTAGTGCCTGGTGACGTACCAAACACGTATACTGTGGTGTCAGGTACACTCTCTGTGTGTTCTCAAAATGCATGTGTACTGATAGATTCTGGTTCTACACATTCCTTTGTATCGCATGCTTTCTCTCGAAAATTGACTAGACCACTAGAACATATGACATATGTGTTATCTGTATCCACACCGTCTGGGGGTTCTATGATGTGTGCTCATGTTTATCCGGCATGTGATATTATATTGGCGATATGATGTTATATGTGGACTTGTTACCCTTGGACATTAGTCATTTTGATTGTATTTTGGGGATGGACAGGTTGACTAAATACTGTGCTACCATTGACTGTGCAAATAAAACTGTTGTGTTTAGACCACAGGGTATGCCCGAATTTACTTTTAGTGGGAATGGGGTAGTTCCTCCCCTATATTTGATTTCGGTATGAAAGCTATAAAACTCCTTAGGAAGGGATGTAGGGGTTATTTGTGTTCCATACTGACTGCATCATCTGACAGTACTACTGTAGAAACAATCCCTGTTGTTTGTGAATTTCCCGATGTGTTTCCGACTGACTTACCTGGGGACTTAGTTGATAGAGAAATTGAATTCACTGTTGAAGTATTTCTGGGGACACAACCTATTTCCAAGACTCCCTATAGAATGTCTACCTCTGAATTGAAAGAACTAAAAACCCAACTTCAGGAATTGTTAGATAAGAAATTTATCCGTCCGAGTACATCACCTTGGGGTGCTCCAGTTTTTTTTGTCAAAAAGAAGGATGGATCTTTGAGATTGTGTATAGACTACTGAGAACTCAATAAAGTGACTATCAAGAATAAATACCCTCTACCCCGAATAGATGACTTGTTTGATCAACTTCAGGGTGCTCAAGCGTTTTCCAAAATTGACCTCAGGTCCGGGTATCATCAATTAAAGGTTAGAGCTGAGGACATAGAGAAAACTGCATTCCGAACTAGATATGGACATTATGAATTTTTAGTAATGCCGTTTGGGATGACCAACGCACCTGCAGCCTTCATGGATCTTATGAACAGGGTGTTTAAATCATATCTAGATGATTTCATTGTTGTATTTATTGATAACATTTTGATTTATTCTAAAGACAGGGAAAAGCATGAGAACCATCTGAGAACCACCTTGCAGATTTTGAGAGAAAAGAAATTGTATGCTAAATTGTCCAAGTGTGAATTCTAGCTTGATAGTGTGGCATTTTTGGGACATGTAATCAACAAGGATGGAGTTTTGTTGACCCTCAGAAAATTGAAGCCGTCGTAGATTGGCCTAGACCGACAAATGTGACAGAAGTCCGAAGTTTTCTGGGACTTGCATGTTACTACAGGAGGTTTGTAAAAGACTTTTCCAAGCTCGCCCTGCCATTGACTCAATTAACTTAGAAAAATGTGCCATTTGACTGGAATGAACAAAGAAAGGCAGCTTTCCAAGAATTGAAAATCAGGTTAGTGACTGCACCAATCTTAACTTTGCCTAATGGTACTGATGGGTTTCAAGTGTACAGTGATGCTTCCTATAAAGGCTTGGGATGTGTACTAATGCAAAACGGAAGGGTGATTGCCTATGCTTTTAGACAACTCCAACCACATGAAAAGAATTACCCAACGCATGATCTTGAGTTAGCAGCTGTGGTGTTTGCTTTGAAAATCTGGCGTCACTACTTGTATGGGGTAACTTGTGAGGTATACACCGACCATAAGAGCTTGAAATACTTCTTCACCCAAAATGAATTGAACATGAGACAGAGGCGATGGTTAGAGTTAATTAAGGATTATGATTTGCAAATCCTGTATCATCCAGGAAAGGCTAATACCGTAGCAGATGCCTTGAGCTGAAAATCCAGTGCGAATTTGTCGTTCTTGTTATCCAACCGAAAAGAATTGTTGACTGACCTAGAACAAGTTGGGTTGTTGACTGTATTTCTGCTCAACCTGCTATTCTCGATGAGATCAAACAAAAACAATGTGAAGATGAATACTTGAAAAAGATCATAGAGGAATTTGATTCGAAGCCAAGGCCAAGATTTGTGTTTGAGAATGATGTGCTGAAATTTCAGAACCGTCTTTGTGCACCCGATCGTGATGATTTGAGAAAACGTGTTATGACCGAAGCTCACAGTAGTAAGCTTACTATGCATCCGGGGAACACGAAGATGTATCATAATTTGAAACAGAATTTTTGGTGGCCTGGAATGAAAAAGAGTATTGCAGACTTTGTGGCTAGATGTCTACATTGCCAACAAGTTAAAGCTGAGCTTCAACGACCCGCTGGGTTGCTACAACCACTCCCAATACCGGAATGGAAATGGGAGCACATTACAATGGATTTCATTGTGGGATTGCCTCGTTCTTCTCGAGGTATGGACTCTATCTGGATTATAGTTGACTATTTAACTAAGTCTGCCCATTTTCTG
Organism: Camellia japonica; assembly: GCA_030407325.1. Classification (NCBI taxonomy): domain Eukaryota; kingdom Viridiplantae; phylum Streptophyta; class Magnoliopsida; order Ericales; family Theaceae; genus Camellia; species Camellia japonica. The sequence goes on along the minus strand of JAPPVO010000017.1, from coordinate 153,557,475 downwards.
CCTGTCAAAACTATTTATAACGCTGATAAATTGGCCAATATCTATATGACTGAAATTGTGAGATTGCATGGAGTGCCAGCATCTATTGTGTCTGACAGGGACTCAAAGTTTGTATCGAGATTTTGGCAGAGTTTGCAACAAGCTTTGGGGACTGAATTGAAACTGAGCAGTGCCTATCACCCACAGACAAATGGCCAAACTGAATGAACGAACCAAACTCTGGAGGATATGCTCAGAATGTATGCGCTAGACTTCCAAGGAAATTGGGAGACCTACTTGCCATTAGCTGAATTTGTATACAACAACAGTTACCATTCAAGCATTGAAATGGCTCCTTACGAAGCTTTGTATGGAAGAAAATGTCGTTCTCCGATATGTTGGGCTGAAGTAGGTGATAGACCTTTGTTGGGACCGGAACTTGTGCAGGAAACAACCAAGAAAGTGAAACTGATCCAGCAACGCCTGAAAAATGCACAGAGTCGGCAGAAAAGCTATGCTGATGTCCGAAGAAGAGATAGGGAATATGAAGTTGGGGACCATGTGTTCATAAAGGTGACCCCAATGAAGGGTCAAACTCAGTTTGGTGTTAAGGGAAAGTTGGCGCCAAGATATGTTGGACCTTATGAAGTCCTCAAAAAGATCAACCCAGTATCGTATCGGGTAGCCTTACCTCCAGTGATGGAACATACGCATAACGTCTTTCATGTATCGATGCTACGGGAATATTTGAGGGATCCACTCCATGTCATCGAACCGAGACATGTACTTTTGAAAGATGACTACACTTATGAGGAAAGACCTATCCAGATTGTGAATTACCGGATCAAAAGGTTGAGAAATAAAGAAATACCATTGGTAAAAGTTGATTGGCAAAACCACGGAGGAACCTATGCAACTTGGGAAACAGAGGAAGACATGATGAAGAGATATCCGGATTTGTTCCCGTTGGACCCAATGTTGATTCTGAATGAAGGTAATTCGAGTTTGGAGGACCAAACTCTTTTAAGAGGGGAAGACTGTAATGACCCCGACCTCCGATTAATGCTAATTCATGACTAATTATGCTTAACAGTAATTTAGGAAGGATTTGGGATTAATTTGCATGTGTATTGCGTTATTTTTGTGTTCCTATCTGTTTGTCATAAACTGATCTGTTCATGTCTTTGACTTTAAACTGCGAATTGAAAGCCTTATCAACGCCCGATTTTGAAATTGATTAATGTTTTATGCTAGTTAGATTTTATGTGATTTTATTGTAGGTTTAATTAAAAGTTGATTTGGTACGATTAAATTAGATTAAATAATGTAAACCATTAGTTGGCTTTAATTGCGAAATTGCCCTTGAATGGGCCACTTTCTCACACATTGTGTAGAGTTGATTAAAACACCATTTTCAGCCTTTTGCCTTGCCCAAAACCGTGGGAGAGGGAGAGCTAGAGATAGGAGAAAACTTGGTTTCATTTAGAGATTTGCTTGGAGAATTAAGAAATTGAGGAGGCTTGGCAAATTTGAGCTCCTAGACTTGGAATTCAAGACTTAAGGTAGGAGAGTTCCCTTTCAATTGTGAATTTAAGATTAATTCATGCATGCATGCATAAATTTCCATGCTTTGGGTTTGAATTCTAAGATTTCTTCCATGCATGTGTTAATTTCACTCTCATTGTGGTCATGCATCTTATTGTCCATCAAATTGTCTAGTTTGATCATGTTTTGGAGGGTTTGGTTTCAAGGAGATTCTTGCATGATACATTTAAGTTTTATTCTTGAAATTTTATTTGAAATTGTGTTCAATTGACCCACCCTTGGGCTTTGATTTTACAAATTGATCTTTGAAACACCTTATACTATGAGTATACAAGAGTTTTCCAGAAAATTAGCACAAAAGGATCGAAATGGATGCTTTAAAAGTTGAGTTTTGAGCTTGAGGTTCAAATCTGGGAATTCCAGATTTTGGACTCACGCTCGAGCGGGGAACTCCACGCTCGAGTGTACACACTGAGTTCATGCAGTCCGCTCGAGCGTGTAAAGTCACGCTCGAGCGTGAAATGCGTGTATCCAGTACTTTTCACATGTTTACAGTCCGCTCGAGCGGGGTAATGCATGCTCGAGCGAGGACTTGTGTCTCACGCTCGAGCGGGTATCGAGCGCCCATCGAGCGTGAATTTCATGCATCCAGTACTTTTACTGTAGTTTACAGTCCGCTCGAGCGGAGGAATACACGCTCGAGCGGATCCCTTTTGTCTGCATGTCCGCTCAAGCGGACAAAGACACGCTCGAGCGGGACCCCTGTTTCAGCAAAATTTTGAAAAGTGTCTTAAAGTGTATCTTTACATTCTCATTCCATCCTAGGCATTCCTAGGACATGTTTAAGACTCTATAGTGAGGATTTAAGGTTAGAAACACACTAAGAACTAACGACATAAGTTTTGTGCAATTAGAACGTATGTTTCAAGTGTGTGTCCGTTATGTGTTATGTAGGTCACGTGCCGCGTGTCGTGTGATCAATCTGCTCCGTCTGTCTGTTTCAAGGCCAACTGTGAGTAATAACTCTATAAAGTTATGTTTAACTTAAGTATTTTCTGACTGGTATGGTATGATCTTTTTTTTGAAATGCTATCTTACGAATTATGAATGAATGTCCAATTTTCTGAAAAGTATTTGTGGCACCCTTAGTTCACGTGGCCCTCGGCCGGGGTAACAATACCGCGGCCAATTTGCACGTGGCCCTCGCCCGAGGGTAACAATACTGTGGCTAATCTGCATGTGGCCCTTGCCTGGGGGTAACAATACCATGGCTACTTGCGCGCAAGATATGGACCTTTACGGTCGTTGGTACCAACTATGTATGTGGGTCTCTGAACCAATCTGATTTGATAGCTAATGGGTGTACCACGTATGATCTTATGCAAAATCCGAATATGAACTTGAGTGTGTATCTGAATCTATATCTGTTTTGAATCTGAATATGTTCTGATTTAAATACTGGATTCTAACTTGTGATGGACATCATTCATAAAACCCCTTTACTCTATTATTATTCACTGGGCTTTCGCTCGCAGTTTATATTATGTATGTAGGTGAGCCGACACATGACCAGGGCCAGAGTTGACGGCCTTCTGTACTGTTTTTGTCAGCCAACCATTGTGCCTCCCAAGGAGGTTTCGATCGAAGTCTAATGCCATGGCTGTTTTTGTTTTCATGCTAGTCTCTGTAACTGTTGTAAAGTCAGATCTTGGGAAGTTCACTTTTGTAAATATTTTGTAAATAATGGTGTCCTTGACTAGCATGCTTATATATATATATAATTAAGTTTTGAAATGTTCTGTCCCATGTACGTTATCACAGCTCATTAGACCTTGTCTATTTCGTATTATTGCTTCCGCAACCCTTTATTATTTGTTAATCTGTTCAGAGGCCTTTGGTAATCCACGGATTACTGGCCGGTTACGGTGCTAAACCTACATGGACGGGTTTGGGACGTGACAGTAGTACTAATGGACATGGACCACATGAATTTTAGGTGCACTTGGATTTGGTGTATGTTTGTTTGTGCACATAGAAAGTGCTTGTATGCAGTTTTACAGGCATATTATATGCTCACTAAAATGCTCAATTCTGATATTTCCCTAATTGATTCTTGTGTATCTTTTAGAGTAAATTTGAAGCTTACTTCATGTGTTATCTCTCTTGTTTTCTTTCATCCATCCAAAGGCATATGATCTCATTTAGCTTAGTATTATCACTTTAACATTAGCTTCACGAGGTTTCTACTAATGCGTATATGTTATTGTGGTATTGAGTAAAGTACTTGACACAAAAAACAAAAAAAGGTTATTAAAATATTCTCTTAAATTATATTTTTCTTTTTAATGTTGCTGTAAATTTGCCACATGGTTGGTGATTTTCTTTTTATCTTATTTTCTCAATTTTTTGATGTTTTCCTCTTGGCTCATTGTGAACTCCCCCTCTAAATTGTCAAATTAGTGCTTGAAATCAACTTTACTGTTTAAAATTGTCATAAATCTATTTTGTTATTCTAAAATCTCTTTTGTTAGGTCATAAGTAGACTTGAGGCCGAGACCTAATTCATAAATCTCTTCTGTTTTGATAAATGCAGGTTTGAAGCAATGTGGTAAGAGTTGCAAGCTTAGATGGGCACCCTCATTCCTGTGATAGGAGCAAGTGGGTTTGCTGCAGCTGCAACTATTATAGGAATTGTTGCCGGTAGTTTTAAATAATCTCTTAATAGTTTTGGATATGTTTAGAAACTTAGATATGTATAGTTTTGGATGGTTTAAACTTTTTGGACAGTTTAGAACTTAAGGATATAGTTTTCGAATGTTTGGAATATATAGACAATTGTTGAATATTTATAATTTATGGATATAGTTTCTTTTTGATGTTTCAAATAATATTTTGGTGGTTGATTGATATTTTGTGATGTTTGTTTATAATAGTTGTTAAATTGTACAAAATTGGTCAAATAGAACCTGCTGAATTTAAAAATTAAAAAAAAAAATTGTATATTCTACGGCAGGCATAATAAGTCGTCGTATTACATATTTTACGGCGTACAATCAGCGTCGTTATTTGTCCCACCAATTAACGACGTACAAAAGTAGTCGTAGAAAAAGTAACAACGACACACAAAATTTGCCGTTAAATAGTTTTTAACAACATATTCTAGCATGTCATAGAAAAAGTAATGACGACGCAAAAAATCTATTGTTAAATAGTTTTTAACGACGTACGAAGCATGTCGTTGAAAGTGAATGACTTTCCATGACTGGTCATAATATGACGCGCGCTGCACATCGTAGAAAGGTTTTTACGACGTGCATTGCGCGTCGTAAAAACCTTTTTTTGTTATAGTGTCCCTTCTACATGGGTGACCCTTGGGGCCCAACCCAAGTTAGTATACCAAGAGCTTATAGACACACATAAGTTCTCTTCAAGTTTCAATGTGGGACAAGCCTTACAAGGAAACTCACATTTAATTCTCTAAATGTCCATTCCATGAACCCAAAAACGACTTCAAATTCCCATTCACTCATAAATGGTTTTGACGAACCATCTTCACCGTGTGACTTGCTATGCGGCAAGGAACACGTTACTATTTCGGACCCACCCTAAAAGACATTTGGGGCCCACTTAATTTTGGGCTCAAAGTTGGCCCAAAATAAGCCTATAAAACCAAAATTTCCAACAATCTCCCACATGAATGGAATTTGACGGAGAGAAAATGCAGCAACATGATCTAATTACAGAGAGTACAGAAATTGGAAATATTCTGTAAATGATAGGTAGCTTTTGGCTTTGAACCTTTCCTTGTGAGACACTATCGGATTTACTAGCTAACCAGTGAACATGATGTCTTGAACTGTTCAACCGTTTGTATAAACTAAGACAATAGAACTCACACAGTATATCCGTAGACACAGTTTAGTTCTCACTATTGTGTTCATTTTGGCCCTAAACAACTTAGTATTTCATGAGTGCTCTAGAGAATTGTACCCCTTCACAAATCTCATAGAACCGGCCCAGTTCACACTCACATAGGTGATTCTTATGAAGAATATCCTGCCATACTCCACTAGGTTTACCTAGATATAAGAATCATTAAAAGTATTGCTTAACCTAAAACGCTGCAGACATCATTATTTCATCATAGAAATGGGTAGGAGTTTGAATCCCTAGTGATCCTTCTGAGTCATACACAACTCGATTGTCCCTTTGAACCTAGATCTTGGGATCTCCAGTCCACTAGGTTGGGTTGCTGTTGTGGTAACTCTTATTTAATAGGCTTAAGTCCCATTTTCCTCGATGAGTTTTCAACTAACTCTCTTGCTAACCCTTTGGTTAGTGGATCCGCTATGTTGTCTTTAAACTTCACATATTCAATGGAAATAATTCCATTAGAGAGTAGTTGTCTCATGGTGTTATGTCGACGATGAATATGTCGTGACTTGCCATTATACATATGACTCTGTCCTCTACCAATTGTTGATTGACTATCACAATGTATGTATATAGCAGGCACCGGTTTTGGCCACATTGGAATATCTTCAAGGAAGTGGTGAAGCCATTCTGCTTCTTCCCCAACTTTATCTAAAACTATGAATTTTGATTCCATAGTAGACCTAGCTATGCAAGTCTGTTTGGAAAATTTCCAAGATACAGCCACACCATCAAGAGTAAAGACATACCCACTAGTGAACTTTGAGTCTCTAGTATCCGATATCCAGTTTGCATCACAGTATCCTTCAAGTACTACTGGATATCTAGTATAATCCAGCCCAATGTTACGAGTAAATCGGAGATATCTTAGAACCCTTATAATTGCTTTCCAGTGTTCTACTCCCGGATTACTCGTATATCTACTTAATTTACTTAATGCATAAGCTATATTTGGGCGAGTGCAGTTCATCAAGTACATTAAGCTTCCAATAATTTGGGCATATTCTAATTGAGAAATACTTTCCTGTACATTCTTAGAAAGAAACAAATTAACATCCATAGGCATTCTAGCAAGATGATCATCATCTTTGCTAAATTTGTCAAGTATTTTCTCAATGTAATGAGATTGTGACAAAGCATAACTTTCTCATGTTTTGGTAATTTTTATACCAACAATTACATCAACAATGCACATGTCCTTCATGTCAAAATGTTTATTCAACATTTTCTTGGTAGTTTTAATCATATCATTATTACTACATATGATGAGCATATCATCCACATAAAGACATACAATGACATAACATTTGTCTGTGTTTTTAATATAAACACATTTGTCACACTCATTAATTTTGAATCCATTTGACATCATTACCTTGTCAAATTTCTCATGCCATTGTTTTGGTGCTTGTTTTAAACCATATAATGATTTAACTAATTTACACACTTTCTTTTCTTTTCCTGGATCAGAAAATTCTTTTGGTTGTTCCATGTAAATTTCTTCATTTAACTCACCATTTAAGAAAGCGGTTTTCACATCTATTTGATGAATTTCTAGATTGTACAAAGATGCAATAACAATTAGCATCCTAATGGATGTTATTCTAGTAACCGGTGAATATGTGTCAAAGTAATCTAGACCTTCTTTTTGTCTATACCCTTTGATCACAAGTCTTGCCTTGTATTTGTCAATTGATCCATCCGCTTTCATTTTCCTTTTGAAAATCCACTTGTACCCAAGAGGTTTACAACCTGGTGGTAAGTCCACTAATTCCTAAGTGTGATTTTGCAAGATAGATTCAACTTCACTATTCATAGCTTCTTTCCATAAAGGAGCCTCAGGACTGGATATAGCTTCTTTAAAAGTTAAGGGCTCATTTTCTAACAAAAAAGTTAGAAAATCTGGACCAAAAGATTTTGAGGTTCTAGCACGTTTACTACGCCTAGGTTCATCTTCCTCATCTTGATCTATCTCTTGCTCTAGTTCTTGATCATGTTCTTGATCTTGACTAGTAATAGCATTATGAGATCTTTTGTTAGTACTAGTCTTTTGTCTAGTTTTATTTGGAAACACATGTTCAAAGAAAGATGCATTATAAGATTTAATAGTAGTATTTACATGCATTTCGGTATGTTCTGATTTATGAATCAAAAACTGATATACACTACTATTCTTGGCATAACCAATGAAAATGCAATCAACGGTTTTAGGACCTATCTTAGTCTTTTTAGGACTAGGAATAGCCACTTTATCCAAACACCCCCACACTTTTACGTATTTGTAGGATGGTACTCTTCCATGCCATAATTCATAAGGTGTTTGATTCATTTTCTTTCGGGGTACTTTATTTAAAATATAATTAGTAGAAAGTATCACTTCTCCCCACAAGTTCTGAGGTAATCTAGAACTTATTAACGTGGCAATCTAGAACTTATTAACGTGGCATTCATCATTTCTTTTAAAGTCCTATTTTTCCTTTCAGCAATTCCATTTTGCTGAGGTGAGTAAGGAGCAGTGGTTTGATGCATTATTCCATGTTCTTTACAAAATTCACCAAAAGGTGATTCATATTCACCACCTCTATCACTTCTAAGTTTCTTAATTTTCTTACCAAGTTGATTTTCAACTTCATTCCTGTATTGAATGAAAGTTTCCAAAACTTCATCATTGGTTCGAATTAAATAAACATAACTATATCTAGTATAGTCATCTATAAAAGTGATAAAATACTTTTTCCTACCTCTAGTTTGAATTGATTTAAAATTACAAATGTCACTATGAATTAATTCAAGTGGTTCCGTACTTTTTTCAATTGAATGAAAAAGAGTTTTGAATAATTTTGCCTCTATGCAAATTTCACATTTATGATTTGAATCAATGTCAAATTTGTGTAAACATTCCATATTAATTAATATACGCAAAGATCCATAATTAACATGTCCAAATTTACCATGCCATAAATTTGAAGACTCAAGTAAGTAAGAAGAAAAAGATGTATTTTTATTAATAATAGAGGGTACAACAGTCATTACATTCATTTTAAAAAGGCCATCAGACATGTAACATTTTCCTACATACATCGCATTCTTAGTAAGTACAAATTTATCACTCTCAAACACTACCCTAAACCCATTCTTACTCAACAAAGATCCGGAAACAAGATTCTTGCAAATGTCCGATACATGCAGCACATTGTTGAGAGTGAGTTCCTTTCCAGATGTCATCTTAAGTACAATCTTTCCTTGTTCTTCAACTTTGGAAGTTGAGGAGTTGTCCATAAAAAGTTGTGCACCGTTGTTCACTGTAAAATAAGATGTGAACATCTTTTTGTCAGCACAGATGTAGCGAGTAGCACCAGTGTCCACCTACCACTCTTTAGGATTTCCGACAAGGTTTGCTTCAGAAACAACTGCAGAAAGATTTATGTCATCTACACCATTAGAAATATTGTCCATTTCGGTCATATGGGCTTGAGCAGGCTTCTTGTTTGTTCTTCTTTTGCTTTTGCCTTTGCTACGGCAATCTTTGAGCCGATGTCCCTCTTTGTCACAGATGTAACACTTGCCATTAAACTTGTACTTTTTAGTTTTCCCTCCATCAGAGCCTTGTGATGAACTTTCTCCAGAAAACTTCCACTTCTTTACTTTTGAAGCATGTTCCACCACATTTACCTTAGATTCCATTGGATGCTTACCAGCCCGCTTCTCTGAATTGCGGTTGTCCTCCTCAATCCTCAAACGCACAATTAATTCCTCTAAAAACATTTTTTTGCGCTTGTGTTTGGGGTAGTTCTTGAATTCTTTCCAACCTTGTGGTAATTTCTCAATTAAGGCTGCAACTTGGAAGGATTCACTGAGAGACATGCCTTCTGCGTGAATGTCATGCAAAATGAGTTGTGATCTTGAACTTAGCTGATTACAGTCTTAGAATCAACCATCACAAAGTTTAGGAATTTGCCAACCACAAATTTCTTTGAGCCAGCATTTTCTGTTTTGTACTTTTTGTCCAAAGACTCCCAAAGTTCCTTTGCTGTTTTGATTGGACTGTAGACGTTGTATAATGTGTTGTCAAGTCCGTTCAAGATGTAGTTCCGGCAAAGGAAATCAGTATGTTTCTAGGCATCGACCGCAGCAACCACTTGCCGGTCAGTTTCATCCTCGTTAAGAGTAGGATCATTCTCATGGAGAAAACGAGCCAAGTTCAGAGTTGTAAGATAGAACAGCATTTTCTGCTGCCATCTTTTAAAATCAGTTCCAGAGAACTTCTCTGCCCTCTCACCGTGATTTACCGGTATGTCACTACAGGAGAGCGGATTGGCGCAATTGCAGCCACCATACCAATACTCGTTTGAGCGTTTGTTTCAGTAGCCATGAATTCTAAATTATAAAACAAAATTATAATTAGAATTTTATACTACACAGAAAATTAATCAAAATTCACAGAATTAAATTCTTTAAAAATAAAAGAAACAAGAAATGTAACTTTTATTTTTCAATTAATTTGGAAATAAAATAAAATTTTATTTAACTGAATTAATTCCACACAGAAAATTAAATTTCTGTAACACTTCAATAATTAAAATACTAAAACATAATTTTAATTAATGAACACTTAGAAAATAATTTCTGAAAATCAAAATTAATTTCTGACAAAATTTCACAAATAAATATTCTGAATTGTTAATGATACCAGTATATTACTACTAGTTGTCAAAGAAAAAAGACAGCATATTACTACTATCTGTTAAGCAGTATATTACTATTATTTGTTTTCTAACCAGACTATTATTTTGTAAAATCACAGAAAATAATTTTTGTAAGAAGAAGAAAGAGAAAGGAAAACAAACGAAAAATTTCTTAAGATTGTTGGAACAATCTTCTGTATACAATAAATAAATTGAAACTAAATCAAACAAATAAAATAAATAACGCACCAAAATTATTTTACCGAATCGAAGGAAAATAAAAAGATTAAGTCGAGTGTGTGACACTCTATCCTTAAGACAGATTCGCCCCGCTGCGGTGCTCATGGACTAATGGCGTCTATCTCCCAAGATACAATGGTCTTTACAAATTTGTCCGGCAAACTAGAACTTGTGTTCTATACTCTCTTTAATTTTCCTAAGAACTAATATGAAGAATATATGCAACAGAGCATAAAATTGGACAGCACAAAAGTAATTTTCAGACTGTTTTTTCAGATTATCAAACTGCTGGAATTAAACTGGTATTTATAGGCAAAAAAAACTCTGTTCGAGCAAGTGCTATGAAGAACCGAATAGGTATGAACCTGTTTGAACAGATATAGTTCAAAATTCAAACAGATCTGTTGGTAACTGCTACAGTTATTCAATTGTTCTAAATCTGCTGGCAGTTTCGGTAATAAAACTGTTTGAATCTATTAGGCAGTTTCTGTAGGGAATTCGGACTGAAGGAGGCACAAATTTTGAATTCAAATTCAAATTATATTGGCGCAAAATTTAAATTAATTTTTCCCACAATAAATTTAGAAAAAATTAATATAAGAACTGACCCGACTCACACCCTCGCCTGGCTCCGCCTGGCCGATCGGACGGCGGTGGCGCACGCGTGGTAGTTTGGGCCAAGGTTCCAGTCGACCATAACTCCTCCTTTCAACAAACTTGGGGTGCCCCTTGGGGCCCAACTCAAGTTAGTACACCAAGAACTTATATACACACATAAGTTCTTTTCAAGTTTCAATATGGGACAAGCCTTACAAGGAAACTCACATTTAATTCTTTACATGTCCATTCCACGAACGCGAAAATGACGTCAAGTTTTCATTCACTCATAAATGATTTTGACGAACCGTCTTCACCGTGTGACTTGCTATGCGGCAAGGAACACGTTACCTCTTCGGACACACCCC